>JARHVA010009362.1:320000-325298 GCA_037957365.1 Torreya grandis
TTAAATATTAAATTTTCATATTTTGATAATGTTCATATCTCTAATGATGATTAATCTTATTATGTTTCTAAACAAACAAAAACTTATGTGAACATTGCTTTTACCTAATCTGGCTTAAAAATTATTAACTCTATGGGCTAAACAATTGGTGGGTTTTGTAAGTGCACAACCTGGTATTATTGAATTTATTTTGCCTACTTCTATTGAACATTGTAAAGGTCTTGATTTTGATGATTCTACTACTTCTAATGCAAATTTGACATATTATTGTCTTCTACATCAATGGAATTATAATGCAACTTATTTTGATTATAATGCATGTAGTGCTTATGTTTTGGTTAAATTTTTTAAACATTGTGATCATTGTATAAAACACGTGCATCATATATCTAAATATTGGAAATTAAATACAAACAAATCATGTGGTAAATCAACATATCACTCTTTTTATTGTTAGAAAATGATTTTATCTCCTACCTCTAAGGGTAAAAGTGTTTGGATCCCTAAAGAAATTAAATCTTGTAAATATTTTGATATCCCTTCTTGTGATAATTTTTCTAATGCTTCATAGAGAATATATTTTAAAAGTAACTTTTTTGTCTACATTTTGATAATATAAATATTTTTTGCATTCATTGATTTTTATTGCATATGATATATGATTTGTTTATGTTGACTAGCTTCTTTTTATGTAGGATATCTCACTTTGTGATGGAAGTTATATTTACCCAAACATGCCTTTTTTTGTATATCTACTTTTATTACATTTTTTATGTACATTTTGTTTCTTGTTATGAGTTACTTATCTTGAAATATTGGTGTTAGCTTTCTTTTTTTGCAAGTTTATGGATCATTTATAATTTTGTTGGTCTTTGTTTGATTATAGATTGACAACATTGTCCAAATATGATGCTTGGAGATTCTTGGTGATCACACTTTCTTACTTGCAACTTTTAGAGACACTTTCTCTTCTTTATTATTTAAAATTTTATAATTCATCTTGAAGGAAGTTTCTATTAAGGGGGAATATTATGTAATTTCAACTCCCTTCTTATTTGTAAAGGTTTTCTCCACTTTTATAAGCCCAATTTAAACATAAAAGGGAGTGTTGGAGAATTAATCTTAATTTGGGTCCTTCTTATAGGTTTATAGGCCTATCCTAAGTATTAATTAGATTTTATTTATTGTATTTATAAATGTACTTTATTCTACCCCTTTTGAGGTATCACTCACCTCTTTAATTGACTTGTTAGATTTGGAGTTACTTGAATTTAAATCAACTACCCCCACATGACACACACATTCTATCCACTTGTGAGAGGACTTGAGACACTTGAAACATATGCTGGAGCTTGCACCTGTAACTTTTTTTCTCTTTTAGCTCTTTATAAATAGCATAGTCTCCTCTTCTTCAACACTTGTGACTATACTTTGAACACACAACACATTATTTTTGTTGTAAGTATTGATATTACATACTTGATGATATTTTTATTTAATTCCATTAGTCTCCTAAGCTTATAGATCTTATTGTATTTGGAGTGATTCTTATTGCAAGTTTTTTAATAGATTGTGGAGTTTTTTCACTGTTTAATAGTTTTCTCCACTTATTAAATATCTTGTCTCAAAATTGTGGTTTTTTATAATTTTAAAGGTGATATTATTTCTTTTAAAGCATGATTTTTTATATTTTTAATGTTAATATTTTAGTTTTGACCTAAATCCCAATAAGTTCACTAGTCACACAATCCTTTAAAATACTAAAAATTATGTATTTCTTCATGTTATTATCTTTTAGTGAGATATTACAAACAAAAAACATTGGAAGAGGTGAAACCAAGTTGGGAATACCTTAATTTGTAATTAGTTTCTTTTATAATTATAAAAAATTCTTCATATTCTATGTTTATCCATCTTGACCTTGCAACAAACTTGTTTAAACCTAGATTAGGGTTTCAATTTTGAATGTGAAGTAAATTTTATTTGAACAAATAAAAAAACATAAAAAGTTGTAATCAGATATGTTTTGAGGTATACTATAATATTTAAAAGGTTTTATACTCGTACATGACCATACAATATGGAATCTTTGACTGTGTACTTGTATGAGGCACAAAGAGACCTAATTGGTCAAATAACCCCATGAATTAATAGGGTTAAATTGAGAATTGAACCCTAAAATTTTATGTGAAGTTGAATAAGGATAAAGGGTACCTAAAAATGGTTTTTATTTGTTGATATACTTTGTAGTTTTTCCAAACCTAGGATCTCTGAGTCAAAATAGAGATACAAGCTAATACACCTTAAGAGAGATAAAGAGGATTATATAAACATATATTGGTTGAGGTTTGGTTTATTTATTTGGACATGTAAAGTGAGTAAAACTATTAATGTGAATTATTATAATATACCTAAGGTAGATTCAAATAATCATAGAACTAGAAATTAGGCTTTGAGACTTAAGAACAAGATGATAATGTACAAGGATGAACCGAGTTCATCAGAGTGAAGTAATGGAATTTGTGAATGAGAGGATGGTTCCAATTATAAAATAAGAGAGTATATAGGTATATGATGAAATGATGTTGTGTATTCTATAGAGAAAAAAAATTAAAGCCCAAGAAGAAGCTTATAAACCTCGTATTGCCAAGAGAGATTGAATAATAATAGAGTTAATTATGTAAGTGATTACCTATAAGAAGGAATAAAAGATTAGTTTATAGATGAGTGACCTGATTAAAGTTAGAGATAAGATCTAGAATAATGAATGAGGTATGTGTAGGCCTAAGTCTAACATCAAGTGTTACTAGAGTAGATAAACTCATGATAGAGATTATGATTTTGAATATGATAGGTTACATTTTAAAGTTAATAAAAGTTTATATGTGATATTTATATAGACATTACATGAAGATAATTTGTAGGAGTATATTAATAGAGAGTTAAAAAGTTGTGGTAGAAAATTCCTAAGAAGAGAGCTGGAAAAAGCTGAAGAGAGAGAAGAAAGAGACTCCAAGTGAAAGCCATAGTTCCAAGATGAAGAAGACTTGGACAAAAGGGTTTTAAGGTGGAAAATACTTGGAAAAGTGAAGATGAATGTAGATAAGACAAAGGAGAAGAAGGGATTGGTTGAGTTAGGCTACCACCATTAGATAAAGAAGAAAGAAGATTTAAAGAGAAGATGGATAGATGTTGAAGAAGAGAGGAATGAGATATACAAAGTATTAGAGAGGATAAATTTTTTGGTGGAAATCATGTAATAGGAAGAGAACAAATGGTATGGATGGGTTATGAAGAAGAAGAGGGTTGAGTTGCCAATAAATATACTCATGGAGAGTAGGAGGATGATTGTCAAAAGAGATAATGAGAGGATTTTTTTTATATGTAGGTAGTTTGAGGAGGAAATGAATAAGGTCATGAGAAATGAACACAAGGGAGTTGAACAACACCTTGTTAAAAAGGAGATAGTCATGGAGACAAGGCAACCTAAGAAATATAAATTGGAGGTAATCAAGCCTTATGTTTTTGAATTTAAGAATTTATTTTAATGTGTATATGCAGGTATAAGATTGGAGTAAAAATTCCATGTTTTGGACATCAAAATTGAAATCATGAATAAGAACAAGAATAAACAATATGCTTATGATGAAGAAGGATTTGATTAGATAAAAACATAAATAGGTACATTAATTTACTACCCTAAATAATGATAAGTACTTGGAGAAGAAGATATTCAAAAAGAAAAATGCCTCATGGAAGGCATCAAAGAGAGAGAATTGAATCAAGTAAAATTTGGAGAAGCTAAAGGATTTAAAGGTTTAGTTTTCAATACTATTTTTGATGATGAATGTCAAGATATCTTGTATTAAAAAAAAAAATGAAATTGATGGACATGCTCATGAAAATTCAAGAAGAAGTTGAATCATCTTATGAAGTTCTTGGAAAGCTTGATGAACAACATAAAAAGAATCCTATTTTGACTCTTCTGAAGGATGAAGATAAATAACAAGTCAGTGTACAAAAGGTATAAGGTGGTGAAGCTAGAAAATAATAGATGATAGAGTATACAAAGGAAGATGAAAGGATTAGGTAGAAAATTATGCAAGAAATAAAGTGCTTAGAATTCAAAAGAGATGAGGAAACTATTCTAGCTACTGAAGATGATGCATTAGATTTCATTAGTCAAGGTGGATAGAAGATAAAAGTTGTCATAAATGCACTAGAGGTAGAAATTAAAGGTGAAGGAAAAAATATGTGAATGACAAAGAACATGATGGCCATAGAGACACATAAAGAAGATAAAATTAAAGGTTATAAAAGGGCATGAAATCATAATCTAACAAATAATTTCAGCCAATAAGATGAACAAAGTGATGAAAATAAATTGGATTTCCAAGATAAGTTGAATATGGAGTCATGTGAATTTATTAAATAAGAAGTATGGATAGATGATAATGCAATCAAAGAATAGAAAGGAAAAGTGATATAACTCAACAATATGAGAGAACAACCTAGAGAATATTGAAAGAAGCATAAAAGAGCAAGAGAGAGTGAACAATGCAATGAGGTCTTTGAATACACTAGAAAGTCTCATAAGTGAAAATTGACATGTGTTAATTATGATGGTGCATGTTTAAATATGGGAAAGAATGAGTTACTCCATGATCACATGGAGTAATGAAATAAGGAATCACAAGAGCTCATGGGTGAGCAAGAAGGAGAGAAGAGTATCCAAGAGGGAATATTGATGGAGCATGTGAAATTAGATGAGGAAAATATTAGTCCTAAGGAGATTCAAATAAGGAGTGATAAAAAGTTAGATTGGATAGAGAGAATAAAAGTAGACCTTAACCCAAGAACCAATCTAAGAAGTTAACTTAGAGGTGAATAAAAAAGACTCATGGAAGGAGAGCCACAAGAAAGTCAACTATAAAGAAAGTAAAGGAAGCCAAAAATTTAAGAGGTTGGCATATTTAATAGGTAATATTATCATTGAATTGATTATTATTGAACATGACTATAATAAGACAAGAAGTTTCCAAGAAGTGTGGTGTTATGTTGAAGATGAATCGGTCATTGAATTTCTAATGCATGATGATCAAGAAGGTTATGTGAATATTCACCATCGAATGGTGGAATGTCATGAAAAGGAATCAACAAAAGATATGATTTAGAATATTATAAGGATAAAATAATAACTCATTTATGAAGATACATTAAAGTATGGGGATGAAAGAGAAAGCATGATTGAGAAGCAAGATCAATAAAGAGTGTAAGAACCAAGCATGGAAATTGAAA
>JARHVA010009363.1:0-325202 GCA_037957365.1 Torreya grandis
TTGAGCATGGTATTCATGGTCTAAATATTATATTATTATGGAATGTGATGTTATAATGATTTTTATACTTGTTTATATCCCCTCTCTCATGAGAAAACATATGAAATGGAACGAAAACATGGATCTTTTCCTAGACCTATAACTTAGGTTCCTTTATCTTAAACTAGATAAAAACCTAGATATTGAATTCCAAGGTCTTAAATTATATTTAAGGGTTCATAAAGGTATAATATATATTATTAATCATAAAATATCATGTTTTATAGGGATTTTTACCAAGCTAAAGAAGCCTCAAAACTAGTTGAATATCCATTCTTATTTGTAGGACTATATGGCCTTCTTCAAGTTCCCCTTGTAACCTCTATGAGAAAGGCTCCCAAAAATCCTATAATTATGCTTTAATGGTATTTTAGTGTGAGAGGGAAGTCACTTGGACTATTTTAGTATTATTCAACCATGTGAGAACACTTGAAAATACATTACAAGCCTCTTTCTTCAACCTGTAGACGTTTGTTCTTTCATGCTTGAAACACCCTATTGAAAAATCCTTGAAAGTTTCTTTAGTAGGCCTAAAATCTTATCCAAATATTTTTGGATGCAAGGGGGAGTCTATTTAATTGTATTATTAATTTTCACCTAGGATAAAAACACCTTAAAAATACATTGTAACTCACTTTTGATGTGCAGGTATGTAGGCTACCTCTTAGATTTAAAACCATCTTGAAATCTTGAATTAGATCTCATGGTCCTGATGTACCTTAACTTAATTTGTGAGAATAAAATTTAAAAATAGGGATCCCTGAATTTTTTAATCCCCTCACTCAAGTGGGATACACCTCTAAAAACCTTACACCTTCTTGCAAACCTATAACTTTAGGCTCTTCAAGTTAATTACCAAAATTGAGAAATTTGAAATGTGGGTTCTTAGGGACATTAACCTATGTTAATATGGTCTTAGGTGAAGTATTAAGTTATTTAGTATTGATTTAGGTCCTTTCACTAAGGTGAAAACAACTTGGGAATCCTTGAAAACTTCATGTTTTGGTGTACTAGCCTATGTGAGCACATTCAAGCCCACAACCTTACTAATCTTGAAGAATAGTCATGCCATAAATTGAGACTTTGTATGAAAATTTCATGAATATATTTGAATCACATTTTAATTTTGATTATCATCTATTCTAGTTGATCAAGCACTAAATTATAATAAGGTTAGTTCATGGGCTCTTAGGGTTTGAGAGGGTTTAAGACTACCCATGATATTTTTAATGGATCTAGAGGCCTTAGATCTTATAAATAAGGTTATTTGGATCTATATGGTTATAAATATGTCTCCTAACCTATTTAAAGAGTCATTCTTCATCATTCATTAATAAAAGTGAAATCAAGCCCCAAACCATGCTTGTATCAAACTTATTTAAAGATTGTTTTAAATTTTTAACAATAGTTTATAGCTATGTTTGGGTATTTATTACTAAAAACACCTATAATAGAACATTTATGACCTAATAATCCCTATCTAATATCCATACATTACCATGAAACTCCTCAACAAAAGTAGCACATCCTATAAAATAACTCGTAGAGGTATGGGAAGGAGGTTTTAGGTTAGTTTTGTCCTATTTTGGAGATTGAGAGCATGGATATCCTCCTTAAATACCAATGAAGGATTAAAATGATGTGAGTGACTCAATGTGACATTTATATTCCATGGGAAGCTATCGTATAGTTCTATAAATCCCAAGAAAAACTTAATGTTTGGAAGCTTTGTTGCCTCTTTCTACCTAGAATAGCCACTAAGAAGGTTGGTACACCTGATAAATGATTGAATAAGGCTATTTATTCTAATTATAAAGCATGAGCCTTTATAAAACCTCTATAACTTTACATTCAGGGGATAAAACCTATAATTTCCTTGAAATGCATCCTCATGCAAACTTATTCTTCTTTAATATTTGCCTAAACATATCATTTTAATCCATGAAAGGACCTATTTTTCATTCAAATATCCTAAAAAACACCTTTGAAACCATAAAATACTCATAATCTTGCTTAATATGAAATGGTTTTGTGTTATTCAAGGCATGCATCCACATTGAAGGAGAAATTGAAGCCATTAAAGGTAAGGAAAATAGGGATATTTTTAAAATTCAACTTATTTTGACCATTTTATATGGATGGATGGAGTCATGAAGGGAATATTCAAACATTATAGGAATTTATGAGATGTTGAGAAGGCTTAAATTTCATAAAATATGACTTAATGAGTGAATAAGGTGTTTCTAACCCCTCTATATCCTAAATGCACTTTTAAGACCTTTTTGGGTGTATTCATGACTTCATTATGCCTCGTGAGACTCTTTTGACATTTTTACTCATTGAAACTCACCTTTTAGGTAATTTTTCTCTATTCATCAGATGACACAATTAAACCTTTGACCAAGTATTGTATTGACATTAACATAAATGTTTCAAAGCATGTAATAAGGTCAATTAGTAATTGAGAAAAGTTTCAAGATACATTATCTTTCATGGAGAAGTATTATAAAATACCTAACACAAATAATGAGTTATGACAATGACTATAATACCCCTTCAAGAAAACAAAATTATAATAAATTCATGTATACCTTGTCCTAAACTCAATTAACCATCATGAAATGCCTAATAGAAGATGTATTCAATTGAAATTTTAAAATAAATTCCCCTCTCTAAGTTTTAAGTTCTCTAAGGACAAAGTGTGGATGGAATCACCAATAATTATCACCACATTACAAATATTGTACCAATCTTGGTGTTGAAATAGGAATAGTTTTAAATCTCATGGTTAGCCTACGTTGATTGTTTTGGGTCAGATTACTATTGTTTTAACCTATCTTAGGTGAGTTATAGGATTAAAATTTCTTATTACTCCTTATAACATACCAAACCCACTAAAAATTCTATTAGATCTTCAGTTATAATATAATTTATTAAAAAATTAGGAGATGGAGAGAGATTTTTATATTTATTTTATTGCCTACTAATCTTAAAATATTGTTTCACCTTCTATCAATATTTATACTTCTCTTCTTCCCTATGGTAGACTCAATGGGAGCCACTAATGTTTTAATATTGGTCATATTAACATCATGCATCAATATTTACTTCATTCCAAGTTTAAACTTGGTCAATTTAGTATCTTTTCCATATGCATATTTTACATGATACAATACATTCAAAAATTTATTTTCATACTTGATGACAAACATGTTTTATTGATTTAGTATCTAAAAATTAATGATTTTATGTTCCTTAAATTTATCACTTAAGTACCTCTTCTATAATTGTATTTCATAAAATTTCAAAGTAAGGCTCATAATATGGTACCCATCCAAGGCACAAAGATTATTCCACCATAA
Source organism: Torreya grandis (assembly GCA_037957365.1). Lineage (NCBI taxonomy): Eukaryota > Viridiplantae > Streptophyta > Pinopsida > Cupressales > Taxaceae > Torreya > Torreya grandis. The sequence continues at coordinate 3,402 of JARHVA010009363.1, forward strand.
GGTATTAGGACCAACCAAGTGATAGGATGCCACTATATCTTTCACATTAGAATCCATGTTATACTGATTTAAATACTTATTCATGTGTACAATCCAAAAATCATATACATCACTAGATTTTTCACCATAAAAGGTAGGTGGAAGAAGCTTCTTAATATCCTTAATGATTAGGTATACCAATTTTAAAGGAAGATGTTATAATCCTTTCTCCTCCCCTTTTTCATTTTCCAACCTATGTAAACCTTCTTATGTAACACCCTCAAGGGTATTGAGCTTACATTCTTGATTTTAAATTTTACCTTGTATGTGATTTAAGGGTATCAATATCCCATTCAATATCTCCTCATGCTTCTCAGTTGAGTTACCTCTAACTGAATTAATGTTGTCACTTAGATTTGAATACCTTGAGGATATGTCTCAACTCTCCTCATCCAAGTGACACAATTGAAACATCTCATTTGTTGTGGGTAATCAATTAGTGAGATGAATCTCTAGAAGGGCTAGTTTCCTTTATGCACTCTTTGAAGCACTATTTCACTTATCAAATTTTCATGAAGAGGGTTAAGAAGAAAAAATTATAAATATAAAATGTGATGAAAAAATATTTAATTCCCTCTTATTGACTGAACTTATACTACTTAGAGCAAATCAAAGCTTCTTTCACACATAAATCACAACTCAAGACAAATTACTACATCAATGTTTCATATGCTAGGTTCAAGAGGTATATTTGATGTTTAGGAGGGATAATGAATTATAATTTAGAGAATAAATTCATAAACCACTTATAAAACTCTCATACACTAATAAATAACACTAACAAATACGTGTAACAATTACTCTTCTACATACTTGGTAGAGAATCAAAGATAACATGCTAGAAAAGATCGTCTTTTACTAGATAAGATAAATAAGATTTGGAACCAAAACTCAATTATGTAGCATGTAAGTATGAAAATTCAATTTTTTATTGCTTTAATAGACATTAAAATAGAAAATTGGCTAGGGTTCCATCATTAACAAATGGAGGTTGCTCAAAAGAGCCCAAAAGGTCACTATTTATAGAATTTGGGAGAGGAACAAGGAAAGAGAAGTCCAAACATTACTTGGAAATTTTAAATGATTAGATAAGAGGTTACATGTGAATGATAATAATACATTAAATTTACCATGCAAAGTTAGAAAGTACAAGTGTCCATACAAGGCATGAAACCCTTAGAAAGTGGCATGAAATTCCTTGTGTTGGCTCAAAAAATTGCCTTCATTATTCACCCCCACTAAAACTTCAAAAAAATTAATATGGGAAGATATAATTATTTTAATAATAGGGAAGGGTTACATAAATTAGTTTTCATTCATTGTTTACATTCTTAATCATTTGGAAACTTTTGAAAATGAGCCATCACCATTTGCAGTCTAAGAAAACTCCTCTTCCACACACCTTGCACACTTGTCTTCCAAAATGGATTCAATTTCTCATGAATATCTAAACAAGAGATTGTATGAAAATTTTAAATATTATCCATGGCCCTATAGGTATTAGGCATACCTTCAAAAGGCTTCCACTTAAAGTTTTCACCCTTCTCACTATCATGTTCATTATGCCAATTCTAACTGGCTAAGATGAGAGATTTTGTTAGAATATTTGAGATATTTTATAAGGAATTAAATTGACATGGGTATTTATATCAAGTCCTAATATTCATTTCAAATTTGATTTCATCTCTTTAAACCTCCTAAAACCTGCATAATGCATAAAACTATAAAAAATACCCTATTTTGTACTCCTTCCATAAAGTTCCATACAACTAATCCTAATGGTAGGGATCTTTATTGAGTCCTCTACAACATAAAATCATAATTATAGGAAAAATATGCCATTTTATCAACTTTATAACTTCATTTCCTTCATTAGGTCACTGTCAAGGGTTTGCTAGGGTTTTAGGCCATTTTTACCCTTAAGCTTTGTTCATAAATCCCTGACATTATAACTTCCAAAAAATCACACAAAAATTATAATAACCTTTCTAACCTATAAAAACTCCTTGGATCCCCATGTAAATTTCCAAGGGAGATATGAGCACTTAAAGTTGGTCTATTAAGATTGATTCTTCATTTGTATAGGCCTATTATGTCTTAAATTCCAAAATTAGAATTTCCATGGCTTCCCATACATACAAATAGCTCATAAATGTATAAATTAATCCCATAAAATTTTTACAATAATCTATAAAACTCACCAAGAGCTATAAGTTAAGTTGGACCCCCAATTGGCTCTAGGTCACTTCAAGGCCTAATAGGCTTAGCATGTATCCTGATAGTTTTGATTATTTGGACTAATATATCATGATTCGTATGGTTTTTTAATTATTTTTAATACCTAATTAAATCTCACAAGGTCATCACACAACTTCCCAAACACTTTTTCTCATTCACCAACTAGGCCTAATTGCAAGAGTGCTTTGACCATTTTGAGAGTTTCAAGCTTGATTTAGAGTTTAATATCACCCATTAACCTTAAATAAAATTAAAATTATTCTCCTTTGTGTTCTCAAATATTCTAATAAATTTTCCTACCCATTTTGGTTTCATTTGCTTGTCTTGCCAAAACTCTGGTTTTCCTGATTAGCTGACTTCTGAGACAAAATAGTGAGATATAGACCTCATATTCAAGTAAAATTTAGGGTTTTATAATTTTTATTTGGTATTTATTACTATTTTTACCAAATTTATAAGTCATACTCACCCATTTAGGTACCTAACCAACTTAATTTGTCCAAAAAAGGGCTCCAAAAAAGACTATTTTTTGCATTTTTTACTTCCACCTAAGAATGACCTCTCCATGATAAATAAAATGTTATTATGTTTATTAAACATATTATTCAACTTAAATTAATGATAAATAATATTTAAATTCATCTAAAACCACTCTTATCCCTTATATTCTTCACTCTTACCCATTTAGCAACATGAGCATCTTAGTGCAACTATACATACTATCATCCTTGGGCTAGTATGAAGAGTGGATGGTAAAATTGAAAGGAGTCTTGGAGTATTTTAAAATAATTTATTAACCTATAATTATCCATTTTAATCTATTTTAAAACCTTTTACATGCACCTTGGGATCACAAGATTGAGTTCAGTCTCTTGACTGTGATACCCTGCTTCTTTGACCAAAATGGTTTCTATAGGTGCCTATATGCCTAATAGGACCCTAATCATAATGTTTAAAGGACATAATTGAATCCTTAAGATCAAATAACATCTATTAATACTTTAATTAACATTTTTTGGGTTAAAACATCACATAGACATGATGTAATCTTACTATTTGTTTACTCAGCTATAGGTGAGCATTTTCCTATGAAGAGACACCTATAGGTGTCTATGAGGCTTGAAACACTATACATAAACATAATCATAATTATATTCATGATAATTTTTACACAATTACATAAATATGGCCATGCCAACCATTAGAGTATTTTTTATTTACAACCTTGGGTGTCAATGGTCACTCAAAACTCAAATCTTGTAGATGTGAATGCAAGGTTTTAGCACTTTGAAAGGCATCTTTGAGGACCCAAACAATCAATCTCCATCAATAATTTTGACCTCATAATTTTCATATCTCTTTTTCATGATATAGGCTATAATTTTTACATATCTATATGCTTCAAATCTCTTGATATCCTTAATATAAGATATTTACAAAATGCCGTAGACCTTTATTTTCACTTTTTGGGGAAAATCTCCTTGAACTCAGTCCTCTTGTGCTTAAAGGTAGTTTACACCTCCTTCCCATTTTATGTTTTAAATAGTTATACCTTTATCTTTCTAACATGCTATAATCTAAAAGAGGGGTTTACCATGTTTCAAATTCTCAATACAAGGACCTTCAAAGCTTTGCAGTACCACCTATAGTTGGGCATTTGCATATACATGTAGTGGGTATAAACTTTTGATAGTATGTAATATGTATAGGATTATTATCACTTATATTATTTCACCAAGTGTTCAAATTAATTCTTATTAATATTAAAATATTGAAACATTTTCCAAATTCTTCATCTCAGCATGCCATCATCAAGGAGACTCTTGTAGGTGTGTATGAGTTGTATGCAAGTATTGAACATGGAATGGAGAAATATATGGATGGATGGCCTCATGAAAAACCTAAAATTATTTTCAATACATAAAATGCATGTTTGTCACTATGAGGACCTTGAGATGAATCTCAAAACCTCTATTCCAAATGATATCCTCTTATAAACACTTGGAACAGAGCAGACATGAGTATCTAATGACTGGTTTATGTGGTATATGAGCTTGAAACCAACCTTGAATCTTATTCAACATCAAAATTATCTCTATTAATCTTATAATGACTTGAATAAACTGATACACCTTGAATATAATTCCATGAATAATCTAGGCAAGTTTTATACATGTGATTACAAGTAAGAGTGAGTAGAGAGTTAACTCTGAGAATGGCAAGACTAAATATTTGATAAAATCATGGTGTGATGAAATAAAAAATTAAGGGATAAATTATTGTCATTTATATATATGAAATATCACATCCCATTCCCATTAGATCTCTGTAGAGAAACACACATTATGTAATTAGGAAAACTTGACTAAAGCTTCATATGGTGATACATCCCTAAAACATGAGATGAATTACACATAAAAACAAAATTAAATATGAAAAAAACAATGAATATCATTTTATAATAGATCCAATGTAATTTGGATTCAACATCACCAACTAGATTGTATGGACTTGTTCAAAATGGAGCAAAACCTATAGGGTGCAAGAAATAGTGCGCAGAAAAACACAATCAACTTGTTAGATATGGTTCATAAATCATGGTTGACCAATATTATAAATATTTTTATGTAAATGGATATCACTAATTTTAATTTAACCCACCCATATTTTTTGACCTAAAACTTCTCTAACTGTCTGTACCAAGCATGAACATGTTAACCACTTTTATGTGTCTAGAAGGGAAAAGAAAGAGCATAATGGTTTTGGGGATTTTTTAGAACTTCAAAAACATGTATATCATTTAAATTAATATGACGAATATTAATAGATGTTTCGTGACCTTCTTCCATGTGTCACCATTCCTCATGGGTAGTACAAGTGTCAAACTCCCTCTTTTTTAGTTGGTTTCTTAAATTTTAGTTAGATAACATACAATAGTCAAATGGGACTAACATTCATAATAGTAAATATAAACTATTAAACATTTTAAATTAAACTAGGACACTTAGACACCTTGAAAACTATGCCACTTGCATTTATGACCCCTAAAAGCCTACTACATGACTCAAAGTGACATATAAACTAATTGGACCATGAATAAGGCTAAATAGGCATCAAATTACATCAAAAGAACTATAAAATACTCCATGATAAAATATTAGACCCTTAAAATATCTTAAAATCAATTTTTTACCTATAGGGGTCCTAATTTGACCTACAAGGTCAAATTTTCTCAACAATTAACACTAGGAGAGTCATTAATTTTATCCACATTATTAATAGGAGGTGGGTTAGCTTTATTATATTTCATATTGGAAGCACCATTACCTATACCTATATTTCCACCTCTACCTCTTTGAGGATTTTTATTACCCTATTTGGTATTACCATTGGTAATTACTCCTTATATTATTCTAAGCATCCCAAGGAACTAGAATTTAAAGGTTAAGTTAGGGTATATATATTTTTAAAACTTTTTCCTCAATTTTCCTAGATTAATAATTATGCTCTAATGCCAATGTAATAAAACCTAATTATATTTTAATTTTTTTCTAAGGATCAAACAACATTTTATCTCACACTAAATATTATTGAGTGACACAACAAGTATGCAATTAAACTCAATCTTGATCTTAGAAATAGAACACATAGAGGAATTTAAAATATAACTCACTTAAGGTTAGGTGTCTTTAAATGGATCCTATAAGACAATGCTTCACCCTTAAATAATATTAAGCTTGGTATGTGTAAGTGTACCATTATACCATTATAAACTCCAACTTGAGTATTTACACAACGTCATCTTTTTCATAAAACCAAATTAACACTTAAATTAGCTTCTATTTTGTAGAAAATGGTTTACAAGTCAAGTAAGGTAAAGGGAATTTATAATCTTCACTATTTTTTATTTTCTATACTTCTAAACATGTTTAAAAAATAAATATATACATTAATCAATATGCATTTGATCATATATAACCACAAGTATTATTAATATGACTATAACAATTATTTACAAGGGGCATTAACCATGTTTACTCATAAAGGAAAAAATAGTTCATGATATAATAAATAAATGAATTAAACATGTTTGATGCTACCAAGAAAAACTAATTTCACTTTTGTCTTAGGATCATGTAATTTAATAACATGCATATAATTTTCCATCATAATAACATAACTTTTAAAAAATATCTTAGAAATAAAATTCATTCATTAACCCTTTATTAATATGCATCCCATTTAGATAAATTCTATCCAGGGAAATACCATTGATTTGCCTCTAAGAATTATTAATATACCAGTTCCATTTAAATCAATATTATAAAAATAAGTAAATATAGTAGACATAATTAAGGCAATTTAATTTTAATGAAGAGAGATAATATGAAAACTCTCCTACACATGCAAGATGATCTTTTCATACACCTGATGTCTATTTATCCTTGAGTTTGATGGTTAATTTTTAACTAATAATAGATTAATCCATTTAAATATATTAAATCTCACATTAATTTATATTCACACTATACAAATAAATTTATTCAAGTAATAAAGGTACATAATTCAATGTGGCACCCTGCGGCATTCAACTTACTTCTAGACTCAAGGTGGGTAAAATTATCATTAAAGGGGACTCCCTCAACATCCTAAAAGATTTAGATGGTAAAACCAACACCTCCCACATAATTAAAGCCTTCATATATGGTTCCAAGTATATTTTTATGGAAATTTCACATTCATCCATCGTTTATACCTACTTTGAGAGGAACATGATGGTAGTCTTACTCTCTAACATTGGAGTTGGTCTCTCTCTTTTATCTACTTAGAATGTTGGGTGCCACATCCCTAAAAATGTCTTGTAAAAAATTTAAAATGAAGCCATTACTATATAGGATGATGATTCAATAATCACATGCATGGATTTTACAACCAAAGTGAGGGCATTCAAAAATTATACTTTGACCTCATATCACTAGATGGAGAGTTAATAACAAAGGGTGGGGGAAAACTTACACCTCACATTTCTTTGAACCTGTTGTTTCTAATTACTACCAAGGCTTAGTGAATTCCATTTTTATTTTAATATTTCATTTAACTATTAAGAAAACCACTAGAGGTGATAGGGATAGACTGGAACTGATATCCTTTTCAAAGGTCAAGAGCATTAAAAAGATTTGGAGGAAGATACATAGAAGGGGTCTTACCAAATTCATATAGAGGGTCATTTTTAATGACATGGACATCTCAAATGAATTTGTGGTGGCATAAAACAAGAAAATAGTGGAAATAAGAGGCATACAATTTTTTTTAATTGAGGATTTTATAGCTGAATTTATAGGAATGTAATGTGAAGGGGATAAAGTCTGTAAGGACTAGTAAAAAAAGCTATAACTCATTAAAAGTTTTTTTAGAACAAATGATATAATTAAAATAGACAAAAAGGGTTTCCTATGTATGGATCTTCTATGATACCATCCTAAAGTTTATTTACAAATAATTAAGTATATCACCATCAAATTAAGTATACTCTCATATTATTGCATCATTTCATTTTGATGAACCACTTTCAAGGCTTCAAAATTATCTTTCTATATTTCCTTTTGAAATCCATAAAGTGTATAACACTTAGATACCAAATCAAAGGGACTCATTATCCTTTTCACACTTGGTAAAGGCTAAAGGCACTCCCCAAAATTAGGTCACCAAGGTAATATAGATTTTTACCCTAATTATACCTATAAAATCCCCCTCCAATAATACCCCTAATAAGGAACATCCATGGAATAAACCCATAATGATAATGCCAAAGGAGGATGTTGAAGCCCCAAGTAACAAAACCTAGTCCATAATCACAAAAAATAGACTAACTGAGTAGGTGAATGAGACTGAGGCTTATAAGGTACTCACAAAGGTCTCCTCCCTCTCAAAGTAATTTCTCGTTATAATTTTTGTCCTCCATTATGATAACTAGCTATTTGTTTTTATTCTTTGGTTTTTGGCTCTTATCCTATGGGCCTTGTTATACTTTTTATACTTTTCTTCTACTTTAGTTACTAATTTTTATAAAACTAGGTCTTTTACCTAATAAAATAAAAAATAAAGGTACATAATTATATAATAGTATAATGTGATTAAAAAAATACAAAGATTTATATCTAACCTTAAATGGTGGTATTTGAAATTGAAAGATAAATCATACAACAAGAGTCAAAATAATAACCATGCTTATTAAATTAAATATTTGGAAAAAATTATCTCCATTGCACTAAACATGTCAACAGTTTCCAAGATAAAACTAATCATAATGGAACATTAACACATTCTTATTTAATCAACCACACCCATAACATAATAGAACAATTGATTAGAAAATGTCTAAAAGGGTTTAGTGAAACAAATTTATTAATACCCATAAAACATTTAATACACAATCATTTATATTCTGATCCTTCCATATATGATGATATATGTTAATGACTACAAAATACATCTACTAAAAATTGAATTGTTTCCCATTCAACCAATACAATCTATACTTTTAAATGAATAAAGCAAATTACTTGTATTTAATAATTAACACCAATTTTCCATTTCAAGATCATACCATTAATGAAATCATATTGGATTCTATCATAAAAAATGATCTTAAGAATATGAATCAAATATAAACTCAAATTCATAACAACATGGATCTCTATATCAAATTAATTCAATTAATTCTAATATAAGTAAACGTTTAAACCTTTCCAAAATACTTAACCACCATAGTCAATACCATGAAGACACAAGTTGACCATCCTCAATAATATATAGCATAATGAATTCATGTTCAATAATAAAGACAAATTAAGTTCAATTAATTTGACATAATTCACTCATGTATTAAAAGTGAATTTCAAACACTCACAACATGAAACTATCCCTATTCGAATGCATATTATTTAACAAAATATTCAATAAACTAAATCTTTCAAATATATGCACTCAGTGGTAGAAATCCACTTAATTATAATGAAATATATTTTGTCAACCAATCAATATTATTGAATTGAATGCCTTCACCCAAGTGACTTAATCATATGAAACTCATACAATTTAATCAATTAAATATAATCATTGTTACTCATAAACATACATATCTACAAATTATAATGAGTCCATATAATGATTATCAAGTATAATAAAAATCCAATCACCATTTAATATGCTTATTAAATAATTATAAATTTAAATTAGATCATTGATATACTAAAACTTGATTATTCCAATTTATACATAAATATTCAACACAAAGAAACTAAAATATTACATAGTCAATGATAAAATGACTTGCGCATTCCCATATAAATTTAATGGTAGTGAATCCAACCTTGTCATATTTCATCACTATTTAATAAAATATCTAACTATGTTTTGTAAATGAAATATATGCAGAGTTACATTTATATAATTAATATTAAATAATATATTTGTAATATAACAATTTAATGTAGAGAGTAATGTATTAATATACCACAGCTAGGCATAAATCCATAAGTTCAACTTTAAAAAGTCATTCCATCATTGCTTAAAAACCATTAACCTTTCTAAATTCCATGCACAAATGATATAATAACTAGAAAAGAGGTAAAATGAATACAACTATATGAGCTCTCCATTGATGGTCTATTCCACCCTAGCCATTAGCTTGATGGTGGATCCTATTTCACATGATGATGGCCATGAGAATTAAGCCTCCAAGACCACTCAAAAAACCTGGTAAAGAAAGATAAAAACACCAAGACTACCAAAAAACCTAGTTTTTTAATCCATGGATGATGGTTATCTTAACAATAAATGAGCATATATGTCATGAACACTTAGTTCGCATACCACAAGTAGGTTTTAAATAAAAAATGGAAAAACCTAGAAACTAAAATGTGCAACAACATTTTTTTAACACAACCCAATGTAACCATTATAAAAAAATTCCATAAATTTACATGAAAAACACATCAAAAAAATATTGAAGCTATATCACCATTTATATATTTCTTTTAGTTCCCTAGCTCATAAAGGAAAACAATGAAATGACATCACAAACTTATGCAAAGTTTTCACAGTCAGATTCTTATATGTTTTTGTACATTATAGAGTTATTTTCCATTGTTTATCATGCCTTATGATATTGAATGACCTATGTATCTCATGTGTAAAATAATATTAATACTATTTAAAATCATGTATCTTTAGTGGAAAAACATTAGTGTAAAATAATATTGATACCAATGTCCATTTAACCAAGACTCAATAAGCTAACCAAATTATCATCACAAAACAACATAAGGACTCCACCAATCTCATGTGAAAACATACACACAAATAAATCCAAGAATTATAAAATTTGATAGTGATCCAATATACAAATATGATGCTAAATATTAAATAATATCACACAAGTTCCATCATGTTTTCATATCACATGAAGTGATACTTTACACTTCAAAACCAGTTAAAGATGAGTTATAATAATAATGGTAACCCAATTATGATCAAACAAGATATTTTTAGAAAAGATAATAAAGAAATATAATATATGGTTAAATAAAATCAACTAATCAAAATATTCAAGAATTATTGATCACTACACTCAAACTAAGGACCAAAAGTAATAGTGCAGTCAAAATTCAAAAGTCCATAGTCAACAATAAAAAAAATTACTAACAATTGTGTCATTTTTAAAACTCATTTATCTCAGTACTCATTATCAAAATATAACTATATTTACACATTCATAGCCATTCCATCCAAAATCCATCTATTAATCCTAGCTCATGGTAGTTTTTATATTTTAAAAAATAAGTCATGCAATATCTAAACCAATAGACACCAAATGATCATATATAAATAATCAACTGAGATAATCATAAACATATTTATTCTCAAATTAATGATGTAACCAATATATATTAGAGCATGAGAATAATGTGTGTGATATGATAATCATGTAATCAAAACAACATATTAAATTTCATCCAAATTTCCCTTTAAATAATCCATAAATTTTTTTAAAGTTATTCTAATTCGGTCATGACACATAACAATCTAGAAATTTTCAATTATTATTTTAAGAATTTAGTAAAATAAGGAGATATAAAATTATCTCTTTTTTATTTATAATGACCCATGGTTTTGTATTTTTATATTATTTAATTTACATAATTGGTTCCTTGTCATTTAATTGAATTATCTCACCCACCTCACATGTATGCATATGATCTAATGGTATAGATTGAGATGGTAGTACTATATAATAATCACCAAACTATGATTGATTATGGATAATATATTATGCCATTTTAAAATATCTTAAAGGATTATCATCTATAGTAAATGCATACACATGTCCCGCATGAATGAATTTAAATCATCAATGTAATGTAGATGGTACTACTTTTATTAAATGTATCCAAGGCCACTGCAAAAGTAAATTGTAATGTATAATATTAGAAATATTTTGAAATTTAGTGGACACTATTTTGGGTCCTATTTGGATATCTAATGATATTGATCCAATAATTTTCCATGGGGTAATATCAAATTCCCTTATGATATAATATATTTTTTGGATAATAATTGTATTAATACCCAATTATTGTAAGAAAGTTATACTACAAATATTCATTATTGAAAAATTTTAACCAACACATTATTAACTAATTTGGTATGAAATTAAACTTTAATAAATAGTGGGGGAATTTTATCTATTATATGTTGTGGAGGTAAGTCATCCTTATTAGATGAAAAAACTTTATATGTATACTTTAAAGTATTCATTATAGAAGCAAAGGTTGTTGGTTCCATATTAATAGAAAGGTAGTCTCACATAATGCTTCATATAATATGTACTTATACAAAAGTAATTTACTTAATAATTCAAGGATAAAAAATTTATCATGGGTATTCTTTAGTTGATAAATCATGTCATTCCATTTGGATTGATGAACTTTCCTTTTTGGAGGTAGTTGGGGTTACCTTAATTCTATTACATAATATTGGGAACCCTAACTATTATAGTGGTAAAAAAATGACTAAAAAATACAATATAATCCATTTTTAGAATAATGGGGGAAGGATGGTAGCTGAGACAATTTAGTCTATGGAGAGGAGGAATAAAAGGATTCATACATGCCCTATGTCATCTATTAGTGACAAGAATTATCTTGAGATAAATATTACAAATTTAAGAGTTAATAAATCCTTGAGATTTTCCATTAATTAATTTATTCATGTTAATTTACAAACATTTATCCATGTAATTACATGTTAAATATAGATTTTACATATCAAATGAAATTAACATGTAATAATTCATATTATAGTTTGCATAAAAAAAATATAATCTATGATCATCCATTATTTCCACTTGTAGTTGATGTATTTTGTAAAATTATAAAACTAAATTTGAAATCAGGTATTGATACATAAATATTCAACCCTAAGATGGAAGAAGGAATCCTAGGGTTTTGAGATGTTCTATACAATATTTGGGTTCACCATATTGTTTTATCTTATTTTGGATTAATGTGGTTATTAAACCTAATTAGATATAAATATTGTAAAATAATTTAGATTATAATGATAAGCCAATATTCATAATTTCAATGTAAAATATTTAAAATTGATTTAACACATGTACCTTCAAAATATTAAAAATAATACTAAATGATGAGATACTTAGCAATTGATTTCTCTTCAGAGGGTTTTGAATATAGGTAATTTGGTAAAAAATATGAAAATATAGACTATAAGTTACTTAGATCAAGTTATAAATATTTTTTCAAGCCTAGATGGTATCATCAGGGCACAATCATTATATGATACATTCCATATTATATGGTTATGTTTATGTGTAATTTACTCTCTATTTTTGTAAAAGGTGTAATGATTTTTTAATCTTTATGTATGATCACGAGGTCTAATTAACCAAGTGAATCACTTAAATATTTATGATTCACCTATAAACATAGGCCTAATTTTATGTATTACTATATTTCCTACAAAATTGATTAAAAAGTGGGTTGATTTGACTTCAACCGATCCCTGATTGACTAGGTGAGTACTACCTACATACTTGATAATCCAAGGAGGGGATAAAACCACATGTATTTCTCCCTTTTTAGGTTATTATGTGAAAATGATATTTCAATGAATATTCACACTTAATAATTAGAAAAATAGAATATTGGTTTGACTATTGGTATTATTTAAACTCAATAAAGACTTGCTCTTTGTACATGTGTAGTACTTTGTAAATGTGTGATTAGTAAGTGTTATGTAGACGATTGATGGATAATATGATTTTAAATAATTTGTATTTATAGTATATTATTTGGGTGAATTATCATGCCAAAAACACATTATAAATATGGTATGACCCATACGAATGACACTAACTTAAAATATGATTGTTGCTTAGATTGGGATGGAAACATCACATTTATACAAAAACATATAGTTGGTATGTTATTAATCTAACATTTTTGTCTAAGAGTTAGAAACATTGATATGATGATATAGAGATGTATGAGTAAAATAGATAGATGGTTTGGCATAGAATGTGGGGTTCCTATAGCTGATTAATATCCACATGAGAAGGTTTAGGTTCATTTAAGCATGTGAATGTGAGAGAATGGTGAGAAAGAGTCAATAATTTTGTCACAAGTCATGAAAGGTAATGGTAAGAAAAAAAATATCATTTTCAAGTATGTTGTGCTAAATTTTAGTATCTACATATTCCTAAAGATATATATTCCTTCCTATATTAAATATCCTTAATATTTTATTTAAGAATTTGAAGGGTATGGATGATGGTAAGGTTTTTAGTTTTATTTTGTATTGTATTTTATATTTTAAGATGAAATTTGGCATTCCAATATATATGAGATTAATATATTGGTAATCATTCTACCTTGGTTATATCTATATTTATATTTATTTAATGTTTAATTATGCACATGTAATCATGGGTGATAGTATTAAGGTTACTTATTCACATATCCTAAAATGTATAATAGATATCTATATCATGGGCCTTCCCAAAAATATAAAAATGGCACCATATTTTTCCCAATATTTAATTCTTTTCATTTATGACTTTAATTTCAAGAAATCATTTCCTCGTATGTTTTATTGAGTTTCTATCAAAGATGCATAAAATGGACCTTGCTAATTTTTCCATTTATGAAATTTTTTGAGGGCTTTTAGGTATTTTATTACATCTAAAACATCTAAGAAAATTTTGAAATTTTTTATAAGAAATGGAATTATGGTTTTCAATTAATGGAATTTAAAAATAGGCTAATCATAGTCTTATTACATTCTTTTTTATCTATTTATATTTTTTAACTTTAAAAATATGTATGTGTGTGTGTGTGTGTGTGTGTGTGTGTGTGTGTGTGTGTGTGTGTGTGTGTGTGTGTGTGTGTGTGTGTTTTACTAAAAATATTATTTTTATTATTTTTTGGAAAAATAAAAAAAGATAAAATTAAAATGGTGTAAATTATTAAAAAAATCCTTAAATTTAAAAATTATTTTATGAAAATAATAATTTTACTAGTTTGGAGTTGTATGATAAATGTTTTGTATGTTTTTAATTTATTTTGTAGCTTTGGATATTTTGTATAAATAACCCCTCAAGATTTTTTTTTGTACCATTGAGTTTTATAGGACATACTTCATCATAAGATTGACTTTTCAAGTAATTTTTTTCAGTGTGCATATTATTTGTAGAGTTTAATAGTGGTATATCTTGTTTTTTTATATTTGGCTTATTGTTTTGATATTCATGGTTTTTTATATGCCACCTAAAATTTTCATGCTTTAATCTATAGTAACTTTCACATACAAAATAATTTATTCATGCAATATTTTTGAAAACTACATATTTTTTAAGAGAAATGTAGCGGTGTAGTCATATTTTGTATTTTATATAGATACAATAGGTTTCACTATTATGTTTTATTTCTAAATTAAATAAGGATTTGATAATAATTATGTAAAAACTAACTTGTAAATGGGTACTCATTATGGCCTTTTTAGGGACCCATATTGAATTTTTTTTTTCTTAAAACATATATTCTTATTTAAAATTTGGCTAGAACTTACATACCATCTTGTGTAGTGGATTTGTTTCAATCATGACTTGATCATTTGAGATATATGTTTATGTTCTTTAATGCATCCCCTCATATATATTTTTAATAGCTTTGATAGTGAAATTTCTTATATGTTTGAGCATTTCCTTCTCAAATATTTAGGATTATTATGTTTTATAGGTGGCATAAGCCTATGTATACATGTAAAATTAAGATTTAAATAAAATCATGCACTTGTGATAACTCTTTTACATACTTATCTATAGACCTATCTTAAGGCCCCTTTTGATCACTTTCAACCACCTTACACAATATTATAAGATGATAGATGAACCCTAAATGGAATGAGACATGTCCCTATCAAAATTACACACATTTTAGGCCCTTACTAACCCTCAACATGGTAAAATGACCTATTTGAGAAGATCACCCTAGGGGACTATTACATCCTAATTCTTTCACTAAATTGATTTACCTAATTACCCATAGGTTAATAAGTTTGATTAAATTAATTGTCACTTTTTAACTCAATCATAAGTCATATGTTGTTATGCGATAGAAGAGTGTTACTTATACCTCATGAGTTAATTATTTTGAGATGATAAATAATGGATTTTTTACATAATGATTATGTTACATTTGTTTTTATAATGTTTTTTTATATGTATCATGATATACTTGAATAACTAACTTCTTATCATGAGATGGTTTCACGAGAATTCATCCCTCAGATCATGATGGAGGGAGAACATCATCATATATAGTCGTATAGATGAAGATAGTGAAGGATGATAGAGGAATTGCTAAAACCCTTGCACACACCATAGTAGATTAAAAATGTTATATGAATTGTGTGTTTAGATTATTAGATATTATAGTTTTTATATTTTAAATGATAATACATAGTTATGGAATAAATCTTATATGCGATTGAATTTGTACGTAGATTCAGTACTTGATGTTATAGTAAGATTACATGAGATTATTTTACTTATGTTTGTTAATGATTTTCATGAGTAAATCAAATAACATAGATCTAATTGTTTATATATTAAAAATATTATTGAATATTTAGATTACTTTTATTGATATTCAATAATATCAATATAAGATAAGCTATTAAATTAAAGTATGACACACATATATATATATACACACACACATACTAGTAATTATCTTGTTATTTGAATCAATTATAGATTTATCTATCTTTTTATAAAGAGATAATTACCTATGTTTTATTATATTCAAAGAGATAAAACTATCCTAAAAATATTAACCTAAGAATTAAGTCAATTCTAAACCTACTCTTTGATTATCATGCATGAGACTACATTAAAATTATAATTATGGATATCATTGTATTAAAGGTTAATGTAGACTTGAGTAATGGATATACTTGGGGACTTATAGTGAAGTAGTCATGAAAAGATTGTTAAAAAAATAATTTTTTTATAATATTTGGGAAAGTTTGAAGAGAGAAATTAGGGATTATAGTAAGTTTAATGGAGAGATAATTACATATTAGTGGAGTTTAGAGGAACATTGGATATTATTCATGGAATAAGAAATAACATGAATAGTGACATGCAAATTTAGAATGGAAGGAGGGCGATGAGGAGAAAAAATAAGGAGTTGTGGAAGGAAAGGAAATATGTAGAAAAGAAAAAAGGAAAAGTGAAAAATAATGAAGTAAAAGGATTTGAGTTCTTGGAGTTTCAAATAGGAGAATTTAAAAGGTTGGTATTATTTTTACATTCAATAGTAAAAAGAAATTATATGTATGAAACTTAGGTTTTAGGAAATGAAATATAGTTGTAATGGATACAAGCTCATCCTTATGGATGGCTCGGCCATCCATAGACCTAACCCATTATACTCAAATATACTAAGTACTTTGTTTTATAATTGAAATAATGTTAAATCATAGGGTTAAATGAAGTTTTAAAGTTAAATGGAATACTGACCTAGTTTAAGAAATGGTAACCTAAGGGAATAATTATATTCAAACAAAGAATGGGTTTTGTTAAAACTTATTATATCTACATACCTAGTTATTTATGGGATTGGTGAATTATCCCTATTCAATAAATATGTCAACTGAGTCATTAAAATGTTAAGATGGGTTTAAATTTGGGTAAATATATATATTGTTGTTTTCTTATGAATATATATAGGATATAGTCAAATAGGCAAAAAATAATTTTTTTTTTTGCAATGGTAAAAGATTAGGAAATTAGACATTGGTATTCATGTCTGTACAGGGGATATGCTCCATATCCAAATTATGAAAATATTGAATGGGTTTCAAATGATTTTTTTATGTATATATGTATGTTTTTATGTATATATTTATGTATTAATATTTACCCTAATCAAGTTAAACATAGACATAAGTGCACACACACACACACACACACACACACACACACACACACACACACACACACACACACACACACACACACACACACACACACACACATATTAAAATAGTGCATTTCTTATAAATCTTATGGATATATTTATATACATAGTTTATATATAAATATACATACTATATTTTATGTTTATGTTTAACTTGAATAGGGAAGACATACTACATACATACATACATATCTATGTGTGTGTGTGTTATGTACATGTTTTTGGTATAAGGTTTTCTTATGAACATAAGACTTTTTTTTTTTTTTAAAAATTATGAAACTAATGCATATGAGTAGACTATGCAACAAAAACTATGAATAGTAAAACATACAGTCACAACTTGCATAAATAAGTCTAATGTGTATATTTTGTATACATATTAGATTATGTGAATTCATATGGGACTTGTATGTGTTTGAGTAAAATCATTAAGAACTATGTGTTTTGAAATAGAATAGTCTTAAATTATGAATTATAATTATAACTTGTGAACATAGGGAGTTGAATATAGTGAACATCTTATTTAAGTGGAAAACATATTCACTGTGTTAAAATTTATGACTATTTATCCAAAGTATTTGATAACTTAGATTATTGAATAAGTCACTTAAAGTTTGGGAATAAAAAAATATGAGATTAGGAATAAAAATTGAGCCTTGTTGGATTCATGATTTCTGTTGTTAAATTATTATAATAGGGGTTTTGGAAATATTAAGGCCCTTTTATTCTCAAGACTTTTCTTGGAAGTTTATATCTTTTAAGACATAAAAAAATAATGAGTTTTTTAAAGTATATCAGAAAGTTAATTATGTGTTAAATTATATATATTATGGGATATATATAATATGATCATATAAATATATGTAATACATGTATAAGAGAACATAGGTCCTCTTATATGCATATAATGTATATTTATAGAATAGTTTGCGTGCTTATAGTTATAACAATGACTAATAAGTTAAGTCATGAAATATTGAAGGATAGGGAACTATAACTATATGAATGTAGCTTAAGTTCCAAAATGGAAGAATAATTGAACATTGTTAAATCTTTATGAAAATTGTGAATGTTGGTTATATTGAGTAGTATGAACTTTATGTTATGAAAATGTTAATTTTGTGCTTAACATTTACTAAAGGAAAATAGACTCTTAGAATTAATTGTACTATACCCATATGGTAAATAATCTTGCTTGTCATAGATATTGATTATGAGATAAATAATATAAATGAGGTTCATTCATATGTTTTATAGACTAAATGTATGTATGGTAATTATTTTCATGATTAGCATGTTTTTTTACTTGCTAGTAGAAATAATTTCATGAATTTGTTAGTATTAACTATATGTTAACCAAATATAACATTGATGATTCTAACTAAGCAATGAAATAGACTTCATTACCTTAGTTAGCATCAGTAACACTAAATGAAGGTAATCCAATCAAGTGGTGTGTATGAATTTGACTAATCTTAGAGATCATATGTTATTTGAAAATTTTGGCCAAAGTAATGTTTAGATAGACATTATCATTTTATATGTATGATTTACATGCTTATACGATATCATGTTAGATAATAGTTCTTTATGGGACACATCATGTAATAGAAATATTACAACACAGGGTACTAGCATGTCTCTCTAGATTCCTACACCATCACTATCTACCCATCCATGAAGGGAGGGTCATTCCCTATTTGGGAGATTTTGAAAGGGATCAATGGTTTATGGTTGGTGTAGAAAAGTGATCGGATGATGCTTTATCTCCCCATTTTAGTATTTACTTGGAGACTACACTTGAGATTATCAAAGATACATAAGTTAGTGTGACTTGAGCTTTGTGGAACATTGTATCTATTATTTTATTATATATTAATGTAGCATGTTTGATGGAAATGTAATTAAGTATTATTACACTGATAATATAGGTTGTGTTATTATATTATCCATGGATAGATTTTGTTATGATTACTTTCCTTATGCAATTATGATTATTTACATAAGTTTTTAGTGATTAGTAAATAGAGTTGCTCATGTTTACTTATGTTTGATATGATTAGTTAAGTATGTTGAAAATCACTAATTAGATTCTTGTGGTGTAATATAATGAAATAATAAGTGTGGAGTAAATATTTTAAAATTATTATAGCATTATTCTAGTAAATCCTTGTGGGGATGTTACATGGACTACAATGCACCACTATAGTGTCCTTCTCGCTCTCATATCTTTCTTCTAAATAATAACTAATTTGTTAAATTCAAAGTTATAGGAAGGTTAGCCTATGTCCCTAATGATAGACATTAAAATAATTTTCAATGATATGACTATATAAACACTTTTTCAAATAATTTTACACATAGAATGGGATTCTACACTAAAAATCACCATAATCACACTTTCACATTGAGAGTAATATACCTATGTCTACTAATTATAATTACATACAACCCTAATAACACATATCTCAAGTTTGAATACATTTCATAGGTCACAAGTCATAGTTAAGGCATGCAATCACATCAATATTTCATTAGGATCTAGCATATTTTATCATTTATTCACACACCACAATAACATGGGAGAGATACATGAAGTGTGATCCCTCTTTGAAGTATAGGTGTGTAGGTAGCACTCAACACATGGGGTGTTGAGGTCTCTCCCAACTTCAAATTTTGAACCCTTTTTACTCATTGATTTGAATTGGTATTCACATGCCAAGGAAATAGGGTTTTGAATGAATATCAATCATAAAATGGTCTCTATAAGTGATTGTAAGCTCCTTCATAGGATACATGTTATATATATGAAGGTATAAAGAACCTAGAAACCCTAATTTCCTCACTAAAAGTGAATAAGAGAACCCTAGGTGAGATATGAGCACCACCCTTATAGTGTCATCTTCCCAACACTATTGTCTAGGCATAGATCTAGTTATAAATTCTTGATTCTAATCACCAAACCTTTCTATTAAAAAAATTTTAAACTTTAATTCCTCCTAGAGGCACAAATTCTAGTTTATTGTATTTACCACACCCACACTCTCATTTTATTTTTTGAGTAGGAACCCATTGAAGAGACAACATGCCTATTGATTACTAAATATCTCAAGAAAATTTGTATTCACGAGAATTTAAAGCCATAGTTATCTATGTTCTTATATGACTTACTTCTATAAAATGAAAAAATATTTGAATTAAAGGCTAGAACTATGTAATTAAATAAGGTAACAATGGCTTCTACATCTAAATTATTCATAAGAGTGTTGCCACTATCCAAAATTTTAATTAAAGACTCTATAGAATATATAGAGACTGTCTTTATTTCTATCATGTTCAACAATGAATGTGCTAACTATTCCACTCTCTAAAATGTGATTGAGGAAATCGATGCCCATTCACATTAATAGGCTCTAAAATCCCCATAAAAATATCTAGTAGTGGACTTACTACCATTAAAACATTAATAACTACATTTTGTAGCATCTAATCATGAGGTGATGCCCTACATCAAGCTATTGAGAGACCTATTTTTCATAGGAAATGTGAATAGTGATAGTTTACTACACCACATAATCTATAAGATATTAGTTTATTACATTTTAAGGGATGATTTCTAGAGGTACATGTGACTACCCATTTTAAATACCACATTTGATGGATACCAAGTTGATTTATTAAAGAAGATAAACACAATTAATAATACACTCAAGGAGTGTATCATTTATGGAGAAGTGGTCACTCTCAAGGCCAAGGAGCTAGTGCCTACTAGTAAATTTCAAATGGGAGTCAGATATGGAATGTCCTTATTGAAAAGGTTATATATCTACCCTAATATCTACTTTATCCACATAGAATGGGTGTCATTACTAGATTTATTGATGACTTCAAAGCTGAATTTCACTCTAGGTGAGATAATCAATGAAAAAATGTAGGATAAAATGTTCAACAAGGATAAAAGGCATAGGCAAAGCCATTTATATATGATTCCCTATTTGTTATATATATTCATGGGCATCATTTACATTCACAATGGATCTCCCTAGAGCCCAACCTTAGATTGTATTGAAAATTAGGTATGTAATTCCTTTTCTTTCCTCCACATATATGCATATATAATGAATATATTTATAATTAATGATAACTTTCACCCTCAAGTCTGGATGGAAATTCATGAGGAACCCCTACTCATAGTATCAAAGAACATCATCAAAATATTAGGACTAAGAAGGTATTACTAGATCTACTCTAACTACATAGTAATCATGGTGATGGGAGACAAGGTTTTCCCTTTGTGTCTCCCAAATCATTGTTAAAAATAAAATATACACCCTTAGAAGAAGATGGTTTAGTTCTCTTCAAGCTTGGTGTAACATGGGATTGGTCCAAAGGAGGACTAAAACTCTAAGTTATTATTCTATCTACCATGGTACATCAACTTATCTCACTTTATATGACCTATTAATGTTGGGGTGAAAAGAGATAGAGTGAAAACATGAAAATAAATATATTCTAAGCGTGGTGATGCACCAATATTAGTCTATCCACTCTAACTAATCTTCAAATAACACTTCATGAATCAAGTGAAGAACTATGACTGAAACAAGCTTCTTAATGAATTCCTAAGAATGATTATTTCATGTTAAGGCTATGAAGGATGACTTCAAATTTAATGTAATGGAAAATAGGTTTTATTGAGGTACTATTAACCAAATTACTCTTCAACATAACTATCAACAATCTAACACATCACATGACCTGCATAAGATGACATTCTAAAAACTAAGTGAAGGAGAGGACCTACAATGGAGGATAAAAACCGCACTTTATGAAAATAAACAAAGCATAACATACTAATGTTATCAAATAAGTAAGCAATTAGACATTTATTAATGATTCTTATGGTTTTTAAGATATAATTTGGTAGAGTTTCATTACACCCAATCGAGGGATGAAAACCAAGGACTTAAGGCCTAAATATATAGAACTATGAGAAAGACAGATAAAATAATCTTAGTGTAGAAGTTGAATGAATAGGTCATAATGGTCATAACCCACTCATATAATAGTTACAATATCCCTTCACACTCGTTCATGCATTGCTTAGACTAACTAGTGTATTTGATTAACATCATTCAGGCATTAGAGTATATTTTTAGCCAATGCTTGACCCATGAGGAGAATATTATCTCCACTCTTGGTTGATTCCCTCTCATTTTAGAAGTTATAAAAAATTTAAAAGGTTCAATTAGGTCTTATCCATAAAGCATTTAGTGATCACCTCTTCCTTGCATGTTGACTATTTAATCCTCTATAATGGCCATGGATGTGGAACTTTAGCACCTTAGGATAAATTTAAATGGGTTTAATTATGTAACATTAACTTAATACTGGCCTTCTATGCCCATGAACATCCTCATTTTGTTTATTAAGTGAGCCTACTAGATAAGTAGGCTAGTCTCTTGCCTGTTCACCATTTGAATGTTTATGAGAGTTAAATCAGACCTTCAGATGTCTGAGTGAATTTGTTTCACATCTAAAATAACCTATTACACCAATATTTTGGATTTTAAATCAGCTCACACCTGCAATCTTACCTCACTTAGATGACTAGGTCACCTTCTTCTTGCATTTCAAGACTGCTTGTTTGTTAAGGACTTGAAGAAACATATCCACACAAAGTTGTGAATATTTTATTATTTAATAAGGGTAAAAATTCTCATAGTAATATTGATTTGGGTTTTATATACACCTTAGAGAGTTTTAAATGAGGTAACCTCTAACATTTTGGGATCTTTGTGGAACTAAGTTCCACTCTGGGATATGAGTTGTAGGTATGTGGTTGTAGGTAGGTGAGTTGGCTGGGTAGAAGATTATCCTACAGTGGGTAGATCTCAAATAAATTAAGGGTAAGGTAGAAACAAGATTCCATGTCTTTGAAATGGAGTTTCTTGTTGTCTCTTTGGTGGAAAATTATCTCAAAAACTAGTGTTAATTGTTTCTATCTTTTTCACACTCACAAACAAACATAGCTAGAAGTTTAGGGTAATAACATATAGGATGATTGATGGTATCAACTTAAGGTTACTCATTTTAAGGTTGTTATTTCATACATTTTATAAGATATTACATCTTTAACCAATAAGTTATCTAGGGAAGCTATGGTTTATTCCTAGAAGACTATATCTAAAGAGACACCTCTACACACCTTAGATTATCAATTAATGTTATGATAACTATATAAATCAATGAAATATATAAATATTCAATAGTTATTTCACATCTAAGATAAAAATTCATAAATATAATAGTTAGATTCATCAATAGCATTGGTGCACATCAAAATTATTAAATCAATACAAATAAAGAAGCTTCAAATTCATTAACACAAAGAAGGAAGAAGAAACAATAAACATAGTTGCATGATAATAGATTTATTAATTTCTTCCTATATATTCATTCAAAGCTCTAAAATTTTGAAAATAGGGTTCTACATGTATATAAAGATCTTGGGGAAGGGGTTTCCTCATCCTCCAAGTTTAAAACACTTTGTTTACACTTGATAGACTATAAGATAAGTCTTGATTACATGTCAATAACTTATAGATATCTGAGTTATGTAATATGTGTATGCTACCAAAAATTATTAGTTAATTAAAATATATATTCAACTAGGACTTAGCTATTCAATTATATCTGTTACATGCAAAAATTATACAAAATTAGCCTTTATGATAAATTGTCTCTTGCTTAACATGTCTCAAAATTGTCATTGGTGCTATGGTTGTACTAGTGCTTGACGACATAGTAAATAGATAGTCACTTGAAGATAAACTAGTTGATTGAGTTGTTATTACCATGGGAACTATAATGTGAGGTGGTGTTAATGTGGTTGTAGTCATTAGTGATATAGGTGGAGTTTGTGTAGTATAAATGGTAGGTAGAATTTTTTAGGCTACCTTCTTCTTAGCATATAAGTCTTGGTAGTGATTTTATGCCTTAGCATGATGTTCTTTAATTAGGTTCATATCTAGGGGATGTGGCCTAGTCACCCTGCTCATCTAATTTTTTAGCTTGGCATGTTCTATCTTGGTGACTCTAAAGCCAACTTGGAAGACTTACACCTCCATCACCTTCTTCCTAGTTGTGCTCAATTTGTCCCTAATGTATTCTAAGATTAAACCTTATAGATTCTATTTGAATCCATTAGAGGCTTGCTTAATCATTTGATCAAATGTGTCCTGAGTCATTAGCTTGCATATGTTGACCTAAATTATTTTCAATTTAAACTCTTTAAAAATTTTATCAACCTCTTTATCTTACTTGACCAATTTATTTACAAGAACCTCTAAGGATGATACCCAATAATGGGCCTCTTATGTTCTTACTAAACCTAAATTCAAAGCATTTGATGCCTCTAATGGGTTCATCAAGTCCAAATGACTAAGTACCTTATTGGGGGTATATAACACTAATAAATTTAATTTATTGTTATCCTCTCTATGGATTTATAATAATCTAGTTATAGAGTTGACATGAGGAGCCAAACTAAATCTGAAAAATGAATAGAATTAAGAATCTCATATAGTGTAAGTGTTGTATTTTGTACATCTTACTCAATTCCTTGTGGAACATGAATTACATGTTGTTTCTCTTTGATATTTTCTAACTCCTCTTCCATATTTTGTTTAGCCATTTTAGTTCCTTCATGTATGGAAAGAATTGCCTTTATATGGGTCTCATGTAGGACTTGAGATCATAAATATATAGGTATTGACCTTTTTTCTTATTCTACCTCTTTCTAAGGGAGTATACTTCTTCCCTTTCTTCCATGATTATATTTCTTCTCGAGATATCTTCAATTTTCCCTTTCCTTACCCACTATACTAATGTTATAGCCTTATGAAATAGTGAGCTCACCATTGGTAGTTTATTTATCTTCATGTTAGGATTTTTAGAGGTTAAGGATCCTAATTCCTTAGTAAAATCTAGAAGAGTGATCTTCTAGGGATCTAGTGGCTAAGCTTCCACTTGTACATGTTATTTAAGCTTAGGCTTAGTTTAAGTGGAAGGGTTGGGTATTGGTGACCAAATTATTTTTAATGAGTCCATGTTTCCAAACTATGGTATTAGATGAATAATAAAGATTGGCTACTTCCTAGGAACCCTTTTGATGGTCACTACTATGCTTGTGGAAGTTAGAGTGGAAGAAAATTAATGTAATGGAGAAAATTAATGTTAATGGGATAGATACTAAATGAATGGAAATTATAATAATTGAGGGTGGAGAAGGTGAAGTGGTAATAGTAAAATTAATAGATAGGTTCATGAAAAGTAAACCCATATAAAGTGCCTAAACTAGAATGAATGTAGACATAAGTAGTGAAGGGGGGATAAAAATTATAGGTAAGGACATAAAACAAAAAAGGGTTAAGGGGATGTGAGTAAATAACCCTTACCAAATGGTTCACCTATGAGAGGGGCATTGGCCTTTAGTGCTTGTAAGCTTAATACATTGGCTTGTTATAATTCCTCCTCATCCACCTCTTGTATTAGATCACATATTGATGAAAGTTGTGCCTCTTTGAGTGTTTATGTGGGTAGGATATTTTTTATATATCCCTTGGTATTTCTTTAATAACATTTTTTTTCTCTACTTTCTTGTGGAGTCCTCTACAAGTTCACTTTTTATTGCACTATCAAATTATACCTAGACCAAAAGTTATGGCCCAAAAACTAGACACTAGTCTTTCCTTCATAACTTCAAATATTCAAATACAAATGGTCATAGTTAAACTTTGAACACTATGCTCACATCTCATGTTCTCTTAGATTTATTTCAATCTCAAATTGTCGATCTTCTTTGAACTTTAATGCATAGGCTCCAATGCTCAAACATTAAACCTTAGTCACTTTGACCTCATCTCATACAATATAAAAACTTTGACTCAACATGCTCTATCAATATATATGGATTATTCAGGTCTTTATCAATGCTAAAAAAATATCACTTTGACATCTTGACTTTAATATGCACCATTGATATCGATTAGTATGAACACTCGCTCACCATAAATCCTTGGAAGAAGATGTATCTTTATCTCTATTCAAAGTTAAACAATGAAAACTTATTCTCATTTCACTACATCCTAAATTCTTGGAACAACATGTTCCATCGATGTTTCTCAAAATTTAACTTGTTAAAAAATGACTAAGTATGGGAACCATTGCTTATCTACCTAGAAGGCCAACTTCATATCTTTTGCTTCACTCACTCGCATGTTCTCAAATTTGGACCATATGATCTCCTCACATAGGAGAATCCAGCCATATGAAAAAATTATCTTGGAAACCTCATATGGATGAGATATATATAAATTAAAATTCATTCTCAAAATCTTTTGTCATAGAGCCAACTATGCTTAGAACTTGCATGTAAGGCCAAATTTGCTTTTACATAAATTTCATTGTGCTTAGTCATATGATCTAAAATTTAGTGCATAAGATCTTATCACATAGGTAAATACATAAATATATAAATATAATATTTAAACCTTCACATGTTCAAGATATAACATCAAAAAAATATGTACTTAACATTATTTGAACATAGAAAACACTATCAAAATGCCTAGGAGCCCAACTTTGCACATTCATATCTTTTGTCATGATACATTTCATGACATAAAATTTGGAGGATAATAATTAGGAACAAAAATAAAAAAACCATATGATCACCTTCCCTAAAATTTCTACATATGAGATATATGATATCATCAAAATTATTACTCAGCTCTTTCTTGCCTCATACAAATTTGGCTAGGTATGGGAAAACACTATAAAAAAGCTTGGGATACTAAATTTACACTATACTTATTTTAAAATTATTATGTGAATGACATAATATTTATTAAATATTAAATATATAATAATTTTATCACAAAAATATGAAAAAAAACCCCTAACTTATCCATACATGGTAATGGAGACATCATCAAACTACCTACTAAAATTTTCTGCCACTGGACCGAAAGTGTTTAGATGAAAACTATGGATAAAAAAATGAATTATAATTATGCACACAATAAATAAAAGAATAAAAATCATCTTAGGAACATATTTCACATATTTTAATCACCATACTCATCCTTGAACATCTCTAATCATGCCAAAACTGAAGATCAACCAAGCCAACTTCAAGCACACTAGGATAAACACATTGCATACTTTGTCATTTTTACTTAGGATATCAAATAACTTCATCCAATCACTAATATACCTGCATTACATAACCATTACAAAAATTAAAACTCTCCAACAATCTCCCCCTTTGTCATTGATGTCAATAACCATCATATATAACAATATACAACTCACCTTCTCTCTCTTCAAACACTCCCATAACAAGAAATTTATCCCCCTTTGACATAATGACAAAATGGTAACCAATGAGTTTTAGGACATAAAAATACCATAAATATGAAAGGACCACCTTAAAAATATTATACAAAATCCCCCTTACCTTGAGCCTACCTTTCTTGCCTTAACAAACTTCGTCTTGATCCATACCAACACTCTATTCAACCATTCATTGAAAATAATGAAGAACAAAAAAAATAATGAAATATAATGGAACTTATCAAGAAATATATAAGAGGGAATCACCCTAATATTTATAATCCATTTTACATCTTGAACAAATTCATATCTCCAAACACCATTAAGAACCACCACACATACTTACTAGCCTTCTCTCTCAAGCTACCACAAAGACTACCAAATGGAGTTTCATGCCACTCACCAAATAGGAAACATGATCTCAACCAATGTGAAAAATCTCCATGAAATAAACATACTCTTATCTACTAGATAAATTGAGAAAAAAACACTCTTCTTCACACTAGGCATGTCTAGTCTCCTTGTAGCCCTATCTAGAACTTGCATATACCACAAATTACAATAGACACACATTCAAGACCTAAAAATTTATATCTAGATAAATATAATATTCCCCCATAATAAAACCAATTTTAATCACCAAGATCATGCTCTCCAACATATTTCATAAACCTACTAGCCAATTATCCCTCTATATTGATAAAAACATGAATAGATTAATAACCACAAACCTTCAAATCTATATGAAGCTTGATTTGATAACCCATTTATCCCATTAAACATATTAAGAATCATAATACCTCAAATCATAAGGTAGACTAATTTTATAACATAGCCCAAAACCCTAGAATCTCAAAACAAATAAGGTTAACACAACACCTTCCAGTCAACATCCATCTCTAAAAACTATTGCACACCTAGAGGTATTAATCACAAAATTATGGAACAAAAATTGATCCACTATACCTTTGGGAAAAAATAATTCCTATAACCCATTTTAGGCCTGGTTACACTTAAGCCAAAAATTGAGAAAACTGAGAGCACTCAAAAATATTTAATTGGCACAAACAAACCTTCTAACCATAAAAGCATCTAGAGAAAATTAAAAAAAATTGTAGACATTTTTTAGCATAAAAATATTCTTGAAATTTCATCAATCTCATTATGCCATCTGGATATATCCATTCTAACCCTACATAATAGCTCCTTCACAAATATCTAGAGCAAGCTCATGAACTTATTACTCCCCTTTAACCAAAGACCTTATCTATTTTGAATTATCATCTTGAGAATACAAACTTATTCTACACACCTTTCTTATATTCAACTACTTAGTCATCTAATCTTAGGGCTTGATCAATTACAAAGTTCCCCCTAACTTCATGATTCATTAAGAACATGACATCTTCAACAAATCTTCAAATATTGTCCAATCATAGTCAATACTCATATATAGATACCTCATCTTCATAACACTATGAACTTCCATGTCATACACAACTATTCAACAAGCCTTTAATAGGCTTAACAAGATCTAGGACAAAAACATAGAGGAGAGGCCTTTGACTTATACACTTACTTGGAATCTAACATAAACTGATATGCATATAGATATATGAAACTCCCTTTTATACCAAACAATCCAAACCATGATCAACAATATAACTCCTTATCAAGATAGGACCATTGAGATTCTTCACAAGATTATTTTCTCCAACAATATATATATAAAAATAATGAATAAACATACCTTTTTTCATACCATTTCATCAACCAATATCTAATAGCCACCAAGCTTCCTCTAACTAACAAGTGTCTCCTTAAAGCCTATATAGAGTCACCCCTTTTACATAGTGAGTTCCAAAACTCAAGAGACTCCCATATCTCCATATACTTCTTTGACTTGTAGTCTAGCTTGAATTTGAAAGGATGCTTGACTTCATTATTTTCTTTAGATTTGTTAGTAAAAGTAGATAATATAAAGTCTTGTCTTCCCTTCACATATATCATGTCAAACAAAACATATTTGGTCTTAGACTAATCTCTCCTAGTAAATAGTTTTCCATACCCATGTGTAACCTCTACCTTGTATAATAGGAGCTCCATACACCTTATTTTGCATTGGGAATTGATTTAACATGATCTTCCAATACCTAGAAATGTGACCAACTCTATGATATCTAAAACAAACAAGATCATTCATACCTCTAGTTTGATGATAATTGTGATATTCCTTTTCTATCTAAATAGAAGATAAATTCTCTTGACATTATTGTATCTTCTTTGTGTTTGATTCCTTCTTTACTACAATAGGCAGCCTACCTTAACCATGATTATCATTCACAAACTTTGGTCTCAATACCATTGAGTGATTTTTAAGAGCATCTTTCTTCTTGTCAATACTTGAGTGCTTCTTCAAACTATCCTTGTAGAATCTAGCAATATGTCTTATTTTATTACAATTATAACAAATAATATCATTCAACATACCACTTGACTAATATAAGTTATGACTTCTCCATGACCAATTTCTCCTTCTTCCAAGGCTCCATGAATGTTCATACTTGACTGACTTATTTCTACATTCCTTACCCCTATGACCATACTTATTACATGTATAACAATGATCATGGAATAAACTAGCATACCTTGAAACATTTGGTTGTCTAACTAGTATTTTTTCATTGATCTTGATTTGATCTGACTTATTTTGATCTTCTTCAATCTTATTTATCTTGACAATGAATTCCTCATTCTCATCCATAAATGAACCTTTCTTGGTTTCCAATTTAATGATCTCATCCTCTTTAGCTCTTACACTTGAAATTTTAGCCATTAATTGACCTTTGAGAAATTGGATAGTTTCCTTATCACTCTTACCTTCTTTAGCCACGTC
The DNA here is from genome assembly GCA_037957365.1 of Torreya grandis. Lineage (NCBI taxonomy): Eukaryota > Viridiplantae > Streptophyta > Pinopsida > Cupressales > Taxaceae > Torreya > Torreya grandis. Next base: position 34,539 of record JARHVA010009363.1, read on the forward strand.
ATCCTTTATTTTACATGTTTACACTACCAAACATCCCTCAAGAGAATTGACTTGTTCTTCAAGAACTTTGATCATATTTTTCATCTTATGATTCTTTTCTTTCTCCTTTAGTTCACCAAGTGCACCCATGATCTCAACTTCTAGATTAACTTCTTCTTCATTGTCATGTCAAACTTCTTCATCACACATGATGTCCTTTTATTTTAAACAACTTTCCTCTTTTAAACTCAAACTTGTCTTAAAATCTTCTAACTAATTCTTGGGGTCATTGATAATCTTCTCATCCTTTTTAGAATCATTTTTCAAAGTACATATCTTCTCTTCAAGTGCCTTGATCACAACCTTCCACTATTGATTCTCTTTCTTCAGTTATTTAGCCATATTTATACATACTTAAGAGATCCTTTTTGTTATTAAGCTTCCTCTAAAGGACCTACTCTAATACCAATTATTGGAATTAACTATTGAGAGGGGGGGTGAATTAGTATTTAATAATGTATATTAAATTCCAAATCCATTCCATCATTCATCAACTTGATCTATCAACATAAACATGAAATTAAATACATCCAAAGCATGAAAAAGAACATATATCACATCAACACAAAATCTACATGGGAAACCTTATTGGGGGATAAAATCCACTGAACCCTATAAGATGGACTATAGTCTTATAATTATAAGATCCAATTTAGACCAGTTGTAACTAATCAAAGAATTACCATCCTTATTTAATGAGACTTCAATCCCAAAAAGTGTTGCCACACCTATCTAGCTGAGTTGCCATAACAACTAGACCTTTAATAAGTTTCAAATTGTAAGGAGCTAAAACCCCATTAGATGTTTCACTATTGAAACAACACCTATAAACATATAAACCTTTGAACTAATGTCTTCAACACTTGATGATGGACCTCTACTTATCAATTTTCACCTTTTCTCACACTTAATCTATAAAAGCACTAATTTGCCAATACAATTATGACCTTCAGGTCATACACACCATCATCAACCCATCCACTAGTCACAAATAGCCTTCACCTTCCTTTAATTCACCATACACACTCTCTTAAATAGCTTCTTGAGCATACTCACCCATTCTACATCTTCTAGGCTTATTAGGTCCAATGACCTATGTGATCACCTTCATCACCTTGCTTAGACAAGCATGTTTTATCCTCTTCACTCTCTATCAATCTTCACTAACTTGTACCTTCTCTTTCAAAATTTATCTCCTTTTCTTGGCTTCATATTTGCACAATCCTCAAAGTCTCACACAAAGTCTAGAAACCATCATCTTTAGTTTCACTATTTATAGAGAAATCATGATCATCACCATCTTGGTCAACCACTAGGCATGAATTAAACCTTAAGGAATCTATCATATAAAGGCACAACTCAAAAAAATATTCATGGTGTAGGCAAAGCATCTATGGGTCACCCTTAAGCAGCTACACCTTTTAATAAGGCCCTTATAAATCTTATAAGTCTCATGGAGACCTATTTACCCATTTATTACATCATCAAGAAAAATAAGAACATAGGACCATTTAAAAAATTATAGGTCCATACTACATGATCCCTTAGTCATCTTCAAATTCTTATAGTCATCATTACACTCTTATATGAAAGCACAATTTTCTCAAACAACATTTTGTGTACTTGGTTACCATGAACGAACACTTAGTCAACTTCTAAACCTTTGTTCATCATACATGGATTATTCAAACCTTCATAATTCACATAAATGGTCCTCATGGAGTATAAAACACTCCTCAATATCCAATTCATCATGAAACAACAAAACAAAATCTACACAAGTTCAATTATCCTTCTCAGGTCACTTTTACAACAAACACGAACACAACATCAACTTTGAACCCTTATAACTATCTCTATACACACTTTCATATCTTGAAATATATATTGATAGATTTTCCATAGAGTTCTCTACAAGTTCTCTTTTTATTTCACTATCAAATTATTCTTTGATTGAAAGTTATTACCCAAAAACTAGACATTAGTCTTTCTTTCATAATTTCAAATATTCAAATGCAAATTATCACAATTAAACTTAAAACACTATGCTCACATATCATTTCCTCTTATCTCTAGATCAATATTATACCATTGATCTTATCCAATATTTAACTTACAGGTCTTAATGATCAAATGTTAAACCTCAGTCACTTTGACCTCATCTTGTGTAATATAAAAACTTTGACTCAACATGCTCCATTGATCTCTATGGATTAGTCAAGTCTTTAGAAATGATAAACATCTCTCACTTTGACCTCTTGAATTTAATACACACCATTGATCCATATTAGTATAAACACCCACTCACTATAGATCCTTGGAATAAGCTTGATCTTTATCTCTATTAAATGTTAAACAATGAACACATGAACACTTGTTATCATCTCATTTCTTCTTGACTTATTAGAGAAACATGCTTGGTTTATGTTGATAAAAATTTAACTTGTGAAAAACTGACTATGGGAAGCATTTTTTATCTTCCTAGAAGACCAATATTACATAGTCATATCTTTTGCTTCACTCACTCACATGTTCTCAAATTTGGACCATATGATCTCCTCACATAAGATAATAAAACCATGTGATAAAATGATCCTATAACCCTCATATGGGTGAGATATATCACCATTAAAATTAATTCTTAAAATTTTCTATCACAGAGCCAACAATGCTTAAAACTTACCTTGTGAGGCCAACTTTGCTCTTACATAACTTTCATTATGCTTAGTTGCATGATATGAAATTTAGCACATAAGATCTTATCACATAGGGAATTCCATCCATATATCAAGCTTATCCTAAAAAAATCACACATGTGAGATAATATTTCAACAAATTACTTACTTGGCTCAATTTGAACATAGAAAACACTATCAAAATGCCTAGGAGCCCAACTTTGCACATGCATACCTTTTGTCATACTACATCACATGACCTAAAATTTGGTGTATAAGAGCTAGGTACATAACTAAACAAACCCATATGATCACCTTGTCTTGAAAAATTCACATGTGCAATATGTGTTATCATAAAAATGATTACTTGGCTCTTTCTTGCCTCATGAAAATTTGGCTAAGTATGGGAAAACATTGCCAAAAAGCCTAGGATCCTAGCTTTTTACTTGCATATCTTTTGATGTACTTAGGTACATGGCTAAAGATTTATAAATTAAGTATTAGGGACTAATGTTATGAAAACCATATGATCAACTCCCCTTGATACATCCATACATGGTAATTGTGACATCATCAAACTACCTACTTAGATTTTATGCCACTAGACCTTAAGTGTTGAGATGAAATTTATGGATAGCCAGATGAATTATACTTATGCACATAAGTACTCAAAGCATATAAAACATTTTAAGACATCTTTCACATCCTTGAATCAACATACTCATCCCTAAACATCTCTAGTCATGTTAAAACTAAAGATCAACCAAGCCAATTTTAAGCACACTATGACAAGAAAATTGCACACTTTATCATTGTTACTTAGGTTATCAAATCACTTCATACACTCACCATGACACCTCCATGACATAACCATAAAATTATTAAAAACTCCCCAATAGAATCTAATCATATAATCCTAGATTCTTCCCTTTATACATTGTCTCTTTCTTTAGTTAACTCCTTAGCAAGCTCTTGCTTGACATGTATTAGTTCAACTATTAAAGTTTGAACTAGGGGCATTTATTATTCATTGGATTATGTAGAGGTAGGTATTTTTTCTTATTATTTTTATTCATCCTACTCTGTAATGAGTGGTGCCTCAAATACCAAATATTGTTGGTCATGGTATTGGCCTTGAGCTATTTGGGGATCCTATCCCTCTCTTTTTGATATCTATGATTTCCTACCACTCCAAAAATTGAAATATCTCCATACTCCAAGAGGTGGGATCCTAAAATTTACTTCATTGAGTGTGAGATATGATTCCTCATATATCACTCTCAATAATTCCTCAATAAATCCTACATTTGTGGTTCTTTATTTTACCTCTTCATCATCCTTGGCATTTAGGAAGATAAAATCATGATCCTTTGTAAGTGAGGCCAAGGGTATGAATTTTATTATATACCTTTCCATGAGGATCCTAGCCTCTATGAAGAAAGGTAAGCAATGCATATACATTTCTAAAATTCCCAGCCTCCTTGATCTCCCTCTAAATTATGTATTGCATTCTCCCAATTTTGATGTGGGAGTCATAGAATGTGGCCTTATTATTATTTATCAATTCCTCATCATTGCCATTCCATATTTGATATGAAATTTACTACTCAGATATTTTGTCTAGAACAAACATAGGGAGCTGAAAAAGATCCACCTTATGGCTAGCTACCATGATAACAGTGTAGTCTGGGTAGAGATAGTAGTTTCTTACATTATTGGTATGTGTCTAGGATATTTTGGGAGAATTCTTGCCAAAATATATTCATAGATGGCCATCCAAACCTAAGGGTGGAGGTCCTCAATAATATTTATTATGTGATAACATAGGAGTATATGTTATGCGTATAACATAGGAGTATATGTGCATAAAACTATAATAATCACAAATCTTGTTCTTGATGAATTTTATGTTGGGATCCCATATGAATCCATTGGGTCTATACATTATGCCCATGATTGCATCTAATAGGTAATACATCATATTGTTTGGGATCAACCAACAAAGTTGATTACTATATGAAAGCAATAAAACACGGAATTGAACCAGAATGATAAGTAACTAGAATCAAAAAATAGCAAACAATAAGAGATATAAGAAACCACCCTAAAAACTTGTATTAAACTCTTTAAAGAAGGAATACAATTGAAGAAACTTCTTTTCTTCCACACCTCTCTCAGATGTACAGATCTCTTTCCAGATCTCTTTCCCTCAAGAGCTTTCTCTCTGAATTACAATCAACTCCAACACTTGGATTGATACACATATACAATACTTGTACTGTTCTACTATTAGAATTCAATAAGCTATGAAGATCTATCCCTATTATATAACTTTAGGGATCATGAGCATACAATTACAACCTTTAGATGCACCTCCTAATCAAGGGCTCAAAATAGTCTTACTAAAGATAGAGATGCAGACTTAAGACTAACACTTAATCCTATCATGCAAACATTATGTTATATCCATGAAAATAGCATTCTGGATGCACAGGTGACCGACATTGGTCCCTACCTATCTGCTTGTGACCAATGTCAGCTAGTCTATGACCAATGCTGGCATCTCCTAGTCAACTCCTGACTGACATCGGTCACTCCTGACTGATGCCGGTGACTATGTAATTCCTACAACTTTTGCACTCGCTCATTTGGTGAAGCTTTTAGCTCCACACCTCAACAATCTCTGACTTGGAGATAAACAACTGCACCAGTACCTATACAGCAACATCTTCTAGCTCTTCCATCTTCAAACTCAACCATGAAGACCTACAAAAGTTGAATGAAGATTCAACTTCTCCTTTGTTACCGGCTTGGTTAACATATCAGCAGGGTTCTTATCTGTATGGATCTTCTCCAACTTCAACTCACCATCCTCCAATACCTATTTAATGAAGTGGTACCTTAGCTATATATGCTTGGTTCTTGAATGAAAGGCTGAATTCTTAGCCAAATGAATTGCACTTTGACTATCACTGTATAGTCTGCAACTCTCTTGCTCCTTTCCTAGCTCTTCCATAAACCGTGTCATCCATATCATTTCTTTTCTAGCCTTTATGACTGCAATATATTCTGCTTCTATAGTTGACAAGGCAACAACCTTCTACAACTTTGAAATCCAGCTAACCGCCATTCCACCAATAGTGAAAACATATCCTATGGTGCTTCTCCTGCCATCCAAATCACCTACCATTTCTGAATCTACATAACCATGTAGAGAAGTGTTTGACCCACCATAGCACAAATGCCTACTGCTAGTCCCTCTTAAATATCTAAGGATCCACTGAACTACTTTCCAGTGCTCCTTTCTTGGATTGGCCATATACTTACTAACAACTCCCACTGCTTGGGCAATAGCCAGTCTAGTACATACCATTGCATACATTAAGCTCCCTACTACAGAAGCATATGGAAATCTACTCATGTATTCTACCTCATCATATGAATTAGGACACTATTCTTTACTCAATTTAAAATGTCTAGCCAAAGGTGTGCTTACCGGTTTTGCATCCTGCATATTGAACCGTTTCAACACCTTGTTCACATAATCCTCTTGAGATAAAATCAACCTGTGATTTTTCTTGTCTCTCTTAATACTCATGCCAAGGATTTTCTTTTCTACTCCCAAATCCTTCATGGAAAATGTGTGAGCTAATTTCACTTTAAGCTCAAAGATATCCTACATGTGTGATCCTGTAACTAGCATATTATCTACATACAACAAAATAATATATCTACCATTATCCAATCTCTTAAAATACACACAATGGTCAGATTGACATCTACTATAGCCATGCTCAGTCATAAACCTATCAAATCTCAAATACCATTGCCTAGGAGCTTGCTTGAGACCATACAAGCTTTTCTTCAATCTGCACACTAGCTTCTCCTTACCTTTGACCTCAAATCCTTCTGACTGATCCATATATATTTCTTCATCCAAATCTCCATGAAGAAATGTTGTCTTAACATCAAGCTGCTCAAGATGCAAATCCTCAATAGCAACTAAAGACAATACAGTCCGTATAGAAGTCATTTTAACTACAGGAGAAAAAATCTCACCGAAATCAATACCTAGTTTCTATGCAAATCCTTTCACTACCAGCCTGGCCTTATATCTCATATGTCCATTCTCACCTTCCTTCAATTTATAGATCCATCTATTCTTCAGTGTCTTCTTACCCGCTAGCAATTCAACTAAATCCCATGTTTGGTTCTCTTTCAAGGAATCAATTTCCTCATTCATGCCTAGCTCCCACTGATTCTTGGATTCCACCTATATTGCTTCATCAAAACTCTCTGGTTCTCCACCATTAGTAAGCAATAAATAGAATAATGAAGGGGAATATCAAATTGGAGGTTTACTTACCCTTTTTAACCTCCTAATGGGCATCTAAGACTCATTCACAACATGTTGTCCACCCAAATTATCTAATAGTGACTGACCTCGATCACTTCTAGGCTTATTACTGGCTGACATTGGTTCTCTTTGACTGACATCAGTTCCTACCTAACTAACATTGGTCACTGTCTGACTGACATTAGTTCTTGTATTACTAATGTTGATTTTTTTTAATCAACGTTGATCTCTATGTTTTCTTATCTGGTAAGTCTTTCCCATGAGCTCATTTTGGACTGTCACCTCATCCAATTCTCTGTTGCTCTACCTAGATTGATTCAGCTTCTTGAGCTGATCACTATACATCACTTTTTCATTGAAAACAACATCACGGCTCCTAATTATTTTTTTAGTTCCTAGATTCCAAACTAGAATCCAAAATCATCAGAGCCATAACCAATAAATGTCCACCTCATAGACTTAGCATCCAGCTTCTTTCTATTTTCCTTATCAATGTGCACAAAAGCTTCACAACCAAAAACTTTGAGAAATGAGAGGTCTACCTTTTTACCTATCCATGCCTCTTCTAGAATTCCACCATCTAGAGATGTAGAGGGTCCTCTATTAATCAAGTAAATTGTAGTATCCATAGCTTCTACCCAAAACTCTAAGGGCAGACCAGCATGCAATCTCATACACCTTGCACGCTCCATTTTCATTCTGTTCATCCTTTCAACAACTCCATTTTGTTGAGGTGTCCTTGGAACTATTCTTTGCCTGTGTATTCCATGCATATAACAATACCAGTTGAACTTGTGGCTGCAGAACTCACCACCATTGTTAGATCTTAGACACTTCAATCTCCTGCCTGTTTCATTCTCAACCATAGCTTTCCAAATCTTAAAAGTGTCAAAAACATCAGATTTTTTCTTTATACAATAGACCCATACCTTTCTTGTAGAATCATCTATGAAAGAGACATAGTACTGTGATCCTACAATAGAAGCAACATGAGCCAGTCCCCACACGTCTATGTGAACAAGCTCCAATTTGTGCTTCTTCTTTGTTGACCCAATCTTGAGAAAACTTACTCTCTTCTATTTCCCAAAAATATAGTGCTCACAAAAATCTAGATCTATGCTTTTCAAATCTAAAAGCTTACCTTTTGACTTAAGAATAGACATTCCCTTCTCACTCATGTGGCTGAGCCTAGAGTGCCACAACTTTGCATCCACATCTAAAGTAGATAATACAGAAGGAGAATTATAAGTAATATAATTACATAAATAGAGAGTACCTACTCTCTTACCTCTGGCCAATACAAGTGCACCCTTGGTCACCTTCCAAGATTCAGTTGTGAGAGTTACTGTGTAACCCTCATCCCCTAACTTTCATATAGAAATCAAATTCCTCTTCAAGATAGGAACATGCATGACATCTCTCAACACCCATGTGTTGCCATTCTATATTTTCAAATGTACTTTTCCTTTGCCAACAATTTTACAAGGCTCATCATCCCCTAAATAAACTATTCCAAAATCTCCATAGACATAGTCACTAAAATATTCTTTATTAGGGGTAGCATGAAAAGAGGCACCAAAATCTAAAACCAAAGATTCTATATTATTATGCAAAGAGAATACAAGAGCATCTTATGTAATACCTGCAACTTTTGCTTCTTCTTTACATTCATGATGATTGTCCTCTTTAGGTTTTGACCAACAATCTTTGCTTATGTGCCCTATCTTTCCACAATTCTAGCATTGTGGCTTCCTGCCATTTTTGGATTTGGATCTACCTCTCATCTTTGACTTAGACCTTGATCTCCCTTTCTTGCTCTTCTCTATTTGCCTTCCCCTGCTCTCAAAACTTAAAGCATTCTTTGATGTTTCCTCTATATTTTTCCTGTGAATTTTGTCATTCAAGATTACACTAACAACATCATCTACTTTTAAAATATTTGAAGTAGATGCAGTATTACTAACTACCATTACCAAGCTATGCTAGCTCTTAGGTAAAGAGCATAAGATTAATAGAGCTTTAATTTCATCATCAAACACTATTTTGACTAAATTTAATTGATTTACAATTCCATGGAAATCATTTAGATGATTAGATATAGATCCACCTTCCTGCATTTACAAATTAAATAACTGCTTCATAAGATATACCTTATTTGAAGCTGAGGGTTTTTCATATAAATTTGCTAAAGTAGTCATTAACTCTACTGTTGACTTTGCCTGTGATAAATTAGATATCACAGTAGATGCCATAATCAATCTTATAGATCTAAGAGCCTTTCTATCAAGAACTTCCCATTCTTCATCTTCCATGTCTGTGGGCTTCCTTGAAACTCCACCTAACGGTAAGTATAGATCTTTCTAATACAGATAATCCTCTATCTGCATTCTCCATAATTGGTAATTCTTGCCATTGAACTTCTCTATTCTAAGTTTACTTTCTTCTGCCATTGCTTCTCCCACTCAAACAAAAATCCATGTGAGTAACCTATAATCAATACACACTACCCAGATCTAAAACACCTGTTAGTCAACCTGAGCTCTGATACCACTTGTTGGGGATCAACCAACAAAGTTGATTACTATATGAAAGCAATACAACATGGAAATGAACCAGAATGATAAGTAACTAGAATCAAAAAACAACAAACAATAAGAGATACAAGAAACCACCCTGAAAACTTGTATTAAACTCTTTACAGAAGGAATACAATTGAAGAAACTTCTTTTCTTCCACACCTCTCTTAGATGTACAAATCTCTTTCTAGATCTCTTTCCCTTAAGAGCTCTCTCTCTCTCAATTACAATCAACTCCAACACTTGGATTGATACACATATACAATACTTGTACTGTTCTACTGTTAGAATTCAATAAGCTATGAAGATCTATCCCTATTATATAACTTTAGGGATCATGAGCATAAAATTAAAACCATTAGATGCACCTCCTAATCAAGGGATCAAAATAGTCTTACTAAAGATAGAGATGTGGACTTAAGACTAACACTTAATCCTATCATGCAAACATTCTATTTTGTCCACAAAAATAGCATTCTGGATGCATAAGTGACTGACATCAGTCCCTACTTATCTACCTATGACCGACGTCAGCTAGTCTATGATCGACGTCGGCATCTCCTAGTCAACTCGTGACTGATGTTGGTTGCTCCTGACCGACGCTGGTGACTGTGTAATTCCTACAACTTTTGCACTCGCTCATTTGGTGAAGCTTTTAGCTCCACACCTCAACACATATAAAAAATTCTTCCTAGTGGCTACTTATATTTATGAAAGATTTTTTCTTAGAGCTGTCCACTAATGACTTTGACCAAATCATAGGTTTGCTCTAAGGTACTTAGTAGGTCCAATAGAGGAGCCTACTCTAGGTGAAGGAAGTAGATTCTCACATGGCCAAAAAGTTAGTTTATTAGTGTCATTCCTACATGGATTCCCATTCTAAATTAATTTATGAGGATGGGGATCTTGACATGTTATTATAAAGTGAAAGTCTCTTTAGGGATAAGCTACCTTGATAATTCTCACTTCACATTATTGGACTTCTTCCATGTAATAATAGTGTCCAAATCAAAAGTGACATCTAGAATGGTTAGGATTGAATACCTATTAAATGTTTCACCTATTATATATGTAAAAACTATGTTATTTTTGACATGGTGAAGGTATTTACCATCCATTATCATCCTTTCAAAGAAGAGGCCCCATAACAAATCTATGCATAAAATAACCTTCAATTTTATAGATATGTAATGTAGGGCTTGATGCTTAAAAAGAAGTAGATGCTTTACTAGTTGCTTATCCTCAACTGAGATGTTTTATTCAAGTGAAAATGAGTCTACGTTTTCCATGGCTTCCCATAATGCTAATTAATTTGGATAACATCCATAAAATATAGTGGCATCAAAAACCATGTCCCAATACTCTATGTAATCCTTGATAGAGAACTTGGATAGTGTTGGGTTCCGTTGTATGACCTAGACTATGATTTCATGGTGGTTTGATGGATACTAGTATGCTCCAAGATTTTGATAATGGCATATAACACTGAATTAAATTTCATGATTAATAAATCACTATGATAGTAATTATGGATTTTGGGATCAATTAAGACTAAAGTTTACTCGAGATCAAAGTTGGAATGGTATGAACTTGTCTAGGGATTGATGCTAATAGATTTATGTATTTATTTATAGTTCATGTACCATTAATCCTTAACATCTAGGAGTTTGTCACTTTCATTCAATTCAAATTTGACCACCTTGTCCTAGTATACATGCCATACAAGATGCCTTATCATTTAGGGTGCCATGGTGTTACCTTTCATCATTTTCCATGTCATTACATACTCTTAATCAAGATAATTCAAAATTTTCCTTTGGGCCAAAATACTCCAAAATGTATAATGTCCTTCAAAAAAAAAATCTTTGAAATATTTTATCCCAAAGATTCTAAAATGAAAGTTTTTAAAACAAAGTTACCGATGACTAAGCACTCTTCAAAAATGTTAGTTCAGTTAAAATTAGTCACATAAAAAGTCCCCAAAGAGAAAGATACCAAAATGATAGTTCCTAAAACAAATCTTCCAATGACTAAATATTCAAAACAAAGTTTTTGAAGTGAAATATCCAAAATGAAATTTGTTGACACAAAGCCTTCAGAGAAAAAGTTTTTGAAGAGAATATTTCTAAAATAAACATTTTGATGAAATCTATTTGAAATGAAAGTTGCCAAAGAGAATATTTTACAAATAAATTCGCTAATATAAAAGTCCCTGATGAAAAAAGATTTAAAGATAAATACCTCATGAATAAAATCTATCATCTAGATACTTTATGAAATAAATTTACTAAAGAAAATATTTTGAAGACCAAACTTACTAAAGTAAACCTTTCAATGAAATCCTTCTAAATGGAAAGTTTCTAACAATAAAGTTTTTGAAGAGAATCTTTTTTAACATAATCTTCTGAAATAAAGTCACCAAATACTAAAATTGATGAAAACTAACTTATTTGAAATAAAATAATCTAACTTTTTGTCATACGAAGCCATTATTTTGTCTTTTCATTAATAGGTTAGTTTGAAAAAGTGCTTCAAATTTTGAAATAAATATGCTTCAACATGATTCACCATTCAAAGAATCAAGTTTTTAACAAAAAAATAGAACTATCGTAACCCTAAAAAACACATAGATACCTAGATAATATATTCATTAATTCAAAAAACAAATGGGGTCCCCACTTTTTAGGAAAAAATACAAAGTGGGGTGTGTGTGTGAATACAATAAATGGTGACTCATAGGGGTGAATAGTCTAGAGTTTTCAAGAACCCAAAATACATGATTTTTTAATCCCAATATCAACCATAAATTCATCCCAAAATAAATGATTAAATTATAAATGAAAATATACTCTTAATAATCCTATACAACATACTAACTTTACTTACACCTTGGATCTATGTGTGAAAAGTGTTGTTCTTTATCTCTTGTCTTAGTTTTTAGTCAAAGACATAAGGGTGAGCCATATATTTCACTTTGATTGGGTGTTAGGTGCATAAATATGGAGCTTAGGCATTGCTCTATTGCTAGCCATGCATTCATATCCCAAATAGAGATACCTTTGATCACATATTCATCCTTTATTCATATTTTTTATGATGCATGATACATTGATCTTATTTAATCATGTAGGATTTGAATCCTTTTTTTATTTTCTTTTATATTTTTTTGGATTATAAGTTTTATTATTTTATTTTTCATCTTGATTTATGAAATAAGAGAAAGGTAAACATAATGAGATGGTCTTATTTAAAATTTTGGGTTTAACCAAAATGTCCCTATCAACTCTTGCCCATGTCCATGATTATTACCTTAAACAAGTATTAATAATTTGTGTTCATATGAACGAAGGTAATAAGGAGAGTTTTCTAAATTTTCACAAGACAATGGGAGAAACTTTATCATTACTAATTAAATATTTAGATTTAGGACACATTCATGGCTAACTTTCTCATTGCTTACCTGGATTAAAATATTTGAACTATAGTATGCATTACCCTTTGATTCAGGTTGGATTAAAAACACCTCAAACTATGTTTGATTATACTAGGATTGACCAAAATTTGGCTATCATGGAATCAAAATAAAAATATTCTAGAAAGCAAGAAACCTACTTAAAACCAAAAAGGGCTAATATAGAAAACATGAACTAGTCTAATAAAAGCAAACTACTAAAAGTATGGAACTAACTAATAAATAATATCTAATCTACTCCTACATCTACTAGAACATATATTGTTACTCAAAGACTCTCTAGATATGGAAACCATGAAGTATTAATTCAAAAATTATCTATTAATTGGATATGTTAGATTATTACCTTAAAGATATTTTAAAGGAAATGAATTACTACCCAAGATTTATGAAATTTGATAGGTCATATCCATAATGGGGCGAAATTGTCATGAATTCCTTTTTTCTCATGGGATTTGCCCCATGGTAGCACCAAGTTAGAGATATTGAATGATTTGAATTTTTATTTCTTATAAAACCATCTCTTGACCATGTCCTGATGTTTGCTTAAAATTTACAACACTTTATACATAAAGTCTTCTATTTCGATGATATCCAACAATCTAGACTCTGTTTTGTCATTGGGTTCCATGTATTCTTGCATAAACTGGTAGGTTGGTAATTTTAAAATGATTGGGAACACTAGAAATTTCCCATATACTAGTAGATATGGTGAATATTTGAGGGCTTATTTATACTTAGTCTAATCTACCCAAAGTGTATATTTTTGTAAGATATGTCATTCCCTTAGTTTATCTATAGCTAACTTCTTGATAGCATATATGAGGTTCTAATTGGTTGACTTGACCAATTTATTACCTTGTATGTAGTGATTAGAGGATGATATAATTGTAATTTGATTATCATGGGCCCACTTAATGAATTTTTTTGATTAAAATATTGGCCCATTATCACAAACCAAAGAGATAGGGGTGCCAAACATAGTTATGATATGTTTTTCAAGAAAAATTATCACATCTTGGGCTTTAGAATTTTTAGTGGCTACTCCTCAGTCCATCTAGAAATAATTTGTAGTAGTGAGTATAAACTTGTCTCTAGCTAAATAATTTGGGTTTATAACACCAATGAAGCTTAAACCCCATTGGGAAAATGACCTACCTTAAATTATAGGCTATAGCAACATTTTTGCATGTACCTCTCTTTTTTCCAAAACTTGACATTAATGACACATCCTCACATGCAAGTGAGCATCCTTAAACACCATCATCTAGTAGTAACCAATTCTAAGTATTTTATGGGTTGTAGTATTTTTAGATGGATGGTCATTGCCTATATTTTGATTTAGATTTTCTAAGATTTCTTGAGCTTCTCCACATGATACTCATCTTAGATAAATATCTAATTAATTATTTATATAGAGGACTCATTTCATGATCATATAATGAGCACCCTTGAGCTTTAAATCTCTCTTTTTCTTTCTTTTGAGTTCTTAGGGTATGTTATAGTAAGTAGGACCTAAATAATATCTAAATATCAATCTTCTTTGGAGACATGTGTTTGGTAGACCTCTTCAATGGTGATGCATGGGTCTTGTTTAATCATCAATTGCATGATGCCTTATCTTATAATGATCTTAGCTAGTTTGATTTTAATATCAAATTCATATAATTTCACCATACATTTACCTCTTCATTCCCCCAATTCATTATGTCCAATCATGATCTTGATAGTAGGATCGGGTACTATGGTGATGGTTTTATTTTGAAGGATGTAGTATCTAAACTTTTTGACTACTTTGACTAGAGAAAAGATTTGCTTGTTAATCAAGGAATACTTAAGCTCTTAAAATTCTAAGTTATAACTCATAAATGCAATATGATGATCACTTTATTCCCTTTTTGTGTAAGCATGATAGTAATATTATGTTCTAAGGTGAATAAATACAAGAAAACATCTTTGGTGAAATCAAGGATTACCAGCACTAGGGCTTAAAAATGGCCTTCTTTATGTCTTAGGACTTCTTCACTTTGCATGTCTACTCCACTTTGGTGTATTTTTAGAATTATGTTCAAGGGTCTAAAAATATCTATAAATCTTTATATAAATTTCCTTATGGAATTTATTTTTCCAAAGAATGATTTGAGCTATTGCTTACTATTTGTAATAATTAGTTTTGACATCCCCTTAATCTTGTTTGGGTCAATTGTGATTCCATCCTTGGTAATGATGTGGCCTATAAAATTACCTTCATTAATGCTAAAAATAATTTTTTGGGGGTTAAGTGAGACCCCAAATTTCATGCACCTCTCAAAAATAGACTGAAGATGGTCAATATGATTAGCTCTATTTTTTAAAAAAATTGTGAGATCATCTATATATCTAACTATGTGCTTCCCTATTAGTCCTTGGAATTCATGATCCATTTATCTTTAAAAATTAATTAAAACATTGATTAGTCTAAATGGTATTCATTTATATTCATATGTTCCCCACTTCATAGTAAATGTTATTTTCATTATATCTTTTGATTCGACTAATACTTGATTGTAACCTAAAAATCCATTTAGGAAATACATCATCTCAAAGCCACTTACTATTTATATCACATCATATAAGGAGAGAAAAGGATAATTGTCATTCTATAAATATTTATTCATATTTTTGAAGTTGATACAAAGTCTGATCTCACCACTCTTTTTTCCTAACTAGAATTATATTGGACACCCAAGTTGAATGTCTCATAGGAAAGACTATTCTAACACCTATCAACTTTTCAACTTCCTTATGAGTCAATAATTCCAAGATAGGATTAACCAAAATTTTCCTTTGAATAAATGGTTTATGATCATCCTTTAGTGGAATCATATGGGTGATGACTCTAGGATTTAAAATACTTAATTCATCATAGGTTCATACAATTACATCTTTGTACCTAATAATCAATTATTTGACTCTTTACCTTTCTTTTGGTGTGTAGCTTAAGTAAATATTGGTGAAGTGTGTATTATTTTCATCATAAAAATTTTATGAACTAAATTTTAATTCATTAACCTTAAGATGCCTTTATGATTAGGATTGAAGATCTTTATTGAAGGTCCTTTCTAGGGTGACTATTCCTAATGGGAAGTAATTCTTTTTTAGCTGGATAATGCCTTCTTCATCTAGTTCTTCATGGCACTTATGGTTCATTTATTTGTAATTAATTATTCAAGATTTGAATTGTCCTAAATTTGTAAAAAATTCAATAATTTTTTGTCATCATCAAACACTTGAAAATATTTAATATTGTTTGGTACTAAAGGACACATTACCAATTCAATCGAGAACTTCTATATTTTTGACTCCTATAAGGGTGCCAAATTTATTATTGAAGTGGAAAATGAATCGATGACTCCATTTTATTCTCTCAAGATAGATACTATGTTGAAATCTTTAAATGATTCAATTAAATTCTAGGCTCTATGCTTGTATTTATTCAAATATGACAATTTACATTGATATTTATTTTTGACCTAGTTAACAATGAGTTCATAATCTTTGTATACCAATAATTATTTGACATTATTATTAAAGGTAAATTATAATCCTAGAATTAGGGCTTTGTATTCTAATCTATTATTGGTGTATGGGAATCAGATCTTATATGCTACCAATAGTTTCACTACTTATGAATTGATTAGCTTGATGTCAATGTTTGATCCTTGCTTAGATCTTGCTCCATTGAAATGTAGGGTCCATAATTGAGAAGTACCATAGAGTTTATTCTAGTGCTTCATGCTTCATGGAAAATGTGTAAATTCTAAGACTATGAGATTTATAGCTTACCTCTTCATCGGTAGTATTATACTTCATAATAAGAGGCTTCATCTTAGGCTCATGATCAGTCTTGATATGGTTGGATATGGACCTTCAAGGCTACCAAATATGTCAAAAGTATATGAAAATATATCCATTTAATATTTTTGACCAATCTCTTCTCAACAACAATCCATACCCTTCATGAATATCGACTACCAAGATGTTGATAGTCATCTATAATCTAGGTTTGAAGGTGGCCTAAATTATCATATCATTCATCTCTCCTAATACATGGACTGCTATTTTATCTAACTATGACATAGTCCTCTTGGACAAATGGAATTTGGCATCACCATTCCTAAAGATACTAAATATACAAGGCAATTGTGTATATTCTTGCTAAATACTTGAATGTTAGCAAGTAAGGGAGAACTTCAAGATTGTTTTTGTATAAAAATTTGTGTTGGATGCCTTAGAATTTTATACAACAAACTTACCCATGATGGAATTCCATAAGAGATCCTTATACTCTATGATTTGAGATAGTTCATGAAGAGTTATGCTAGCCTAAATTTTCTTCGTATCCTCGACAATATTATATCCCCTTTATTCTATTCCTCTATATATTGAGGTTGATCATTCCCTATGGGGGGAGGAGGATTATTTCCATCCTTATGACTTGTAGGGATAATTGTATTATTGAGAGGAATAGAAGTAGTGAATGAATACCTTTTTCTTAGATTATAATTATTCTTTTTGAACTAATAGAATGCTTACATTTGATCAAAATTATCCTTTGGGATATTGTCATATTCATTAGAGAAGGAGTAATCAAAAGCCTCAAAGACCATAGATAAAATAAAAGGGAAAGATTCATGAAGGATATTTGGAGGATTCATCTTTTGATCTTGTCTGATCATTTCTCTTTGGAAGATTTCAAAGGCTACAAATAAATCTATACAATCCAACTCTCCATGTTGAGATGTGCTATGGACTTTACACCAATTGGGAAATGTTCTTTCCATGATATGGATTTTTCATAGTTTATTGGAATATTATTATTTTTCATTATTAATTAGATTTTTGAAGGTCCTATTGTATTTTAACCAACCTCTAATTATTGGTAATAACTAACCTCTTTTACATATTTAAGAAATATTTTCTCAGCTTTTGAACCATTCTCTATATAAAATCCATTTAGATTTATTAGAGTTAGAACCTTGAGTGAATATTGCATTGGTGTGATCCTAATGATGATTTTGTGCCTAGTTATTTATTTTTGTATGTTTATTCAAGAAATCATAATTTTGATTCATTATCTGCTACATCGTAAGAGGAAAATTATATAACTAATTTTAATTAAATGCGAGAACATTCTAATTCACATGTGGAATTATATTCAAGTATGTAAGTCCATTTTTGAATGCATGACCTCATGTATAATGAGGGACAAACTATGAATTGAGCTACTTGTTGATGTTGATAGCTTCCAAGAATGCCAAGGCTAGAGTATTGGTAGTGGTAGTTCTTCACAAGAACACTTCAATGATAGGATCTAGGGCATTCTTGTATATCTCAAGAATTATATTCTAATATAGCTTATACATAGCATTCAATAAAGTATAAATTTTCCAAAATCTTGGATTGAAGGCTTAGATTGACTCTTTAGCTTCCCTTTTCATGCTAGTAAAGAGTTGATATACCAGACTTGGATTAGTTACTTATTCAAATTAATGTTCCTTACATGGGAAGGTGTTTGGGCTCTACGTATATAAGGGATGATAGGTATGGGTATAGGCCTCCTATAATTTGATAATGGTGAAACCAAAAGGATGTCTTGGGCCCTGGACATTGTTAATCTCCTAGGTGTCTCCATAATGATGGTCCCCTATTTTATTGGGAAATAACACAAGTGTTCCCTCCTTCTAGTGCTAACTTGTTCTTTTATGTTGATGTGGGTTTTGTGCACACCTTAGAGATTTTTAAATGAGGTAACCTCTAACATTTTCGGATCTCTATAGAACCAATGCTCCTAGTTCAAACTCAATAGTTGAACTGATATATGTTAAGCAAGAGCTGGATAAGGAGCTAACTCAAGCAATAGATAATGTATAGAGGGAAGAAGCTAGGATTATATGCTTGGAATATTTAGATGAAGGGGAAATGGTGGCTTCAACAAACCCAACACCCAATAGTATTCCCCTTTCTCTTACCAAATAAGCAATAATTCCACAAGTAGATAGAACCACAAAGTGTTATGAAAAGAAGCCTAAGGGGGATAGACCATATACCCCACCCACATAGACACTCAAAGAGGCATAACCCTCATCATAAGGTGATATAATAAAAGAGGTGTATAAGGATGTGTTTCAATAGGTCAAGGTATTAATCCTAAAATCACTAAAGGACAAGGCACCTCTCACAGGTGAACCATCTAGTAAAGGTCCTTTACTCATAGTCCCTTTAATCATTTTCCATTTGGTATCCTTACTTATAGTTTCTATCACCCCTGCTCTAGTTATTTATACATTCATTACTATTTATTAACATTATATGGGTTTACTTTGATGCACCCATCTATTAATTTTCCCACTACCATTTCACCTACTCCACCCTCAACTACTATTGTTTGCATTCCTTTAGTATCCATCCCATTAACATTAGCTTTGTCCATTCCATCCATTTCTCAATCCATCACTCTAATTATATCTCCTTCTACCTAATTGGGTTCACCTTTTCCTTCTTCCACTCTAACTTATATAACCATAGTAGTGACCACCAAAAGGGCTCCTACAAAGTATCTAGTCTTTGTTGTTCATCTAATGGTATAGTTTGGAAATATAGACTGGTCAAAAATCATATGGATAATAATTCCTAACCCTTCCACTAAAATTGATCCTAATATTTAAGAACACATATAATTAGAATCTTATCCAATAGATCACAATAGATCCCTTTAAGCTCACTCTTCTAGATTGGGATAAGGAATTAGGATCCTCAACCTTTAAGAATCCCAATCTAAAGATAACTAAACTACCAATGTTAAAATCAATATTTACTAAGGCTACAACATTATCACACTAGGTAAGGAAGAGTAAAATTAAAGATAACTTAGGAAAAAATCTAATAATGGAAGAAAGGGAATACGTTTACACCCTATAAAGAGGCAAAATAGGCAAAAGGGTTACTCCCATATATTTAGGACCTCAATTCCTACATGGATACCCATAAATATGTATTATTTTCCATACATGAAGGGACTAAAATAGACAAGCAAAATATTAAAGAGGAGTTATAAACTCTCAAAGAAAAACAATAGGTAATTCATTCTCCCCAAGACATTAAGCAAGATGTGCAGAATGTAACACTTTAGGTTGTATGAGATTATTAATTCTATTCATTATTTGAGAGTTAGTTTGTCTCCTCATGTCAATTCTATAACTAGATTATTAAAAATCCATAGAGAGGATGACAATAAATTGAATTTCTTAGTGTTATATACCCATAATAAGGCATTTAGTGATTTGGACTTGATGACCCCATTAGAGGCATCAAATGATTTTAATGTATCTTTAATAAAAACAAAAGAGGCCTAGTATTGGGTATCATCCTTAGAGGTTTTTGTAAATAAATTAATTGAGGAAGAGAATTAATTTGATCAAATTTTGATAGAGCTTGAATTGACAACAATTTAGGATAATAGAGGCTAGATGGTGACTCAAGAAACATTTGATCAAATGATTAAGCAAGCCTTTAATGGCTCCAAATAGATTCTAAAAGGTCTAATATTATAAGACATTGAGGCCAAATTGAGCACATCTACGAAGAAGGTGACAAAGGTATAAGTCTTTTAGGTTGGCTTTAGAGTCACCGAGATGGAACATGCCAAGCTAATGGATCAGATGAGAAGAGTAACTAGGCCACATCTACTAGATATGAACCTAATTTAAACACAACATGTTAAGGCATACAAGTACTACCAAAACTTAAATGCTAAAAATAAGGTAGCCTAAAGAATGCCACCTACCAGTTCTACTACACAAACTCCACCTATAATGCCAATGATTACAACCACATAAGGACCACCTCATACTAAAATTCCCATGGTAATAATAGCTCAATAAACTAGTGTATATATTAGTTCAACTTTATTTACTTTATCATAAAGCAATAATAAAACCACAATGTTGATGAATTTTTTTTGACATATTAAGCAAGATCCAATTTAGCATGAAGGGTAATTTTGTACAAATTTTTTCAATCATTTTTGGTAGTATGCACATGTCGCATGACTAATATATATATATATATATATATATATATATATATATATATATATATATAAGTTACTGACATGTAATCATGACTTATATTATCATCTATCAATATGTAAATGAAGTATTTTAAACTTGGAGGATGAGGTGACCCCTTCCCAAAGGTCTTTATATACATGTATAACCCTCTTTTCAAAAGATCAGAGTTTTGAATGAATATATAGGAAGAAATAAATAAATTGATTATCATGAAACTATGTTTGTTCTTTATTCTTCCCTCTATATGGTAATGAATTTGAAGTTTCTTTATTTGTATTGATTCAATAATTTTGATTTGTGCCAATGCTATAGATGAATCTAAGTATTATATTGATGAATTTTAGTCTTAGATGTGTAATAAATATTAAATATTGATATATTTTATTTATTTATATAGTTGTAATAACTTGGATTGATAATCTAAGGTGTGTAGAGGTATCTCTTTAGATATAGTCTTCTAGATGTGAGCCATAGCTTACCTAGATAACTTTTTGGTCCAAGTTGTAATATTTTATCAAAGGTGTGAAACAATAGCCTTAAAAAGAGTAAATTTAGTTAAGACCATCAAGAATCCTATATTTGTTTACCATAAAATTATATCCAAAAAACAATAAACACAATAAACACTAGTCTTTGAGATACAAAGATATATCAAGAAACTCCATTTCAAAGACATAGAATCTTCTTTTTACCTGACCCTTCTTTTAAAATTTCTTTGAGATCTACCCACCATAGGATAATATTCCACCCATCCAACTCACCTAGTGATTTACATTTTTATTATAATCCATGCATCTATCCACAAGCTCAGTTAAACAACCTACATGTTCAACATATTATTCTACCACCCAAATTTTCTAACCACCTACCTATAACTCATACCCCAAAGTGGAACTTAGTTCTAGATAGATACCAAAATGTTAGAGGTTACCTCATTTAAAACTCTTAGAGGTGTGCATAAAACCCATATCAATAATATTATTAGACTTGTTTTACTTTCTCAAATAATAAAATGTTCACAACTTTGCCTAGAAATGCTTCTGCAAGTCCTTACCAAACAAGCAGTCTTGGAATACAATAAGGTGACTTAGTCATCTAAGTGAAGTAATATTACAAGTATGAGATGATTAAAAATCCAAAATCTTGGTATAATAGGTTATTTAATATGTGAAATAAGTTCACTCAGTTAGTTGAAGGTTTGATTCAGCTCTCATAATCATTAAAATGGTGAATAGGCAAGAGACTAAACTACTTGTCTAGTACGCCCACTTAACCAACATAATGAGGATGTTCATGGGCATAAAATGTTAGTATGCATTTAATTTTCCATCATAAAACCATGTAACTATCACTTGAAGTGATCAAGCTCGACATCCATGGCCATTATGGAGGATTTAGGTAGTTTCTTGAACATACTCAGCATGCAAGGAAGAGGTGGTCACTAGAGGATTCATGGAGGAGACCCTGATTAAATTTTTTCAATATTTTGTAAATTATAAAATAATATGGAATTGACCAAGAGTGGCATGTATATGCTCCTCATGGGTCAACCATTAGCTAAAAATAGACTCTAATTCCCCATATATGCTCATTGAAGACACTAGTTAGTCTAAACAATGCATGGAGAAGTGTCTAATCCTAATCCTACACCCCCAAAAAGTCATATTTTTTCTTAACTAAACACTATTACAAACCTTACACATCTAATTTCGAATCCTAGAATTTAATCCTTTATGACCTTTAATGTGTAATTCCCTTAAATCTTAATCAGTTTGATCATATACCTATCACTTCTCTTAGAAGTCTTCCTTATTTCATAGGAGAAAACTCAACCACCCCTATAGAACATATTATAGATAGCCAATTTATGCATAGTTCATAATGTGACTCAAGATAAAATGTGGCTATGAGACTATTGGCCACTTTCTTTAAGGGTAAGACATTCTAGTGGTATAGGGGTTTAACACCTACATCCATCAATACTTGGGATGAATTTAGGAAGCATTTATGCAAACACTTTGAGGATAGGATTGATCATCTATCTTTAGTATAGAAGCTCACCATAATTAAAAGGGATCCCAAATAATTTTTAGTAGATTTAAACTATAGGTTTAAAAAAATTGGGATAATATACCCACATTAATAAATCCCACCCCCAATTATGCATTCTTGTACTACCTAAGATCCCTCAATTCTAATGTGAGAGTCATGATACAATATATGGGATAAATCACTCTAAATGATGCTTATAAAGTGGCCATAAGGACAAAAAATTATGTAAACCAAGTTGGTAATATTACCCCAAGACTTATCATGCCTTTATTTCTAGAAATTCAACCCCCTATGCCTACCCTTTATCTCCTACTAGCACCAAAAAATCATGATCAGACATATGTCAATCAAAAAAATAGACTGGGAAAGATTGAAGGGTTGATCAAGGCCCAAAAAAATAAGATATTATCCTTGGAAAGGCAATAAATTCCACTCCATAGACCTTGATAAACACCTTACCAATCCCCCTATCATCCATACCTATATAATAGACTCCTTATTAGTCTAATCAATAAGGTCAAGGGTAGATCACTCAATCAAGTCCCTATAATAGCTATAGCCCCTTTTGTTTTTATTTTTAGAGCCCTACTCCCAACTCAGAATAATTATGCTTAAGAGAGTCAATGACTTGCTCAATGGGGGTAGTCACATGATATGTCAATGGATCTAAGTGGTGATGTTTACCAATCAGATTTCATGCAGTAGGGTCAAACTCTTCCAACACATGATAATCAACTTCCT
Source organism: Torreya grandis (assembly GCA_037957365.1). Taxonomy (NCBI): domain Eukaryota; kingdom Viridiplantae; phylum Streptophyta; class Pinopsida; order Cupressales; family Taxaceae; genus Torreya; species Torreya grandis. Next base: position 58,562 of record JARHVA010009363.1, read on the forward strand.
ACACAACATAAATAAGGCCCTCATATGCCACATGCAGACACTCCCTTTATGAATCAAGATGCAATGCAAAATCAATATGGGATAAATGGAAGGCAATAACCATTTGAAAATGCATTTGTTAACTTCAAAGAAGGTGATCATTCATTTAAAATAGTCTAGTTGCAACCTATATAAGGGTTAATAGAAGGGTAGTTTGTGATGGTTTAAGACTTGATAGAACATCCTCTCCACAATCTCAAAAACATCAAGGTATTACTAGTACAAATTAATCTCCTAAGACATCATCAACTCATCAAATTCAAGATGTGAGAGGGAAACATTATAGAGGTCCTTGCATGCCTCAATTCACAAAAACTCTAAGTGGTACTACTGCTTCCAAGTTATAGTCCAAGGATGCCACCTCTCACATTAGAATTTTTGAACAAATGAAGAAGGCCAATGTCACTATACCTAAGTGGGATATCTCTTTCATTCCAAGAAAAAATTATATCTTTCAAGAAGAACTTTCCAAACTCCATATCTTGGACAAATAGGTAGAAAAGGTGGGTGAAGTCCTAACTAATTCCAATCAACTTCATGAGTACCAAGCAATCAAGATAGTCAAATCCCATCCCTTTTACCTCTTTTTCACCATACGTGATTTCTTAGTACATAAATTCATGATAGATATTGGGGTTATCACTTCTATTGTGCCTACGTCTATAATGGATAAAATGAGGATAAAGTATAAACCTAATACAAAAAGGTTTTAATAGTTAGATGGGTCTCCTACCAAGAATTTTAGTGTCTTTAAAGATCAAAAAATCATCTTGGTTTCTTTTCCTAATTTCACCATATATTAATATATAATAGTAGTTGACCTCCCTCCCTAATTTTCCTTATGCTTGCCTAGATATTTAACTACCCAAATAGGGGTTATCTCTCTTATGATTGGACTTATATGGTTTTTAGGACTAGGTATGGGATAAAGGTTACCATAAGGTATGAACCAATATATATGTTTTCATTAGAACCATAAATTCCTAACTTATCATATGTCAATTGTATTATCCTATATAAAGATAAACACCCTAATGACTAAGTTCCCATTAAACCACTTAAAAGCATATCATATTTACTCCTTAATGAATGGGTATTATATAATCATGGTTATGATCGATACAAAATAATTAATGTAGGTTTGGGTGTGCATTATATGCATGAAGAAGGAGATGCCATACCAAGTCTCACTAGTAGAAGCTAACATCATGGAGTATGAAACTTGTTTTTTAATGGATCTAGATTTAAGAATGGAAGTGTGTCAGGTGTCATGATTATCTCCACTTCAAAACAAAGGTAATTTTATGACTTTAGGTTTCAATTAATTTATGCTTATAATAAAACTTAGTATGAAGGCCTCATCCATGTGTTACAATGGGCAAGGAAGAGAGGCATCAGGGTCTTACAAGCCATGAGAGATAGTGAGTTAGTGGTGCATTGGGTTAAAGGTCAAAGTGTAATCAAGAATACACTCTTGAAGGAATAAAAAAACAAATTTTTGGACTTCTTGGATGACTTTCAAGCCTTTCACATTCACTTTATTCCTAGAGAGGTCAATCAACATGCAGACTAGTTAGTAGCCATTAAAACATAATATGATATACCAAATGGGGTCAAATACATAAAACAGAAGTCAAAAGTCAAGGTGGTAAACATATCTTCATTACTTTACAATGAGGTGATCTAGAATTTTTTTGAAAATGATAATCAAATTATATGTTTCGTACAATAGGAGGCAAAATTTTGCTCAAAAAATCAAAAAGATTCCAACATCAATATGGGGATAAAATTATCCAATTAAGGATAAATAAGTTATCTAAGGGTCTAGTGAAATTAGAAAGAATATTTAATGAATATTACCAGATAATTAATGATAAGGTAAGAATATCCACTAAAGAGGAACACTATGAAAACATTGTCACATTCAAAGATAAGCTACTTAAACTAGGGAAAGTGAACATCAAGGAAGAGAAGGTAACCTTCATAGCATTATGCCAATAATTTTTAGACATTTTTTCCTAGGAATATCATGACTTGAAGGGGTTTTACCCTAGTTTATATTAGCATACCATATATATAGAGGTAATTCCTAAGACTATAAGACAAAATCAAATACAATTAAACCCCAAGATTAGATCCTTATGAAGAAGGAGTTGAAATATATCATTGATTCTAATATCATTTTTCCCATAAAAAATTCCTAATGGGTGGAAAATATTGTGCCTTTGAGGAATAAAAATTTGGAGATAAGGTTGGGTGTGGATTGCAAAGATTTCAAAAAAGTGTCACTAAGAGATCACTACCCTCTACCATCTATGGATCAATTTATTCAAAGAGGTGTAGGTTCACAAAAGTTATCCTTTATTGATGGGTACTTAGGGTATAGTTAAGTGTTATTAAGGGATGAGGATCAACACAAGATCACCCTTACTACCAAGTGGGGCACTTATGTCTACAAGAAGATTCCCTTTAGACTATCCAATATATGGGCTACCTTATGAAGGGAAATGGATGTATATTTACAAGGGATCATAAATGAGATGGTTTTAATCTACCTTAATGACATCAATTTATTATCCAAGTACCCCAAGGATTACTTGACACAAATGGTTTTTTATATGAGTAGATAGTTTGGGGTCTCTTTAAACCCCCAAAAATGTATCTTTTTAGTCCATGAGGTTAGAATTCTAAGACATGTGGTTTGAAAATAAGGCCTCTCTATTGACCCTAATATAATAGATGAAATTATTGACTTATCATTTCCAAAACACAACAATGGATTGAAAAGTTTATTGGGAAAAATCAACTTCATCAAAAGTTTCATACCCATATTTGTAGAATTCGCAAGGCCTCTAACTCACATACTCAATAAACACAAAGATTTTTCATGGAAAAAGGAAGGTAAAAGAATTTTTGAGTCCATGAATAATCCCATTTCCCAATATCCCACCCTTTTAAACCCTTATTTTAAAAATTATTTCTTCATGTATGCCTTATCTACAAGTGGCACTATTTATGCTATATTCATTCAATAAAACAATGAAGGCCTTTAGTAGCCCATAACCTTCTTTAGTCAACCATTAGATGGGTATGAGGAGAGGTATACATTTTTTTAAAAACATGTAATTTAATTCATGATATTCCTTAATAATTTTATACATATGGTGTATAACAATAAGAAATTTATCATGGTGGTTCACCCTAGCATTAAGGATTCCATTCTTAATATAGACTTGAGTGAAAATAGGGATAGTTGGGTGACCAAGTGCATGGATTATGACATAGAGGTGAAGGTTATAAATTTGGTTAAATGTATGTACTATGTTAATACATTTTATTAGATGTGAAAGAATATAAATAAGTGGTTTTGGTAGTCCAAGATTATCAACATGCAACTGCAACTACATTCCTTCTAGCTAGACCCAAGACATGGTGAAATTCCATCAAATGGGAGAATTTCATATAGGATTAAATGGGAAAATAAGGAGTTAATTAAAATTTAAATCCATCCCTTATATATTTATTTATGGGTTACTCTTCAAGAAATACCTTGATGTCATGCTTTTGAGGTGTGTAGAGATTAGTCAAGTTGACAAGCTTTTAGGACAGTTTCATGATGGGCCTATAGGAGGTCACTTTGAAAATAGGACAATGCCATAAAATATCATAAATTTAGGACCATTTTTTCCAAGTTTATTTGTGTACTCCCATGCTTTGGTTAGGAGGTTCCCAAAATGTGTTATATTCATAGGCAAGTAAAGACTGGTTATCTTGCATCTAAATCCTATCCAAGTTGAGAAACCTTTCATACAATGGGCCTTAGAATTTTTAGGTATGATTAATCCCACATTTATTTATTGGAATAATTTGGTTTTTACTAATATTAATTACTTTAATATATGGGTGGAGGAAACTAAACTCAAGGAGCTAAATGAGAACTCGGTTTTGGAGTTATATGATAATCTAGTGACTAGATTTGGGATCCCATCCACCATCATATCAAGACAATGCATTAGATTTCATTATTGTAAATTTGAGTGAGTAGTTTATTAACCATGGTATCTACCTTATTTATTCATCTAATTAATATCCATATGGCAACAGACTAGCAGAGTCCACTAATAAGAACCTAATTAGGATGATAAAGCATATAATGGAAGACAACTAAAGGGAGTGGCATACCAAGATAAGGACTAACTTATGGGTAGATAATATTACTCCCAATTGTTCTACTATTCACTCACCATATTTTCTTATTTTTTTTGTAAAGAAGCAATACTATCCATATCACTTAATCTTCTATCTTTGAAACTTTCACACCAACATGAACTCATGGAGAGTGATGAAATGGAAGTGAGGATGAATGAGTTGAGGGAGTTGGAAGAGACAAGGGATTATGTTATACATTCCATTTGGTCTAACCAAGACCAAGTCAAAAGGTCATTTTATAAGAGATCTTCAAATACCTTCCAACAAGGTGACATTATACTTAAGTGGGATGAGGACCATGCCAAGCTAGGTAAATATTCAAATTTTAATAGTCTTTAGAGTGAGCCACATGTCATTACTAACTGAAAGGAGAATAATACAATACAATTATCCAAAATAAGTGGTGAGTAACTCCTTATCCATATCAATGAGGTGTTCCTCAAGTATTGTTACTAGATCACAAAATTTCTTTTACATAATGGTTAGTTTACTTCCTCATAATGTTGTAGCACATGTTTTGCTAGTTATTTATTGTTATTATTTATTTATACTATGTATTTATTATTTATTGTATCCTTTTATGTATCTTTTTTAGTTTTTTTTAGTCCTTGAGGTCTACAAGGTTAGTCATAAAGTGATACTATAGTCAAAGAGTCTTTAACTAGGCATGAGTGATAGGCAAAGATATTCAAGGTCCTCTTGACTACCATGCAATTCAAGCCTTTAGAGTCACCAATAATGTTGACTATTTTCTACCCTTAAGAATAGAAAGGATTCAACCTAAGTATTAAGTATTCTATTCCACCTAATACTTCACCCTTCTCATACTCCCTGATGAGCTAAGGGAGTTAAAAGAAAGGTCAGTGATTATCTTGTGTAGGTATCAATTTTAAAGTATTTTGTCATGATAAAGAATACCATGGTAGTCATATAATCATCCTACTGAGCTTGTGTCAAGTTATTTACTTATGTTTAGACATGTGTGAAGTTACATAATAGGCGTTAGGGTGATCTTAGTGTTTCGAGTTTACTCAATATGAAGATGACTAAATATGGTAGCTTATGATGTATCATAAATATATATAGTGTTTTAAAAATATGTAGGGCATGGCTTGATCATAAGCATTGAGGATGTTATAAAGATATATGGGAACCTAATTTAGGTATTTGGAGTGTCCTAAGGTTTTTTAATAGGTATTGAAGTGATATACATTTAAATCCCTCACTTGAAATCATGTGTGTTATCTGAAAAGGGGATGTTTGACCTTAACATGATGCTAATTTAACTTTAAAATTCCATTAAAACCATAAAATATGCCTTTAAGGACCCACATGATCACCATAGTTCCATAATCAAGTGGTTTCATATGCTAATAATGTATTACCATAATTCAAAGGCCTTAATTTTCCACTAAATAGTACCCACACATGTGAAAGCATGACCCTTTAGATTTCCAAACCATACCATGTGTTTTGAAATATTATTTGACCCCTGTTTTCCCTCCTCCTACTCTCTAATGATTATTCATGGTTTGAAAACATGAGAAAATGTAGGAAATGTGTAGGTTGTATGAGTTTTTAAACATGTATAGATCCATACAATATGAAAATAGTTAGATGGAGTCAAGTATCTATAGAGGGAGTTTAACTCTGGCATTGAAGAAATATAGGTGTTTTAGATCCAAAAGAGCCAAAAACTAACCTCCTTCATCCACCAGATCTTTCATAGATTTTTAGATCCCTTTAGGTTGATGCTCAGTCTTTATAGGAGAGAAAACATTAGGGCCCAAGATATTGGAAAAAGGAAAGAGACCTAATGGCCTTCCAATCATGGGATTTATTTTAAATATTAGTCCTCTATGTTTTATGAACAAACACTAAGAATTTAATCAATCTAGTTACTTTACTCATTTACACATGGCTAAAAATCAAGGATGGTTTCAATGTGTTATTGTCTTATTTAATGAAACTAGTGATTGTTCATGTCTTTTCCAATCCTTTAGGGTCTTGTCATGGCATCCTCCATCTCTAGTTCACATGTGTGATCCTTCAGGATCAAGAAACACCTAAGCTACCACTATCTATAAACTACAAGTAAGGTTCTGTTGGTAAAAAAGGATATTCAGTACATATTCCTAAGATGAAAACTATTTTAAATTTTAATTAATATTTATTGAATTTGTTCAGATCTCATTATTTCAATTTGAATGGTTAGATAGACCTTTAACTCTATCAAATGATGCTTTCAAAAGAGATTTCCTACATGTTTGGGCTTCACTACAAGGAATGACAATGTTTTACATGATAATGGCTTAGAGTTCATTAGAACATGGTGAAAGTCTATAGAGGAGTGTTGTATCCATAAGAAAAGGTACTTATTTTAAGATATTCAAACCTCATTATAGCCTCATAGGCTGAAAATTTGCAAATTAAACTTGCAATACCTTCACAATCTTATTTACTAGAAACTAAGATTGTTTAGAAAAAGTTGAGGTATTCGGTGAGTCCTAGGTTTCCATTTCTCACTATATATGCCTAATTGATAACCTCTAAGTGTTTTAATTTGTTAATTATGTAAGTAGAGAAGCCTAGGGTCCTTGTAGATCATCTTGGGTATGAGTCAACAGTCATATTCAAGCCCTTAAATAACCTATGTCATATGATGGTCTTATCACTATCAATTTAACTCATTATAGGCCCTAAGTTCAAGGATTTAAGCTCTATGTGGCCTTGAAACCATCACCCCTATGTTTGAACTCTCTAAAAAATCACAAGGAATGTAATAAAGGTTTAGATACTCCATAAGGATATCAAGTTCCATTTGTAATATGATAAAATTAACCTATATAGGTATAAACCCTATTAAAAGAGTATAATCATCACCTATAATAGACAACTCAGATCCACCCTTCAAGATCTCTCAAATACATTATATGTAGATGCATCTAAAATATAAGGAAGGGATATGTTTGATTAGATGTTTTGTCTTTAGTAGATGTATTTAAACATAAGGAAATATATAGGGGTCTCAAGTATAACAATGAAAACTCTCTTAAAACTTAGAGTTATGTTCAATAGAACTATTGACAATCAACATGCATGAATCAATACACATATTACTATTGATAGTATGTACCTTCAACCTTGAGAATGAGATGATATATTCACATAATGGGAGAACTCATACTAGGTCGTTAGTCAAAGCATGGAGATAATGGTGCCAAAGGCAAAATGTCTAAATAGGCGACTAAGAAGAATGGTATAAAAATGTACAATTAGGTAGCCTTGCTTATTCAATATAGAGTGCATGATTGGAGTAAATAAAAATTCCAAGAACATGTAAGAGGGGATCTTAAGATGATAAGGACATATGTATCTCTCAAGTATTCATATGATAGTGATACCAATCTAGGATGACTTCCTAGTTTGGGTTTCATATCGAGGACACATAGGCTTTGGTCTATGATTGTGTAAATGAACCTTGGTAATAGAGTTAGGGAAGATAAAGCTTAGGGATATGGTTCAAATTTTAAGTATGTTATTTAAATCCCTAATTTCATCACTAAAAAGGGATGAGATAGATTACTTAGGTCACCAAAATTAATTATTTCAATCCCATATACTAGATAGTGATGTTTAAGACAAGCTTAAGAGAGAGGAGGGTTGATATGATGGTCTAAGAAAATAAGAAAAAGTGAAAAATATAAAGACTAGACTTAGGAGGATCTTATAACAACATTAAATCTACAAATACATCTACAAGTGAGCTAATATTCTAAAAGCCCAATCTGGGCATACAAGGTCTAAATATACCATGAACTCTCAATACCCCATATTCATTTCAAGGTCAAATACAAACCTCAAAGAAGACTCAAGGTAATTTGTAAATATAAAAATATGTCTCAAACCTTGATGGAGGTGTTTAAATTATGGGAATGTGAATAAATGGTCTAATTTAGTTTTAACACCTCAACTTTTATTACCTTAGGCAGACATGTCAAGTTGTTACTTTTAACACTCATATATTTCATCATATATGGTATCAAATCTAGGTATTTTAGGGGAATTTGGGCACCTCTATGGATTCATGATCCATAAAGGAGAGAATGGGGTTTATAAGTGTAACTCTATAAACAAACATTAACCCATAACTTGTACAATTTGCTTGGAAAATATCTTGAAATACACCATCTTGTATTCATATTTCCATGTATAGTTTCCATGGGATCCAAGGATATTTAGGTGATATTAAGGGGTTTAAAGAAGTTATAGTTTGGAGGTTCATACTTTATGAACCATCATGAAGATGGTTGACCTCCAAAACACTTCTTAAACCTGGGTTCAAACCTAATAAAGGAATTGCACCTAAAAATTCATCAAAATGAGATAATAATGGTATGAAAATGTCTTAATTGTCTCCTTAGGTCACCTAAGCACTCAAATGTACTACTGGTTGGCAAGTGTAGGGTATGTACTATATGGATCAATCCTAATAATGTTACTCTAAGACTACATGTGAGAATCTAAGAAGGATATGCATATCCCATAAGTTTCTAAGGAGGGAGAGGGATCATAAGGTATCAAATGATTACACATTAGACACATAAAGGTTCATTCATTCTTGATAAACACTTGAAAATATGCCTAAGTGCCTAAATGAGAGACTATATGCATAGAAGAAGAGGTAAATGGATTTATCAAACCAATGTAGATGCTCTAATGACCATAAGGGGTGGATTTCATGTTAATAAAGGTGGATAAGTGCTTCAAAATTCCATCTTATGATCAAAACCCATTTTCATTAAAACCTATGATATATCACCTTCCTTAACGTACTATTACTTGAAAGTTAGAGCAAAGTACAAAAGAGGATTAGATGACATTTAAAAATACTATGGAGATGTTTATCATGTTATTTTAGATCTTTATGACACATTTTTTGTATGGGATAAGTTTTAGTTTGTCATTTTGGCCTAAAAGTGTCTTAAGAATACTTGGAATGTATATTTCTCACTCGAGAGGCAACTTAACAAGCTCATAAGTGTATAGAATAGTTACATGGGGAGATGAGAACTTTGATAGAGTTGAGGCTATAAGACATCAATGACATTGGTTCATAATTTAGGTTCCTAACCTTTATGAACTATTTTCAAGAGTCCAAAACCCTTAAACCTCCCTAAAGCTATAATAAGGATCTAGTTGGGAAGATATTGGAAAACATTCATCCAAATGCATTTAAATGACCTTGTAAACACTTAGATCACATATTCCACTCAGAGGAGACCTCATATATGGTATTAGACTGTATGGATAGTGTAAAAACACCCACAAAAACAATAATTTTATAAGTTTTTGAGTAGGAAATGAGGTACATGACTTGGTCAAGGATTTTATATCATTAGAGGAGGATTATGAGACTTTTCTCATGTTATAAAATAATAAAATATCTAAACATATGACTATAAATTACTCTAAAACTCCTTACTAAATAGATAGTCTTAGAATGCAAGAAGAAGGTCACCTAGTCATCTAAGTGAGGTATATTATAGGTGTGAGCTGATTAGAAATCCCAAATATTGGTATAATAGGTTAGTTTAGGTGTGAAATAACTTCATTTATTCGATTGAAGGTTTGATTAATCTCCCATGGCCATTCAAATGGTGAACAAGAAAGAGATTAGACTACTTAAATATTATTCCAACTTAACCAATAAAATAAGGATGTTCATGGGCATAGAAGGCCAATAAGAATCTAGTGTGCCATCATAAAACCCTTGTAAATATCTCTTGAGGTGATAAATTTCCACATCCATGGCCATTATCAAGGATTTAGGCAGTTTCTTGAACATAGTCAACTTGCAAGGAAGATGTGGTCACTAAATGCTTTATGTAGGAGACCTCATTTTACATTTTCAATGCTTTATAACTACTTAAAGGATAAGAAATTTACCAAGAGTGGTGTTAATATGATCCTAATGGGTCAAATATTAGATAAAAATAGACTTTAATACCCATAATATTCTCATTGAATACACTAATCAATCTAAGTAATGTATGAAGGAGTGTAGAGGGTTATTGTAACTATTGTGTGAGTGGGTTATGACCATTATGACCTATTCATGCTACTTATATGAAAATATTCTCTTCTCTCTCTTGCTCATAGTTCTATATATTCATTCTTTAATGAATTTGTTTTCATCCCTAAGCTAGGTGTAATAAAACTCTACCAAATTATATCTTGAAAACTTAAGAATCACTAAGAAAGAATTGATTGCAAACTTCATTTCTAGCATTAATGTGTTATGGTTTATTGATTTGTATAAAGTGTGGTTTTTATCCTCATTTTTAGGTCCTCTCCTTTAACTATTTGTTAGAATGTCATATTTTTCAAGTCATGTGATGTGTTGGATTGTTGATAGTTGAGTTGAAGAGTAAATTGGTTGATAGGTCCTCAAGCAAACTTCTTTTCTATTACCTTCAAGTTATAGGCATCCTTCACATGAAATAATCATTCTTAAGAGTTCATTAGGAATCTTAATTCAATCATGGTTCTTCAATTGATTCATGAAATCTTATTTGAAGATCAGTTAGAGTGGATAAACTAATATTAGTGCATCACCACCTTTATAATATATTTCCTTTCATGTTTTCACTCTATATCTTTTCACCCCAATATCAATAAGTCTCATAAAATTATCTAAGTTAATAGATCAAGGGAGATAACCCTATAACTTAGAGTTTTGGTCCTCCTGTAGGTCACCCATAGCCTTTGGACCAATCCCATGTTACACTAATATTGAGGAAAACTGAGCCATCTTATTTTAAGGGTGTAGCTTGGAGTGTTAACAAGTATGTTAGAAGATCAACTACTAGTTATGGTGTAGCATTAATGAATATTTGAAGAAGAAAAAGGGTCTATTTCTTGGATCCTTTTAAATGATATGACCAATGTGTTATACTATTAGAATAATTTTAGAGAAGTTGATAAAATAAAAAATTACTATTCATTGGATACTTTTCCACATAGGTATTAGTATAATCACAGCCTAATACAAAATCACATACAAGGTTTTGGCATCCCCTATTAGCATGAAACTTTTAAGAATGATTTCATATTTTTGAATACAAAGGATGATGTCAAGGTTCTAGAGAGAGCAAAATTAGATGGATTGATAGAGGAGATTTTGAGATCTATCTAGGTAGAGCCCTCTATAATAATTTCAAAGGAATATACTAGGCTTCCACCTCCTAATGGGTGGTCAACTATAAATTATTGGACCTCTTAGAATTCTCAAAAGCCACAAGACCAATAAACCTCTTCCAATCCACCATCCATTGTGATGACAACTATAAAGTAGTAGTAGAGTCTAGAGGAGGGCCTAATAGTGTCAAGGTCCTCATATGAAATACCATCTTAAACATCACCAATTATAATGACAACTATCAAGTTAGATAAATATGTGGAGAAAATTCCTACTAATACAAGTTCCCTTGGTAGAGTTGAAGAATTGATTTGCCTTAACTCTTCCAATTCTAAAGATTTTAAGCTCCCTATTGCATCCTTGGCTTCAACTACTACAAGTGTGGGTGTCACCCCCACTTCCACTCAATATTCTCCTCATTTGGATAAAAATTTAAAAATTTAATACAAGAAGAATCCTAGAGTTCTCAGGGACCCTAGGGATACAATTATTGATACAAAAATGCAAGAAGAGCCTAAGCATGAAGATGAGGATGAGGAGCTAAAAATGGCCAAAATATTAAGTCTTAAAGGAGAAAAAGGGAAAACACCAATAAAGATATAAAAATTAGGTGAAGACATTTATCATGTAGTTTTTCTCATTCCTTTTATTTCCTCAATGCCTATTATTTATTCTATTCCTATGGTTTCTTCAGTTTCTACTAGTTTTGTGTCATTGGATCTTATTGTTCCTAGTGATACTATTTAATTTTCAGCCCCTATTACTTCTAGTTTTATATTTATTCCTACTAATCATTTAGCTTCTATTTTAGGTAGCATTATTTTATTTCCTTTTATTTATATTACTACCATTGTTTATACCTCCCCTATTATTACTTTAGTTTAAGTTTCCCCTACTCCCATTAAGTCTAATAAAGTACATTTAAATAATATTATGCGAGCCTTTTCTAGTTCCAAAATTCTTCTATCTTCTAATCAATAGGGATTTCTTATGCCTTCCTCCATCATAACTAAGGCTACTTCCATTACTCCCACTACCAAATACAAAAAGAATAACCCCACTTATGGTGTTCATCATATTCCTCAGTTTGGAAATGTAGATTGGTCCAAGATCATTTGGATGTCATTACTAAAACCATTGCATGTAGAGGCCTTAATGCAATGTTCAAGGGATGTCTTGACAAATATTACCACTGAGGACACTTAGTTAGAAGATGCCACTGAGCTAGTAATTATCTAGTGGGATAAATACCTAGATCTTGATGTATGGGTTTAATACCTACAACCTCCTTAACCATTTTTTAACTTTGATATATGACTCTCATCATTATTTTGACCTCTATTTTGCTTTGTCATGGAATTGTTTTCAATTTTGAACTGTATTATATTTTATAGGCACTTAAGCCTATTGTCATACATAGTCCTCTCTCTCTCTCTTAGGAAATATAATCCATCAAAAAACTTTGTAGTTCTCTCACCTCCTTAAAATTAACACCATCATCTCATCCAAAAATTTCATCTCTTCACTCTCTTTACATATTTTAAGATTTTCATCCTTACATAAGCTCATAGACCCAATACATGGATCCAATATTATGTCTCCACCATAGGTCTCATGATACCATCCATATTATTTATTTTATTTTCTTTCAATCACCCAACCAGTATATCCAATCTCCAAGATATAATTCTCAAACAATTTTTACTTTCCTCTTTAAGGTCTCTTAGCTTGTATCCCTCTTTTAGTACAAATATCATAGGTTTGAACAAAATATTGATGTTAAAACCAAAATAAAACCACTTTTATTTACCAATTATTCCTTTATATCTTCACAAGAATTTTCATGCCCTAAATCTCAATGTAGACTACCTAACTCAACACCCCTTTAGATACTATAGATAACAATTAAACATAATGTATCACAAAGTTTCATTAATTTTGATAGGTTAAAACTCAAGTTATTAGAGTTTCCATTTTTGAAACCCTAGTCTAGTTTGCTCAGGCCTGTAGGTGGCCAAGAGTGAATGAAATGGTCTAAATTTAATTTTATGACACTTAAATTTTTTTTAACACCTTTATTAGGTCTAACCATACATGTTACAACATTTACAATATCTAACAATGCATGATCAATCTCTCTAAGATCCCACTAAGTAAATTACAAAGTTCTATGTATAAAAAGAGGACCATGTTATAGGAAATTGAAAGTTTGAGATGAAAATTGAATTTAATAATGGGACTGATAAATAGTTATGGTTTTTTACACATTATTAAATTTATTAATCACTAAAATACTCTAACACACACACATAAAATTTTGAGTACACTAAATAGGACTATGTGCACTCTAAAGAAGGTTTTAGTTGAATCTTGACTCCTATATGGTTTTCTAATATTCCAAAGTGTTAAATATCATCATTAATAAATTTATTATTATGTTTATACCTCAAAAATTTCCATAATACATAAAAAATAATCAACCATTCCACCTTTATTATCATTTAGGACCATATAACACATAATTACTCTTTTCTTATATGGTGTTGTAGGTTTCCATATTGCTTACTGAATAATGGTTATAATGGATCAATATAAGCATGAATAATAATAATTAAAAAAACCTTAAATTAATTGTAATCCTTAAACTCAACAATATATCTTCAAAACCATTTCTTTATTCCATTATCTCAATATACATAGAAGCTATATACATAATTTGTGAGGTAGGTAGAGTTCATTCAATATTTGATCTTTCTTAGACTCTCTAACCCATTTTATTTGAATAAATTATCTCCTCTCAGATTATAATATTATCATATAACTCAATATAACTCCTAACATGCATTTCTAACCTTTCTTATCATTCCAAACATGGAAACAATCTCTCTTTTCTTGCCAACCCCATGTAGGGTGGTAGTTATAATTGATGTTTCTTGATTTTGCATTATTACATAATGATATGCATGTTAATATACCCCTTAAACACCTTAATATGACCCTAAAAATATTCACCAACATTTATATTCTTCACAAGACCCAATTATCATTCTAAATAATAGTTATAGAATTCAAAGTTTCAAACTTTGGATTTTAGTGGGAAAACTTAAAAGTCCTAAAAACACATTAACACAATGAATCCTACTAACTCAAAAACGTCCAAATGGTCCATATAATACATCTAAAACCCATAACATACCAAAATTTTTCATAATGAACATTTTAAACACATTTACATTTTTGTCACCTTATGATGCTCTGCATCATACTCCCCAAGTGGGAAAAAATGAGTTCCTTCTAAAATAAATTTTTACAACTTTTTTTATTTTAAATTCTTCCTCTTAGGATATTATAATCTCCTCTTGATGGATCGCCTATTGTATTTATATTTTATTCTCAACTAGTGTCTTTGTCTTTATCTTCATGTTTTGTCTTACCTCTTTGCCAACTCATCTTCTATCTCCATGAAGTATATATCCTACTATAACTCCTTAATCTCTTCATATTATATATCCTCTATATTTTAATTATTTCTATCCTACTCCAACTCTAATGGTTGATTCTCATTCTTCCATATTTATATTAATCCATATATTTCTTATCCATTTGTCAGGTTTAGTTAATATATTCTTAGTTGGTTTTGCTTCTTAACCATGCTTCTTCCTTTGTCCTTATGCTCTAATGTCTCTTGTGTTCTTCCTTCATCCTTGTAAAAATATATTTTATATCTTGTTTGGATACCTAGTTTTGATATTACACCTTTTCATGGTGAGTATTCTCATAGTCATGATCATCATGCAATGATAACTCATTAACCAATTCATTTTACACATAACACCACATTTCTTGGAAATTTTTTAAATTTCTATCCTCAAGGTCAGAAAAAATAAATTTAGATGTAATATTACCTATTTAATAGGTTAACTTATTACATTTTTATTTCTTCTTTTGCTTTCTCTCTAGCTTGCTTACTTGTGGCTCTCCTTCCATGAGCCTTTTTTATTAACTTTTTGACATGCTATTTAAACTAGTCTTTAGGATAAGATAATCCTCTATTTGCTCTCTCCATGTTAACTTGATCTCACTCCCTCATTTATTATTCTTATGATTTATATTTTCATGTTACCAACATGCATTATTCATCCAATCAACTCCCTTGTGAGGATCATGGTTGTCCTCATCTTTCTTATACTCTTTCATGATCTCTAGTTCCTCATTTATTTTATTGTTCATGTGATCATGGATTGAATCCTTTTTTTTCATATCCACATCATCTTGATTAATATCTATCAAAGTATACTCATGAGAATTGATCGTCTCTTCTATAACCTCATGGTCCATTCCATCCTCTCTTATTTTTTCTTTCTTTTTACATACCTTTCTAGGGTTATTTCTTATCTTCTCAAGTTACTTAATGTGTCCTTTCTGATCTATACTTGCAACATTATTTTTCACTACTTATTCTTTAACCAACCCAAATGACTCCATACTCAACTTACATTGGTTTGACTCTTTGTTTGCATCTCCTACCATAATTTTTTATCCATCTCTTTGGCTACAACTCATCACTTGGTTTTGACTTTCTACCCTTGTATAACCTACAATTTTTTATTATTAATGTGTAGCTATGGGAATCATGTTCCTTGAATTGTACATCTCTTATTCATCTTAAAATTTTACCTCTCTCATTTATTACAACTCCAATATTCTCTTTTCACTTATTTAAGAACTCCAATAGATCATCTTCAGCTACTAGAATGGCTTTATCATCTCCTATTAGGTCTAATAAATATTATTATTATATAATCTACTACCATATCCTTTCTTCTTCTATATACTCTATCATTTGTTGTTTTCCAACTTTACCTACTTCTACATCTTGTGCAATAACCTTTTTGGGGCTTCATCTTCATGAGAGTCAAATTAGACTCCTATTGTGTATCAAACTTTTTAATCACTTTATGAGGTGATTCAACTTTGTCTTTGATTTTAATGAGCATATCCATTAATTCAATTATTTATTTATATAAAAATTATTCATTAGTTGACATATTAGCCACTTCATCATCAAAATATCTTTAAAAACAAAATATTAAGACCATTTAGCCTCTTCATATTCTCCTTGATTCCATTATTTTTCTTCTTCTATGCTTCTATGAAGCATCTTTATTATTTAATGCCCTCTTCTCCAAGCATTTATCCTCTTTTACGATAACATATCATTTTAGCTCCATAGATTATTGCCAATAAGATTCTTCTTCAACATAAGCATGCTACTTATGCTTACTCTCCTTTATGATTTCAACTTTTATTTCCTCAACATGGAATTCTTCCTCTTTATCTCCATGAGTTGTCTTATAGGCCACTCAACTCTTTTTTTCTTCATAATCCAGCCATACCATTGGTTCTCTTCTTATTGCATGAGCTCCACCAAGAAATTTATCTTCCCTAGCCTTTTATCTATCTCACTCATCTCTTATTCAACAATCAACCCTTTTCTATTTTGATCTTATTTATTGTTTCTCCTTTGGTAATCTAACTTATCCAAGCCCTTTTTATCCTTTAACTTTTTTATCTTCATATTTTCATAAGAAAGTCTTTTTCACCTTACTCTGGTATCTAAACCTCTACCTATTCTATTAAAACTCTTTGTCTAAGTATATTTCACCTTGGAAACATAACTCACACTTGGATTCTCTCTCTCTTCTTCTTCTCTTGGGATTATAGTATCTCTATTCTTAGGGATGATTTACCATAAATTTTTATCTCTCTCTCTCTCTCTCTCTCTCTCTCTCTCTCTCTCTCTCTCTCTCTCTCTCTCTCTCTCTCTATGTAGTCATGTAACTTAGCTTCATGTAATCTCCATTTTTAACCTTTAATAATATCAAATATTAACATTTAACATTAAAAAAATAAACTGATCCAAGATCTTACCTAATATGATACCACTTGATGTAGGGGTCTGATGCTTATAGCCTCAAGCATTTCCTAATTATGATATCTAACTTTCATCCTTATTTTGACCTCTAGTTTACCTTGTCATGCAGGTACTTGCTTATAAATTTGAACTCTCTTATCTTTTTTAATAACTTAGGCCTCTTTTCATGCATAGAATATCTCTCTTAATAAATATCATCCATAAATAACTTCTATATTTATTTCACCTCCTTCACATTGACACCATCCTCTCATCCACAAATTTCATATCTTCACTCTCCTTACATAGTTTAAGATTATCATCCTCCATAGGCTCATAGATCTAATGCATAAATCAAAATTTATATATACCCCATAGGGATCATGAGTCCATACTTTTAATGTATTTTATATCCCTTCAATTATCTAATTAGTATATCCAATATCCAAGCTATACTTATCAAACAATTTGTACTTTCCTCTTTAAGGTTCGTTAACTTGTATCCATCTTTTAGTAAAAATCTCCCATGTTTGAATAAAATAATGAGGTTCACATAAAAATTAAATGAATTTTATATACCCATTAATCCCTTACATCTTCACAATAATTTCCATGTCCCAACTCTCAATGTAAACAACCTAACTCAACACCCCTTTCTCTCAAGTATGTCTCTTTAAGCCTAAAACAACCCCATAATCATGGATAACATACTATACATAAATGTAAATATATAGAAATTATTAAATAATATATAAAAATAAATGGATCATTGAGTTGCATGAATTTTTATAGGTTAAAACTCAAGCTATTGGAGGTTGCATTTTAAAACCCTAGTCTAGTTTGAACAGGCCTATAGGTGGATGAGATTGAACAAAATGGTCTAAGTTGAATTTTATGACACTTAAAAATAATTTAAAACATTTTTTAGGTATTAATAAACATTTTACAACCTTTAAAATAGTTATTAATTCATTATAAATCTCACTAAGCTCCCACAAATTAAATATGTAGAGTTGTATTTTAAAAAGAGGACTATGTTATGGGAAATTGAAAGTTTGAGATGAAAATTGCCTTTTATAATGGAAATGATAAATTTTTTTTTAAAACCTTATTATAAATCTTAAAATAGATAATTTACCTTTATAAATAACTAAAATACTCCAACACACACTTATATAGAATTCTAACTACACTAAATAGGACTCTGTGCACTCTCAAGAAAACTTTAGTTGAATCTTGACTCCTTTATGGATTTATAATCCTTAAAAATAATAAATATCATCATTAATACACTCATTAATATGGTTATACCTCATAAATTTTAATATTCATTAAACAATAATAAACCATGCCACCTTTTTTTTAATCATTTAGGTCTCTATAAACACAATTACTTTTTTCTTGGACTATGTTGTAGATTATTGATAACTGAATAATGATGATAATGGATCAATATAATAATAAATAATAAACAATAAAAAAAATTAAAATCATGGGAATCATAAAAATCAACAATATATAATTAAACCCATTTCTTTATTCCATTTTATCAACATACATACATGTTATGTATATAATTTGCAAGGTACGTATAGTTAATTCAATTTTTCATCTTTATGGGATTCTCCACCCCATTTTAGTTGAATTAATTATTTCATATACACTTATAATCTTATCCTATAAATCAATATAACTCTTAAAATGCATTTCTAACCTCTATATCATGCCAAACATGCAAATAATCTCCCCTTTCTTGTCAATCCCATGTAGGGTGGTAGTTACAACTGATGTTTCTTGAATTTTCATTATTAGATCATGCTATGAAATTTAATATAATCCTTACACATCTTAATATAAACCTCACAATATTAACCAACCTTTATATTATTAATTAGACCCAATTATTAGTTTAAAGCATAGTTCTAAAATTTAAATTTCAAATTTGGGATTTTGACAAGAAAAATCAAAAGTCCTAGAAACACACTAACACAAAGACTCATACTAACTAAAAAACATCCAAATGGTCCCTATAATACATATAACATACATAAAATACCAAATATTGACATAATGAACCTTTAAAAAAAATTTACATTCTTGTCACCTTGTGATGCTCTACATCAATGCCCAAGCCCCCCAAAGACCTAATCTGATAATAACTGAGATCCCCACCATAATCTCTAATTTTAAAAATTAATGTATTTAATACATAAGGTCAAGAATAGGAAGATATAATATGACACTGATAAAGGGTTGGTCTTGAAGGAAAGGTAGGATTTATTCTCATTATCAAGGAGAAAGACCAAGAGACTTGGTTAGTCTTTGTATAATGAAGATTTTAAGGCCTACCTACAAGAAAATATAGAGGAATTGATATAGCTTCATGAGGGAACAAAATAGGATAGGTAGGAGCTATAACAAGAGGTTTAGTACGTAATGAAATAACAGTAAATTATTCATGTTTGGAAGGAATTTGAAAATGGTATTCATAATGTTACTCTAAGGATTTATAATAGTTTGGAAACTATTGGTTCAATGAAGGCTAAATTATCCCCTCATATAGTTGAAATTGTCAAATTATTTATTTTTTTGAAAGAATATGAAAATAAATTGAAATTCCTTGTATTTTATACAACTAATAAGGCTTTAAACCATCTTTATTTCATGACAACATTGGAAGTTGCCAATGATCTAAATATGGTGGTGATTAAGACATCAAAAGTTAGAGAGTGGGTGTCAAGCATGCAAGCCTTGATTCCTAAATTAATTAGATAGGAAAATAAATTACTACAAATTTTGGATGAGTTAAAAATTTCCTATGCCCTTGATTCTTAAAGAAAATTAATAGTAAATGTCAATTTTGATCATTTACTATAGTAAAAGTTATCTCATTTTAAGAAAAGTCTCTGGGATGTATCTTAAAAGAAATTGAACAAGATCTAGGATTTGAAAAAAATAAGGTAACATAGGTGGAGATTTTCTAGGTGGAATTTAGAGACACCAATATAGAGCATACAAGGTTGCTAGTGTAGGTTCCTAAGGTGTATAGACCCTTCTTCTATAACATGGATGAAATAAGGTTAAAGTAAAAGGTTGGGTACAATCACTACTAAGATTTGGAAGCAAAGAATCAGGCTGCACATGGGTCTTCTAGTTAAACCACACCTTCCACTATAGTTACTCAATGAATTTTAGTTCAACCATATAGGTGCCATTGACTATTAAGCCTTAGTTTATTTAATTATTTTTATATTTATTTCTACATGTAAATTGACAATGTAACTTGGTCATGTAATAGTTGATCAAATAGGTTTGTAAACATACACATGTTTCATGTCTTTGTAAGATAAAGTTAATATCAAAAGACTTGGTTTTGACTAAGTTTAGACATACATGCATAATTTTCATTAATTATAACTTTCATTCTAATTATCATTAACATGTAATTTTAGACTTTTGCATATATTTAGAGGATGAGGTGATCCCTCCCCAAATCTATTTATACGTTTAATCATATTTTATTTAAGTGTTGGAAATTTATCAATATAGGAATAAGTATTTTTTATTGTCACACAATTGTTTTGATGTTCTTCCATTCCAATTATGTGTAATTAATTGGTTTTACTATATTGGTTGTTTGATTCAAAAGTTTGAAGTGTGAAAAAATTACACAAAGTTATTTATTATCATTATTAGTGTATGTTGATTGAGTATTTAAAATAGCTACTAGATAATTAAAAAATATCATTTATTATATGAAATTAGGTTAACTTTTTCAATTCTATAATTGTGAAAAAGTGTTTTCTTGATATAGCCTTATATGTGTGAGCAACAGTTACCTTAGATACCTCCCTAGTCTAAGCTATAATTTTTTGAATAAGGGTGTGTAATAGATACTCTAGATAGAAGTAATATTTAGCTAATACCTTAGAGTTTACTATATCATTTCTTCCTTAGACTATCGTAATGTGTTTGCATGTGTGTGTACAATAACTACTAGTTACAAACATTAGTATTATGACACTTGTCCACAAAGAGACCAACCTAAAAGTAATCATTTTAAAATCATAGAGCCTTATTTTATGCTCTACCTTTCCCTCTTTTGGATTTTTTTTAGATCCACCAACTTTAGTATAGGTGTCATCTATCCAATTTAACTAGGTTTCAACTTCACTCTAGGTTTCACTCACCCATTCACACATAGTTTAAAAGCTTGTATGCTCAGCCTAATATGCCACCACCCAATTTTTCATCCCATACCTACAAATAATACCCTAAATTGGATTTTATATCCATTAATATCATAAAAAAATATAGGTTACCTCGTTAAGTTTATGATGTGCATTAAAACTACATCAATAGAAAAGAAAAGCTAGTTCTAAAAAGAGGGCCATAACCACTTATGTTTTTTGTAGACAATGTTGTCCCCTATGTCTAAGTTGAATTGGAGACACCCAAGAGAGTACTAGGTATAGATCCAAAACTAGTATTTTGGCTTCACCTTTATCAATCCATAAAAGGCCTATATCTATTGTAGTTATCCCTATCATACCCCATGTTAGGACACCTTCCCAATGAGAAACCTTTATCCCATTAATCCCCATATGGCTTAGCCTTAATTATTTGGATTTACCATTCCCATCCCAAGAGATGTGCATGATTTACTGAGGAATCCAAAGAAGTATTTACCTTATTTATCTCCTTTAGGATTAATGATAACATATGAACATATCAACTCTTTCAAGGTTTATTTAAGATTGATGAATGTTACTAATGAAAATGTTACATGCAATATTTTACCATTAACATTATAGGATGGTGCATATGATTGGTTTATAAATTTCCAAGAGAAATTTATTACTTCATGAAATTCATGTCAAAGCACTTTTTTTTCCCAATTTGGATAAGTTACTAGTCTGAGTGTGGTGTATCATCTTTTCACTAGTATGAAAAGGGAGCCAAATAAACCAATTAAATATTTTAAGGTAAGGTTTCAAAATATGTACACTTGGTTAAGTGCTGCATATAAACCACTAGTGGTTTTAGCATTCAAACTATATAAGAATGCTTGAATCTAATTATTGTAGTGTTTTTGTGAAGAGTTGTTGTTTCTAGCACTCTATCACTAGCTTATGATTAAGTGATCAACATTAATAGATATATAAATCTATATATACTGGGTACTCCAATACTTAATGATAGTTTCCCATTTTTGAATCTAATGCCTTATGTGAATAAAAATATTCTAGCATTTAACTATAATCAATTGTATGCACTACCTCATATGGTGTAACATACACTGCATCATAATTATGTCTTCTTGAAAAACTCTTCACAAATGAATGGTCAGCATCAAAGTCAACATTCACTCCCATATAATACCATATTTGAATAGGATGTGGTTTCTACCAAAGAAAAAATGGATTCTATATAGATAATGGTTCAAAATCTAAGCAATGAACTCTTGAGCATATAAAGGAAGATAGGAAATGCTACTTGTCCCAATAATAATCAAAATTTTGGATTTCAAAGAGATAATAGGTATTTAAAAAAGCCCAAAAATAGTGTGGAATAAAATAAAGACAATAATTTTTAGAGATTAACATAGTGGATATTACTCTACCCAATTGATTTAGGGTTCATAACACATCACAACATGGTGAGCTTTAATATGTTGAGTTTTGTGCAGCATTTGAAATATTCTGAAGGGAGATGGTGAGGTAATATTTAATGAAAAATCCACCAAATTTACCACATAATACTAATTATTTAATCATAGACATGGTACTTAAAACTCATGAGTTTCCCTTCCAAAGAGAATATGATAATGTGTCAAAAGATAACTTAGATGAGATACATGCTTTTTAACAATTCCATAGGACCAATTATAATTTGAGGAATAAACAACCCTTCACTACATCTACACCTCCAAATATTATAAATATACCTATAAATTTTGGAAGATAATAATAATCCAGCCCTCCCCGTAAAAGGGAATAATTAGCCTTTGAATATGTAAAAAAAAAGAAAATAAGGATACATTATTATTGAGGACATGAATAAGATAAAGGCAAACATCCCTCTTCATGAATTAGCTCAGATTATTGAATAGAAAGAGTTCCTTTAGAAGTCCCTTACAGTGACTTCTACTACAAGGAAGCCAAAATTTTCTCACATAAATGTTATATACAATAGTAATCCATAAGTTACTCCTTTATTGCTAATTATTAGAGCATTTGGTAAGAATATACATAATTTCAGCCACTGTAATGCCAAATTCTATTTGCCAAAAGTTGGAATTAACCCCAAGGCCATCTAGGAGGATGGTTTCATATTTAGACAAAATAATTTTTCCTATGTTGGAGAGTTAAATGATGTACAAATTCAAGTTTCATTTGATCTATGTGTGTATATGTCAATAGACATACATATGGGATATATCCTAGCAGGATATGGATTACTACTAATCAGAGATTAGTTAAATATGCTAAACAAATATATAGTAATAGAATTATCTCAAATTTGGTTTCCTTAGAGAGGTATTATAAATAAAATTTTAATTGATTAAGAATCAATAATGTAGTATCCAATTATATAATACAATGCTAATAATGAATAAGTTATAAATCTCCTAATCTTGGGATTTATGCCTTTACCATGAAAAATGAAGTATAAAGGCCAAAAATCTAAGGACCTTACCAATTATGGACCCTTAATTTTAATGGTGATTTTTTTTTAGTATTGTTATTGATTGTTGAGTTTTGACATCAATGTTATCATTGATGTCAAAGTTTATTATGAAGGTGCATGGTCAAGTAAGCTTTGAAGTACATGTATTATGAGTTCTTATGCCAATATAGTGAGTGTTGTTGCTATAAGAGAGAGTGTAATCATGGTGAATGAGGTTTATGTGAAGTATTTATTTTGAGGCCAGTGTTTATATGTGTAAGGTTAGTTCATTTAGTAGTGAGTTTTGTCAATAAGCTTGGAAGAGTGTTGTTGTATGAGAGAAGTGATATGTGAGTCTTTATTATCACAAAGAAGTATGATGGTCAAGTGAGCATTAAAGCATGGTTATGAGGCTCTATATCTACATGAGGTCATGAGAGAATGTTGATCAAAAAGATATTTTTTCAATGGTGTGAGAGTACTATCTTGAGGGTATTCTTGTTTGATATCATTGAAGTAAGTATGTTTGAGTACTAGTTCTTGAGTACAAGGTGTCTTGAAAGGCCTATTCTAGACCCTATGATAAGGTGTGCATATTGAAGTTTGGTGAAGTAAGTGATCACAATATTTTTATAGGTTTTTATTTCATTGTGTGATTATGTAATTAAAGTGAAAATACTTTCAAGGTTAGTTGTCAATTTTCAAGTGCTTAAAAAGCCTAGTCATGGCATGTAAAGTCCTTGTGAGAAGGTATGAGTATGATGACTTGGTAATATGGATGAATAGAGGCATGAGTGGTTTTATGTGAGGCATTGGATCACTCATGAGATTATAAGGTTGAGCCTACAAGGGTAGGACTTTTAGACCAAGTCTACACCTAGACCACTTCTAGACCCTGCCTAGCCTAATGAGGTATCATGATCTATTGTTAAGGCATGTGAAGTATGTATGGTAGTGATTAATAATGAGAGAGGTTTATTGATTATGCTAGTGAGGTGTAGAGTGCATTGATAGTGGCATAAATGTGTGTTTCTAGGTTTAATGTAGCATGAATACCATGATGTAGAGAGAAAGTGTGGCCTAATAGGGTATGAGGTTATATTTATAAGGAAATTATGGATATGTGAGTGTTTTTAGAAAATTTTCATGTTGTTTCAAGTATTTTACCAATTTTTAGGTCATGGTTTGTAATAAAAGTCATGGAAATGTGTTTGGAGGTCTCTTGAGCATGTAGAATGGATGGTTCTCAACCCAAGAAGGATTTTCTTGTGTTTTTTAGCTCATCAAACCTTTACATGGGAGACTAATATATTCATGGTATATGGGGAAATGTTCTAGATAAAAATTATATGAATTATTTTTTGGATTGAGGAGCTATGCTTTATGAATAATAGTTAATAGTAGAAGTGTGTTTAAACTCTCTTATATCCCTAATGAAGACCTAATGTTGGAAATTTTGCTCTAGAGTACTTATGATGGATTGGTATGGATAGATAAGTTATTTTATGTTGTATTAAACTCTCATAGACACCTCTAGGTGTGATTGAGTTGTCAGATGTGTGAGTAGACCCTACAAAAAAGTAATAATTCCTCATGGATTTGCTATAGTAGTCAGAGTTGACCAAGTCAAAGTATGAAAATGGATGTAGGATTAATATTGAGACATTTAGTTTCTATACATGAAGTTTTATGTATAGTTTATAGGCTTTATGTGGAAAAATTTGGTGTTCCAAGTTGTCTAGTCACTATTAAGATTAATGAATAAGAATAGTGCAGAGCCTAGGCAATGTGAAAAGGTTGTTTTTTGATGTGATTTCATGAAAGAGTGATGAATTAGAGTGAATGGTGGTGTTTTTTTAGGACTATTATGTAATATTAATTCTTGGTATAAATTTTATAAGGCATGCGTAATGGAGAAAATGATGAAGCCAAAATGGCTTATCTGGTTCAGTGAGGACTATGTGTAGTGAGGTCAATAAATTGGTCTATAAGACCAATAGCTGCCACTAGACCATATGATGCTTATATTTGAATATGGTATGGATATTTGATAGGATAATTTAATTTAATAATAATTATTTGAAAGTGGTCATACAAGTGTTGAATTTCAATATCACCATGACTGTGCTTTAAAGTAAATTGGCAATTTTGAGTAAGCAAGTTGGAGTGACGAGTTTGAGTATTTATGACTTGAGTTGAAGTATATAATGCATATGGTGTTTTTTTATTACTTGAAAGTAATTTTAATTATTTTTTTAAATATTTTAAGTTAGTGTAAGAGGTTGGAAATTTTAATTCAAAATGGTTTGTCTGGTTCATGCAAGACTGTGTGAGATAAGGCCAGAAGATTGGTTTACAAGACTAATGTTTGATATTAGACCTTATAATTTTTTAATGTGAGGTTTTTATAATGATTTAAATGGATAATTTAATTTTTTTAGTCATTTTAAATCCTTGTGTAGGTGTTGAAATTAAAGTTCATCTTAACTATTTTTCTAGGCTAGTTAGTAGTTCTAAGTAAGTTACATGAGTGTTTTTGCATCTTTTTGACCTATGTGATGAAGTATAAAAAACTTGGTGGATTATTTTAGGTTTTTTTATGTTATTTATTATCATGTTTTTTTTGATAAATAATGTGTTATCTTCATTTTTTCAAGACAAACCTTTAAATGTGTGTGAAGGACTAATACAAACAATACTAATGGTGTGCTTCAAGTGGTGGTTGGAGATAAAAAGTGTCATGGACCTAATATGAGATTATTTGGGGTATATTTTAGTGGTATATGAATTTTTTATACCATTTTTTTAGTTTTAAAGTGTTCCAAAGAGATCAAAGGGTAAAGTGTACTAATGAAGGCTTAATTAAATTAGGTCTCCTTGAGGCCTAAAAGAGGTTTTGGTATTTTAAGTTGTGAAAAACCTATTATAATTATTGATTCATGTATGAAATGTGTTATAAGACATATTTTAAGGTTAATAAAAGTATGAAAGTGTGTGTTTCCATCCAATAGGTATGTGAGCTAGAGGATTGTATAAGAATAAGTCTTAATAGGCCTAATTGACTAGTTAGAGAATGTGTGAGTGCAAGCAAAAGAAATATCACATTGAAGAGATGAATGAGGTATTTTAGACCATAAAATGGGTGTATATAAACAATAAATAAGATAT
Source organism: Torreya grandis (assembly GCA_037957365.1). NCBI lineage: Eukaryota > Viridiplantae > Streptophyta > Pinopsida > Cupressales > Taxaceae > Torreya > Torreya grandis. The sequence goes on from JARHVA010009363.1 coordinate 85,762, forward strand.
AATATGAGTAATGTATATGAATATCAAGGTCATATGACCTAATCCATCTTGAAGAGACCTAGGTGAGTGACGAAGCATAAAAGGTAGTTTGAGAGGGATAGAAGAGTGAGAAGAGATAAAAAGGTGATCATCATCTATTGTGTCAGAAACAAGTTTTAAGAGATGTGATGAAAATTTTCAAGTGGTTTATTTGGTGTTGATTTATCTATGTGGTTGGGGTTTCCTTATAGGTTAGTGCTTGCTAAAGTCCAATTGAGTGGGTATTTGACTAGTTGGGGTTGGTTCTCTATGTGGAGTTAGTGCTTCAATAAATATTGGTTTTTGTCTTATAAGACTAGAGTAAATATTTATATATTAGTGTGTTTTATTCCCCTTGTGGGTTTCCCACATATGTAATGTTTTATCTTGTTTTATGATCTTCTATAGTTACATATGCTTTACTAGATGTTCATGTTTGTATGAATGGTTCATGTATGCTTAAGTGGAATTGAATGAATACTTTGAAGACACAGATTCTTCCCCCTTCTTAGTGATCATGTTTCTAAAAAAATAATCAAATAAAGGATAAGTCATTGGTGTTGAGATGATTGACCCACTAGGTAAGAAGTACGTATAAGTTTATATGTAGTAATTTCCATGCACTAAAAATAGAGTAGAGTAAAAAAAATGATTCTAGGATTAGAATTCACTCTAAAAAATGTTAAGGAATTGATAATATATGTAGATTTAAAGATGGTGATTAATCAGGTCAATAAAAAATACCAATATAATTTGTCATATATTAAGAGATACAAACACTGGGCCTAGAATTTGATTAAATCTTTTGAGGAATTTAACATAATAGTTATTCCTAGGGAGCATAATCAAGCTACTATCTCACCAGATATTTTTGATACCAAATTATCACCATTATAAAAATCCAAAGTATAGAGGTTTTTTATTAAACTAATGATTTACCTATCAGTTCCTAAAAATATAGAACATTTATAACTATTTGTTGATGATTAACAAATTATCTAATTCTTGACAAATTTAAAGTGATATGAATCTCAAATCATTGATCCTAAATAAATAAATTGTCTATGCCAAAAAGGAATTATGAGAAGAAGAACTTATTAAATTTAAAGTGAATCATCTTCCTTTACGGATGGTTTCTTTGGAGAGAGCATTTGATACAAACCCCTAAGCAGAGAAGTTGAGGTAGCCCAAAGTCAACAAATTTGAGTTTAATAAGGAGAACATTGGGGATGATAATGATCCATGCTATGTCAACATTGGTCTTAGTTTCACCCAAGAATAAAGATCAAGGGTGACATATTTTCTCATCCAATATAAATATGTGATTTCATGGACCTATGAAGACTTGAAGGTTTTCAATCCTAGGATCATCACTCATGTAATCCCACTAAAGCTAGAACATAAGATATTTAGAAAAATATAGAGACCGATCAATCCCATATTGGAAACAATCATTTAAAAGGAAGTAGAGTAGGTATTGAATAATAAGATAGTGTTCCCTATTAGACACTCAACTTGGGTTGCCATCTTCGTTATTATCAAAAAAATAGTGGAGAGATCAGATTATGTGTTGATTTTTTAAATTGAATAAGGCTTCTAAGAAAGACAGCTACCTCTTACTTCCTTGTATGAGGTAATATAGATAGTAATTGGTTATAAAATTATGTCCTTTTTGGGTTTTTTTTCAAGATATAACTACATGTTAGTAGAATTAGAAGACATGAAGACTATATTTACCATGAAATGGGGTACTTATGCATATAATAGGATGTATTTTAGCTTAATTAATGTATGATCCACATTTTAGTGAGCCATGGACCAAAATTTTTAAGGGATAACAGGTAAATTCATATCATTTATAGGGTCAATATAATTATTTTATCAAAGAACAAAATGAATCATGTAGGCCACCTACAATTAATCTTTGAAATATGTTAAAGGTTTGGTATCTCATTAAACCCAAAAAATAGAATATTTGGTGTTACTAAAGGTAAATTTTTGGGGCACATCATCACCAAGGATGGGATGACCATTGATTTGATCTAAATTCAAGGAATTTCCAACATTGTATTCCAAAATAGTAAGAAATATCTCAAGTCTTTCTTTGGAAAGATAAATTTTGTGAGGAAGTTTATCTTAGTTTTTTCAAAAATATTTAGACATATAAATGATATTATTAAGTTAGACACCAAATTATAATAGACATCAAAGGATCATAAGTATTTTTAAGACATCAAAGATGCCATATCTCAGGATCCAATGTTAATAATCCCAAACTTAAATAAATACTTTTTATTATATTTATTTTCTTCAAAAAATAATTTCTATAGTGCTTTCCCAATATAAGGATGAAAGTGAGCATCCTATTACATTTATGAGACCATATTTAAATAAGTAGAGCTTAAGAATTCAATGATAGACAAGAATATTTTTAATCTAGTTAAAGTAATAAATAAACTCAGACATTACATCTTGAGAAATAAGACTATAGTTATTGTGCCAAACCCTATTGTTAAGCACACCTTATAATAGAATGAATTACGAGAGTGTAGAGGAAAATGGATGTCAAAGTTGTAACAGTTTGACATAAAAATCAAGAGTACCAAAAATTTTAGAGGACAAGGCATAATTTAGCTTATGATTGAGCATGACCTACACATCACCATCAAGGAGGTATATCAGACTTAGGTATCTAGAAGAGATTGGTATGTTAACATCATTTAATATTTATTCACAATTACTTGTCCTCTAGAACTCAATAGATAACAAAAGAGATAATTGAGGCTCAAATATACTCACTACATGATTAGAAAAGGAATCATCCATAAAAAACATTATGAAGGAATCTACCTAAGATTCATATCATAAAAATAAAATTAAGAGATTATGGATAACATAGAATATATAATTGGTAGTGGTCATCCATATGGAAAAACCACATCAGATAAAACTATCTAAACTAGATACTATTAGCCAAGAGTCTCTAAACATGCACACATCCATGTAAAATCATGCCATGAATGCCAAGCCTTGGAAAAGATAGAAGTGCATGCAATAACTCCACTATAGCCTATCATTGAAAGGACATTTTCTTAGTGGGACTTAGATTTCATCAGTGTCACCAGCCCAAATTATTTAGTCAACCATCAATTTGTGCTCATATCCATAGATTATTACACTAGATGGACTAAATTAGTGTCTATAAAACATTATATAGCATAAGATGTAAGCAATTTTATAGAAGAAAATATCATGACTAGGTTTGGTACCCCCATTTCTTTAGTTTGTGATAGTGGGATAGAACTCTAATCAACTGAGTTCACTAAATCGGCCCATGACAATCAAATGACCATTGGATCATATTCTAATTATTAACAATAAGGAAATGAATTGGTTGAATCAAAAATTAAAAAATTGATTGATGCTATTAAAAATTTAGTTGTAGTAAAACCTAGATAATGACATCATCTACTAAAATATGCACTATGGGTAGATCAAACTAGATTCAAGCAGACCCTCAAAGTTTCATCTTACCTACTAGTATATGTATGATAACAAATATTACCAATGCTCAAATTTTCAACATATCAATGTATGCAAGATTACATGGAACCAAGTGATAAAGAAGAGTCTTATTTATTAGATATAATAGATATGGAAATCTCAAAGAATGAATCCTTTATTAATTTTAGTAAACATAAGGACTTGGTCAAAAGGTGGTTTGATATAAGAGAAAAGTGTAAAGTATTAAACATATTTTATATAGTGTTTCTATATGAAAATTCCCATAAATATAAAGGAAATCATGACAAGTTTTCCCCCTTATAGAATAGACCTTACTAGATATAAAATATCTTGGGTAACAATGCTTTTTATTTGAGTGGTCTCTAAAGTAATGGACTGACATATCCAATTATTTGGTAGTTTTTGAAGCAATAACTCATGGTTGTACCACTTATAATTGTCCTTAAATGATTTCAAGTGGTAATGTAGATGTATGAGTAGGTTATATTTACTACTTTCATAGTTAAGTTTCTTGTTTTCTATCATTTGCTTTCTCTAGAGTAGTTTTATGATTTCTAGATTAGTCTTTCCTATTTTTAGCATTTTGATTTCCTTTAGTTTAACTCCATATTTTCTATAATAAATGTCTTTATTTATGTGAAAATAAGATTTACCTCACATGGTTTCACCAAGATAACATCCAATTTATTAGGTTTTTTCATCCATTCTTAAGACTATGAATGTTGAATTCGTAAGAAAGGTTCAAAAAGAAGAACAAGTGTGGGAAGGACATAGAATGAAACACATAAATTTGCTTTATTTGTAACTTGTACACCCTTCTATTTAATATTTTCATAATTTAGGTATTTAATAAATATATAAACCATGTTTATATCATAATTGAGTACTTCTATTAGGTATGCAAAAGCCTCTCACATTACTCCATACATATCTAGAAAATTTTCTCATCTCTTTGGATCAAGTACACTTCTCATGCTAATACTTTTTTAAGGTGATAACCATTTATATGAATATATATAGTATGGAAATTTTAATAAATCAAGTCTTTTTTCACATGTACCATATCACAATGGTTCCTTCCTTCCTTTCTCTACTCACATAAAAATAAGAGGACCAATTTATCCTAAAGACCTAAAGAGTAAACCCAAATAAAATCTAAAGGTGATCAAAGAATCACATGATGAAATAATATAAATGTATCATGCATCATGAAATAATATGAGGCAAGGAAATGAAGAGGAACCAAAGGTATCTCTGTCAAGGCTATGGATGCCTAGTTGGTAGTATATCAATGTTTGAGCTCCCTTAATTTTAATGTGCTTTAAGCAAAATTAGAATGAAACTTATAGTTGATTTTTGATTCCTTGATAAAATACTTAATACAAGGGTAAAATAAAATCACTTCATCACACATAGATCTAAGGTATGGTCATGGATAGCAAGTTGTATGAAGAAATTGGGAGTCTCTTTCATTTTTATATTTAAATTATTCTCTTTTGGTATGATTCATGTTTTATATAGGGTTAATAACTAAATATTCTAGGTTCTTGAAAACTCTAAAGTATTCCCCCCATGAGTCATCATTTTTTGTATTCAACACACACCCACTCTCATTTTTTCTAAGTAAGGACCCATTGAAAGTTTAAAAGGTATAATTATATTTTAAAAATGTTTTTTCATCATCATTTATATGTGTACTTAGTAGGCTAAAGATTTAAAGGTTTTGTGTATGAATGACTATTGATCAATATGAACACATTTGCCATTTAATTTTTATCTGGGTTTCCATTATGTGATTTATTAAGATTAAATATTAATGGTATTTAGGATTTTTGTATATATATATATATATATATATATATATATATATATGTATACACACACACACACACACACACACACGCACGCACGCACACATGCACACACACACACACACACACACACACACACACACACACACACACACACACACACACACACACACACACACACACACACACACACACACACACACACACACACACACACACACACACACACACAGACATATACATATATATATATAGGTTTTTGTATTTAGACTTCATGTATTTTTCAATTCATAAGTTATGCATTTTACATTTTGACACTTAAAAATTTTTATTCACACATTTTATTCATTGTAAAATTTGTTGTGTAATTCAACATATCAAAACTTTTGAATCCTCAAAACTATGCAAGTTACTTTTCCTTACCATTTTTACACTTCAAGGTCATGTTTGAAACTCTTTGTTTTTTAAGTCATAGATTTTTGTAGTTTTATTCTTCACAAAAAGTGTTTGGAAGTTATGTTCATGAAAAGTGTTCTTTGAAAGTTTCATTTGAAAAATTTGGTCTTCGTAGATTTTGTTCAAAACTTTTACCCATAAAATCTTTTGCCTTTACATTTAAGATATTTAAGGCATCACAAGAATACTATATGACATAAATGATTTTAGGTGAAAGTAGTGACAAGATGACACTTATCCAAGGCTACAACATGTAATTTATCTAAATGTATATAAATCCTACATGGTATACCCACCGAATCAAAGTGAAAATTTTAGAATTAAACTAATAAAATAAGCTTGGAGACATTGGACATTAATGGTGCACAAATAGGAATTAAATTTCAATACTCAATGCTATATGAGTGAATTCTAAAGAGACATTATGCCTATTGATTATAAAAATCTCAAGATAATTTATATTAACAAGAGAAATTGAATCCCTATATATTTATGCTCCTACATGAATTACTTTTAGAAGATGATAAACTATTTAAATTGAATACTAGAACTACATTATTGAACTAGATAGAAATGGATTCTTTGTCTATAGTATTTATAGGAGTAATAACACCTTTCAATTTTTTTTATCAAAGACTCTAAAGATTATACATACATCATATTTGATTTTACCATGTTTAAAAATTAATATACCAACTATTTAACTATCTAGGATGTAATCAAGGATATGTATGCCCACTCACATGAAGAGAATTTAATAGCCCCATAATAGTTGCATGTAGTAGACTTACTACCATTAAAATGTCAAAAATATATTTTACAGTATCTAATCATGATGTGATGCCCTAAATTGACCTACTGATAGACCTATTTTTCATAGTAAAGTGATGTAAAGCCTATGCTTACAACCTTTTCTACCAATCTAATAGAGATCATATGCATGTAACCTTTTATTATGTTTACCTTGAATCTGAATTATCTCTATTTGGTCTATCACCAACATGATCTAAAATCTTGTTCCTTAACTCTACATACAATAATTATCTTTCTTGGATTGGTTTCTTTCACTTTAATCAAACATGTTTCCACTTACCTAGATCCTTTTTTAACTCTTAAATCCCTTCATAGGCAACTTTTATTTATATCTTGTTAGTCTTTATTTTTAGCTCTTGAAATATACAAACATCTTTGTATAGATTAACCATAGGGTTTCTTGAAAATAAAAATTAGGTACCCTTTGTTTGATTACAATTCCTTATTAAGTCATTAGGCTCAATTCTCAAGCTATATCATTGATCTCCCTTCACTTTTTAATAATTAGCCCTATTTTGGTAGAAATATCTAAGGTTTGAACAATATGAAAACTTTATAAATATATTAAACCCATTTTAGGATACCATTTATCCTTATTTTGATTCACACATAATTTCCTATCACAACTCCCCATGTATATACCTTTTTCTAACTCAACCCCATACCAATTAGGTCTCTTTAAGGCCTAGTTCAAGGCCACATTAGGTTATCAGTACCATTCTATAATGTATTAAATTAAAAATTATGAAATATTAAATTGAATGTAAAGACACACTCAATTATAAATTTTGATTAAGTTATAAGGGTTAAATCATTATGTATTTCATATTCAATAAATGAAACCCTAGTTAATTGGTAAAGGTTTGTATTAGCCCAAAAGGGATCAAAATAGGTTATTTATAAATATGAGGGCTTAAAAAAAAATAGTACCCAAAAATTGGATTCCCATATTAATTTAACCTTACTCAAGCCAAGTATATTATTAAAAAATCCCAAAAAGTTCACAATTTGCAAGTTGACAAAGTTTTGAACACTTTACAAGACTATAAACACTTGCATGGAGTTCTAAGTTAGACCTTGAAATTTTTGGTCTAATATTAAAAATTAAAAATAAATTAATTAATATACACAAAATTATTTAAAAAAAATCATTGTTTTGTTTTATGGACAAATAACCAACTTTTACCTTCAAATAGTCTTATCACTTTATGATGATTGTGTAGAACATAGTGTACTTAATTTGAAATGGGTTGTGTAATAGTGAATCAAGCCTATAGATTACATCATAAACATTATTATTTTATTGATAAAATCATAATAAATATTATAACACACATAATAATCCTTTTAATATCAAGTAACCTATCTCAAAACATTATTAGACTCAAAAGTTGTCAATTTTTTTAGTACAGTCATATGCAAGAATTTTGGGCAGACAAAATTCTCATCAAAACCATGGTATTTTATTTTTAAGATTATTTTACTCCAAAATTTATTTAATAATAATTAAAATATCTTCTATACATTTCCATTATGCAAATAAATAAATTTAACTTCCTTTTTCTATTTTGTGCCATAGTCTTTTCTTGTTTAACTTGAACCGTGCAACAAGACCTATACCCGATGATTAACCACAAGAAAATATTTAGAATAAAGATAAAAATAATGTAAAATTTATAATGTCTAAAATAACTTATATATATATATATATCCAATACAATATCTAAGCATAAAATACAAGGTAGATAGTATCCCATCACAATCTTCATCTTTTTTTATTGAGGCTTATCCCCTATTCTAAAATTTATCCTCCAAACATTTAATATTTTAAATCTCCTAAATAATGTCTCCATTTATCTATCATGCATATATAATCATGCATAACATTCCTTTCTTGATAACTTCCTCTAAGAAACAAATTTCAACGTAGGAGGTCATGTTTTACAATATGTTTTAAATTCTTGTTTTATTTTGACTTCCATTGAATCACTATGAATAATTCATACTATAATCAGATAAAAATTATCCCTTAACTCTCACAATACCTTTTACAACATTATTAAACCACTGAACCCTCATAGAATATCCACAACTAGCCTATCACACATTCATAAACTCAAATATTCAAAAGTGGTTTTTTGATAGGAAACCAAAATAAGTCTTATACACACATACCAAAAGGACTTAAACCATATAAATATTTCATAAATGTTATTTAAATACCACTTACCAAATTGACAACCAAAAACTAATTATCCTTTAACATTTTCTCTCTCCTTCCATTGGCTCTCCTACATCATACTCCCCTTAAGAAAAAAATTGAGATCCATCTCAAATATAACTTGTCCTTATTATTTATATCTTTCCAATTCTTCATCTTTTGATCCTTGAATATATTTAATTTCCATTTCATTTATGAAATCTCTTTATATCCTCTTTAAATTTCGTATTTCTTCCTTTGTCAATTTGTCTTATCATTTCATCTTCTAACTCAAGATAATAAAACACCATTTATAACTCCTTATTTGTGTCATCCTCTAGGTCCTCTATCTTTAATTTACCTTATTTACAAGTCAGATTCCTAGACTTTTCTATTGATTATAATTCATAATCCATTTATTTCATATATATTTTTTTATCATTCTCTCTTGGCTGATTTATCTTCTTAACCACTCTCTTTCCTTTATCTTCATGTGTTAATGGCTTCATGTCTATCATAATTTTGACTGCACTCTTTTCCACTTTTCCATTGTATATATAGAATTTGTATTGTGCGTCTTCACATGAAATCTTTTTTCGCTTTGAGACTCCATAGTATTCAAGGTTTCACATTGATTGAATACCTTTTGAACACTCTTTTCACTCTTATATGCATGTGTATGCTCAATAAACTCAACAAAACTCTTCATATCTTGATCTAGTTTCACTAACTAGTCCTCTTGATTACCTCTTTGATAGATTCTCAAACTGATTTTACGGCTAAGATTATCCTTTACTTATTATTTTAAATGTTTTTTTATCTAATTTTTTTATTCATAAGAGATACACACCTTCTCTTCTTTGACTTGTTATTTCATAACCTCTTTGACCTTTTCTAGATGATTGTGGGACACCTCTTAAACTTGTACCTTTGTATTAACTTCAATGATAGTCATGTCAATGCTCTCTCCAAGAATTCTATCATCATTTTTATATTCAAAATTTATTTTATCTTTCTTAAGGACCTTCCACATCTATTTAGCATATTCATTTGTCTTAGTTTGAAGACTCTTCTTTTGATTCCTCATGCTAATACCATGTAGCTCATCCTCTACCTCATTTGGCTCTTATTTGAGATCACTCACGAGATTTACATGTTGTTCTTCACCTATATACAACCCATTTAGGGACCAAATAAATCCTCCATAATCTATAATTCTTATCTCAATGTGAGATCATACACTTTGCCATTTTCTTCACCAAATTTAGGACCTTATTGTCCTTTATCTTCTCTCAAACTATGTCTTATATCAATGTACTCATCCATAACTTCCTCATTTCTTAAAATATATTCATTATGATTCAATAATCCATCTCTAATTTCATTTAAACATTCACCTAATTATCCATTGGTGCTCATATTCATCTTTTCCCATGTTTTATACTCTCTCTCCATGACCTCATTCAATGATTCAAATAGATCAGCATCTAATTCATCATAAATAACTTACCTTTCCATTTGTTTTTTCTCTCATCACATTCTTAATCTTGTTTCCTCACTACCTTACTCAGCTACATCATCATATTTTTGTCCTTGATTAGTTCCACAATGTCTTATTGCTTCTTAGTATTACAACTTACTTATTTATTCATATTTCCATGAAGTAAACACATAACATTATCTTTTTCCAACCTTTCCATGCTCTTAATGATCCACATTTTATCTTGAATATGCTTGGACTAAGATTGACATCTGACATCACATTCTTGGCTTGAACCATAAATTGATTTATACCCTTTATCATCTCCTTCATATCTATTTAATTCATGCCTTGACTTATATTATTTTCTTCACTTTAGCTCTAACATTTCCTTCATGCCTTGTACCTATTCTTTGCCTGAATTTACTTCTTAGACATATAATTTATTGAATTTTTTGTTGTTAATTTCATATTTTGGTTTCTCAAACCACTTAGGTACAATATATACATGATTTTTTTCAATTTTTGATAGTCTAAATTTTCTCTTATTTCTCCCAAAATGTATATCAATATTATCCTTCTCAAATACACAATCAAAATCATGACTTAAACAATCATTTATATCCATGAAGGACTGTTGTATAATCATCTTCTTCCTCATTTATTCATGGCTTTTAATCATTTATTTATTGTGATATTACTCTCTTTCTTCTACTAAAATAAATTTTAATTCATCATGGAACTCTATCTCATCTTATATCTCTTCACCAACATGCTGAGAATCTTCAATCTTCTTCTTGTGGGTATATATAACATGTTGTCCTCCTCTATCATCTTCATTCATATTGATGGGTGCTTTGCTTAACCCAACTCTTGTAAATTTTAAGGTCTTATTCTTGACCTTTTCCATGAGGTTCTCCATACTTGCATATGAACACTTAAACATAATGTTAGAACATAAAACAAGAGACCAACATGTATCTATGAGTACCTCCTTCCATGACACTCCCTTCTCCCTTTTACTCTCTTTCTCAAGTGCTTCTTTTGGCACTTATTCATTTATGTTATCTTTAATGAGAAACCTCTTCACAACTTATTTTTCATGATACTTAGTTGGTGAATCTCATGGAGTAGCATAGATTCACCATGAGCTCTATCTTTTCAATGATTTTCCTCAATTCATCTCTTATATCCTCTATCTCCTTTTCCATCTTTATTTCACTTTCTTTTATTTGTCTAGGTCTCACTTGGACCTATCTTACTTGGTAATTTTCCTACTTAATCTCTTGGACCTCACTTAGGTTTTTAATGTCTAAAATTATTTAGGTTCCTCACTTGGGTTAGCACCTTTCTCCCTCTTAACAATATTCACTAGTATGTGCTACCTCTTTCACGACTTCTAAATAAATTGATACATTACTTGATATGAAAAATTAAAGACAAAATATAAATACAAATTAACCTTTTATTGTTGTCTATATTATCCTATAATCAAGATCTGATACCAATATGATACATAACCTATGTTTGAAACCTTTTCTACCAATATGTTGTAGATCCTATGCCTGTAACCTTTTATACTCTATATCTTGACTTTGACTTCTTTTTATTTATTCTATCACCAACATGCTCTAAAAGTTCATTTCCTTCATAAAATTACATACCATAATTATATTACTTGGATTGGTTTCTTTCCCTATAATCAAACATGTTTCCACTTACCTAGATTCTTCATTTAGTCTTAAACACCTTCTTAGGCACCTTTTGCTTATATCTTGTTAGTATTTCCTTATAGCTATTGAAACATACAAACCTCTTATTCTAGGCTAAACACATGGTTTCTTGACCAAAAAAACCATTTTAGGTACCCTTTATTTGGTTAGAACCCTTATAAAGTTACTGGGCTCAATTCCTAAGGTATATCTTTGATTTCTCTTCACTTATTGATAATTAGCCCTCTTTAAGTAGCCCTATTTTGGTAGAAAGCTCCAAGGTTTGGATAATATGAAAATTTTTAAGTATATTAAAAATATTTTAGGATACACTTTATCCTTACTATTATTCACACATAATTTCCTATCATAACTCCCAATTTATATACCTTTTATGACTCAATCCCATGCCAATTATGTCTCTTAAGGCATAATTGAAGGCCACATTAGGTTATCCATACAATTCTATACTGCATCAAATTGAAATCTATAAAATCTTTATGGGAATGTAAATACACACCCAATTACAATTTTTGAAGAAGTTTTGAGGGTTTAATCATTAGGTATTTAATATTCTATAAAGGAAACCCTAGTTAATTGGTATGTGCCTGTATTACCCTGAGAGGGATTAAAATGGATTATTTAGAAATATGATACTTTACCAAAAAAAATTAGATATAAACATGGTATTACCTAATTAATTTAACATTCCTTTAACCAAGTATAGTAGACTAAATTCCCAAAAAGGTCATAATTTACAAGTTGACAAAATTATGAACACTTTACAAGACTATAAACACTTGTATGGAGTTTTGAGTCAGACCTTGAAATTTTTGGTCTAATTTGATCACTTAAAAAAATATATATTCAGAGATAAAATATTATATAAAAACTTTCATTATTTTATTTATGAATAAATACATAACTTTTACATTCCAAGAGTCTTATCACTTTATGCTAAATGTGTAGAATAAAGTATAGTCAATTTGAATTGGGTTGTGTACTAATGATTCAAGCATGTAGATTAAAATCAAAACCATAACTATTTTTTTAATAATAGCATAAAAAATATTATAAAACATAAAATAATTCTTCTAATATCAATCAACCTATCTTAAAACAATTTTAGGTTCAAATTTTGTCAATTTTCTACATAGAGTCATATGCATGAATTATGGGCAAACAGACTTCTCATCAAAACCATGATATTTTATTTTTAATATTATTTTCCTCCAAAATTTATCCAATAATAATGAAACTCTCTTATATCCATTTAAATTATTGAAAGTAATACATTCAAATTCCTTTTTCTAGTTTCTACCAAAAACATAGTATTTTCTTGTTCAACTTGAACTGTGCAACAAGACCTATACCAGATGATTAACCACAATAGAATATTAATAGAAAAGAGAATAAGCATGTAAAATTGATAATATATAAAATAAATCAAGTATATTCATCAAATTATCTTTAATCCTCTATATATTCATTGATTTCTATTTCCAATACAATTTATAAGCATAAAATATAGGGCAGATAGTCTCCTATCACAACTCTTCATCTTTTTCTTCTTTTTTCTTGAGCATTATCCCCTCTAATATAATTTATCTTCCAAAACCATAATATTTTATATTTTCATAAATCCTATCTCCATATATCAATCATGCCTCTATATTAATGCATAACATTCCTATCTTGATAATTACCTCTAAGAAATAGATTTTTACATAGGAGGTCATGTTTTACAATATGTTTTTAATTATTATTTTTCTTTGCCTTATATTGAATCATCAATATTAATAAATACTATAATAACATAAAAATTACCCATTATGTCTCATAATACATTTTATAGCATTATTGAACCATTGATTCCTCATATAATATTGACAACTAGCCTAGTACACAATCACAAATTCAAATATTCAAAAGTGGCTTTTTGGTAGGAAACTAAAATAATCCCTATACAGACATATAAAAAGGACTTAAACCACTATAAATATTTACTAAATGGTATTTAAATACACCTTACCACCTTTCAAACCAAAAACCAACTATCCTTTAACATTTTATCTCTCTTTTCATTGATGCTTCTGGATTAGAAAAGTGACAGTGGTTTCCTACACCACATAAGCAAATTGATAGTCATTGCTTATATTTCAGGGGATGATTTATAGAGTTACCTATGGATTCCCATTACAAATTCCACATTTTATGGGCACCTAGTTGAGTTTTGGAAGAAGACAACCATAATTCAGAACACACTCAAGAAGTGTATCATTATGGGATAAGTGTTCACTCTCAATGCCAAAGAGTCAATGCCTATAACCAAATTTCATATGAGAGTCTGAATGGAATGGCCTTACTGAATAATTTATATGGTCACCCTAGTATCTACTTCCTCTATCTATAGTGGGTTTGATTATTGGATTTATTAATGACCTCAGAGCTAATTTTTTCTCTAAGAGAGATAATAAACATAAAACTACAAGATCAAATATTCAAAAAGTATAAGAGGCACATGCATGACCATTTATATATGATGTCCTATTTTTTTGGATGAGTTATGAGAACCATATATGTGCACAATGGACCTCTCTAGATACCAACCCAGATTGTATTAAATATTGGGTATGTGATTCCTTTTTTTTCTTCCATATCTATGTATATATGAGGAATATATTTAAAATTTCTAAGAATGTTTACCCTCAATTCGAGAGGGAAATTCATGAGGAACCCTTGATTAGAGTATTAAAGAGCATTATTAAAATAATAGGGTTAAGGGGTGATTAATGTCTTTACCCTGACTACACAATAATCATGATGATGGGTAATAAGGTTCCCCCTTTATGACTCTAAAAGTATGTTACCAAAATATATGTTAAATAGGAGATTGCCTACCATCTATGGTGGAGTGTTGATGAATATTTAAAAAAGAAGAAAAATAGCTTGTTTCATGGCTACTCTTTAATGATTAGTTGGATGTGCTATAATATCAAAAAACATTTTACATAAGTTAGGAAAATCATATAATACTATTTTTTAGCTACTTTTCCACATAGGGATTGGGATCCTCATGGCTTAATCCAAAATCACATACAAGGATTTAACATCCTCTACCATCAGGAACCGTTTAGTCATGGTTTCATATTTTAAATGAAAAGGACGATGCCAAAGTTATAGAGAGAGTAAGATCAAGTGGATTGATAGAGGAGATTTTGAGATATATTTAGGTAGATCTCTCTATAAAAATTATAGAGGCACATACTAGGCTCCCACCTCTCAATGGGTAGTGAACCATAAATTATTTTACCTCTCATCATTCCTAGTAGTTGTAAGAGAAATTAACCTAATCCAAGACACTATCCATTATGATGATATCCATCAAGGAGTAGGGTTTGGAAGAGGACCCTATAGTGTTGAAGTCCTCACATGAATGTCCATCTTAGACACCATAAATTCTAATGGAAAATATCAAGTTAGAGCAAGAAGTGGAGGGAATTCCTACTACTATAGGTTCCCTTGGTAGAGATAAAGAAGTAGTTTTCATTGAATCTTTTGATTTTGAAGGTTCTAATCTCCCAATTACATTCTTGGATTTAACTACTACAAGTGTGGGTGTCACCCCCACTTTCAATTAGTGGGTTCCTCCTTTAGTCAAAAAGTAAAAAAATGATATAAGTATCATACACTTCTTAAGGAACCTAGAGATATAATTATTGATACATCAATATAAGAATATATTGAGCCTAAATATGAGGATGAGTAGATACAAAAGGATAAGATATTAAGTCTTAAAGGAGTAAAATTTAAAGAACCAATAAATATATAAAATTAGGTGAGGATATTGCTTCTATGGTTTCCCCAACTCCTTTTGTTTCCTCATTATTTATTATTTATTTAGTCCCTATGGTTTCTTCAATTCCTACTACTTTTATGTCATTGGTTCCTATTATTCTTAGTGCTACTTTGGAATTTTCATCCCATATTTATTATAGTGTTACAGTTTTTCCTACCAATCCCATGGATTATATTGTATGTAATGCTATTTTAGTTCCAGTGGGTTTTACTACTCTCATTATTATTTTTATCCATATTATTACTTCACTTGTATTTTTCCCTGCTCCCCCTAAGTCCAAGAAAGTATATTTTAGGAAAACTAGGGTATCCCTTAATAGTGAAAAATTTCATGTATCTTATACTCAATTGGGATTTCCTATGCCTTATTCTACCATAACTTAGGCTACTTATATTACTCCTACTATCAAATCTAAGAAGAAGAAGCCCACTTATGTTGTACATCCTATGCCTCAATTTTGAAACATAGATTGGTACAAGATTATTTATCCATAATTACCAAACAAATTTCATGCATAGGTATTAATGAAATATTCAAGGGATGTTTTGATAAATATTACTACTAAGAACACTTAGTCATTAAATGCCACTCAACTGGTAATTCCCTAGTGGGCTATGGACCTAAAATCCCAAGCATCCCAAAGACCTAATCTTACAATAATTGAGATCCCCACCATAAGATCTATTTTTAACAAATAAAATACTACAATACAAAGGGTAAAGAAGAGGAAGATATAAGATGACATTGGAAAAGGTTTGATCTTGGAGGAAAGGCAAGATGTATTCTCATTGTCAAGGAAAAAGATCAAGAGATTTGGGTAGTCTCATTATAATGAAGTATTTCAAGGCATACCTATAAGAAAATATAGAGGAATTTTTATAAATTCATGAGTGAATATAGAAGGATAGGCAAGATTTATACCAAGATCTTAAGAAGGTAATGGAAAAACAACAAATTATTCATGTTCTTAATGAAATTGACTGTGATGTTCAAAATGTTACTCTGAGGCTTTACAATGTTTTGGATCTTATTGGTTAAATGAGGGTTGAATTATCCCCTCATATAGTTTAAATGATAAAATTATTTAATTATTTAAAATAAGATCAAAATAAATTAAATTTACTTGTATCATATCCAACCAATAAAGCTTTCATCCATCTTGATTTAATGATACTATTGGAAGCGGCCAATGTTATGAATACAGTGGTCAAAAGGACATCAAAAGTCATAAAGTGGGTGTAAATAATATAAGCCTTAAATCCTAAATTGACTGAGTAGGAAAATCATGTCCTATAAAATTTGGAGGAGTTGAAACTTTCCTAGGCCCTTTATTCTTAAAGTAAATTAATAAGTAAGGCTAGTTTTGATTAGCTACTACAAAAAATGTTATCTCATTTTAAGAAAAGAATCCAAGAATGTAACCTATAATAAATTTAATAAGATCTAGGATTTTCTAAAAAGAAGGTAATAGAGGTGGATATATTCTAGGTGGAATTTAGAGCCACCAAGGTAGAGCATGCACAGTTACTAGCATAGGTTACCAAGGTGCATAAATCCTCCCTATTGAACATGGATGTAATAAGGTCATTAAATAGTGTTGGGTATAAAAACTACCAAGATTTGGAAGAAAATAAGCAACCTACAACTAATTTTTCTAGTTCAACCATGACTTTGTCTATAATCCCTCCAATAAATATTAGTTCAACCATGTAGGCTCCTTAGTTTATTCAGTTATTTTATATGTATTTTTGAATATAAATTAACAATGGAACTAGGATGTGTAATATTTGATCAAATGATTTTATAAACATGCACACATTTCATGTATTTTTCACATTTCATGTCTTTTTAAGAGTGAATCTAATTTCAAAATACTCAATTTTGACTATGTTTAGACATACATGCATAATTTGCATTAATTAAAACTTTCATTCTAATTATCATTAACATGTAATTTTAGAATTCTATATGGATTTGGAGGATGAGGTGACCCCTATTGAAATATATTTGTACTTGTAATCTTGGTGTATTCAAGTGTTGTGAATTTATCAATATAGGAAGAAGACATTTTTATTGTCATGAAATTTTGTTGATGTCCTTTCATTATAATTTTGTGTAATTAATTGGTTTTACTTTCTTAGTTGTTTGATTAAATAATTTGAAGTGTGAAAAATATATATAAAGTTATTTATTATTATTACTAGTGTATTATTATTGAATATGTGAAACAACTATTGGATAAATTACAAGTATCATTGATTATATGAAATTAGGTTGATTGTTTCAATTCTCTATGTGTGTATAAGTCTTTTACTGATATATACTTCTATGTGTGAGAAAAAAATGTCTTAGATAACTCCTTGATTTGAGATATAATATTATGAATAAGGGTGTATGCTATTTACTCTAAGCAAAATCAATATTTATCTAACACCTCAGAGGTTACTATATATTTTCTTCCTCAGAGTATCCTAGTATGTTTGCATGTGTGTTTAAAAAAACTAATAGTTACAAACATTGGTATTAAGACAATTTTCCATAAAGAGACCATGCTAAAACTAATCCTTTTAAAATCATATATCCTTATTTTTTACTTTACCTTTCCCTCTTTTAGAGTTTATTTTTTGAGATCTTCCCATTTTAGCATAGGTACCATCTATCCAATTCAAATAGGTTTCATTCAACCATTCACACACGATTGAAAAACGTGCATTCTTTTCCTAATATTACTGTAGACACCAAAATTGTGTCTACTCCTTGGTCGACTCCCCCTTGGTCCCCTTGGTCCCTTACACACTTTATTAATTTTAAAATAAATTACTTATTTTAAATTAATAACATCACCCTAAGACACCTCACCTTGGACACCTCAACCCTAAGACCATTTCCTACCCCATGACTCACCCTATGACTAATTCATCCCAATCCTAACTACCTAAGACTTACTCTCACTCCCTATTTATTCCCTAACTAACCCTCATGCTTATTAACCCCATCATTTCACCATTCCCCAACTAACAAGTGTACTTGGCAGATGGAGAATAGGCTTCTTAGCTCGTTTACTCATTCTTCAGCCACCGATGTCAGTCAACTATCAGCTAATACCAGTGGTATAGCTGATGTTAGTTACATAAACTGACGTCTAACATTGAGTTACGCCCCCAAAAACTCTTAGACGCTTCTCTCTTGGATGCTCGGGACTCTCTCTCACTTTAATCTGGCTCTCTCTCTCTTCCTCTCAGACTCTGAGACATCAATAGGCATCAAACATCAACTAATGCCCCCTTGGCCATATAGACTCTACACTAGTTTCTCTAGATTGGACTGAAACATTTCATGGGGACCTGGACATTAGCCATAATAGGCACAAATGTTTAACACCTTGGTTCTTCATCTCGCCAGAGCTAGGTATTTCCTCTGCCTTTCATTTTAGTATTTAGAACACATTAGTAATTAGTGAATTTGCTATCTCTAAATACTACCAGACCAGACCCGACCTTCAACCAGACCCAGCTTTCTTCCCAGAGAGGCTATAAAGCCTTCCTTTTATCTTGACCCTTTTTGACAACCTATCATCTACCTTTGTCCTTCTATGAACCTTATTTGTCTCCCTACAACCTGGCACAGACCCTTTTAACTTCCAAACTCCCTCTGTTGACCACATACACAAACCTGAGACTCATCCAAGGACCATTGCCCCTACCGACATTAGCAACTTAACTAACGTCCACAACTGACCAACTGCAGCTGGAAAACTAACTACATCAACAACTATGACAGACTGATAGTAGAATATAAGTACACATTATCTCTATTTATTTTGTTTAGTCTTTCACCATTTCTTTTCTAACATCAATCTTTTTATCAATAAGTGGACTGTCATCCCTCAAGAAAGTCTTTGCACTTCTAGAACTGAGCATATCGCTTGGTAGTCCACCATATCTATCTCTAACAATTTCTTTGTTTGAGTTTCTTTCTTATCTACATGTGTCATCCTCCATAACCAAAGAAGAGCTCCTACAACATCTGGATAACAGTGTGCAACTACATCTGGGTATGTACAAACCCCTAACCATTTATCTTTAGTTTCCTATTTCTTCTAAATATTAAAAAGCAAAAAATGAGTAGAAACATTTTGGCACACCCGGTGGGACCCTTAGAGTTTTCCTTGGGTTCATTTATTCTAAAAAAACAAACTTTCATATAGTTGCATTAGGGAAAAGATTTCTTCTTGCATCCTTTCTCTTCTTTCTTTTTCTTTCGAAAAGACACCATAAGCACAAGTTTAAAATAACCTCTTTCTTTTTCTTCTTGTCATTTCTTTCTGCATCTTAGAGTAGTGAAATTCATGCTCTTAAACCTTTTCCCACTTGTCTACATCTGAACAAACATTTTAATTTGGGTTAAAGATTAAATGCATTTCACTCCTGCTTGAATGCATATTTAGCTCATATAGTAATTAAATGCATTATGAATAATGCGTAGTGCACATATGTTACATGACCTGACCACATTCAAAAATTAAACATATAACATACCTGAGACAAGGCTCGACTAGGATTTCACCACCTAGTGGATACCTTACCCTTCCAGGCAATCCTACTTGGACTTCACAACCAAGAGGAGGACCCACTTTGTTCTCTAGCAAAGTATAAACTCTAGGGGAAGTATATATTAGCTAAGTGACCTAGCTTGGCTCTAGGCTCGTGAAGTGAGGGGAGCAAGCACCTAGCACCAGGCCACATATAGAACCTAACAAAGACTTTTTGAGCACTAAAACTAACCTAAAACCAACCTTAGACTGCCTCTTTTAGGACCTGTTCAAAAAGCCCACTTCCAAACATATTCTTCTAAGGCATAAGCCACTAAGACTCTAAAATTTATTCTTAGGAATTCAACGTTTAGAGGTTGCTAGCCTTCATCTACTTTTATATTCTTATCTAGTTTTTTGAGCTGGTAAGGACACATTTTTCTGAGTTCTTAAACAACTCAGAGCTTTCTTTTTCTTCCAAAAACTTTCAATTTTCTGAGTTTCAAGAAACACACAGACACTGACATCAGTTTTTAAATCAACATCGGCAACTTTTACTCATTGGCATCAGTTTTTCCATCGACGTCGCAACCTATCTTCACCAACATGAGTTTTTCAACTGACATCGGTCACTGCCAAACAAACTTTTTCCAAAATAGCAAGCTTAAAACCCAACTTTCTTGCTGTAAAACACCCCTTCTAGTTTTCTAAAATTGAAATATATAGTTTCTAGAACCTAGACACATTTCACTTTGGATGGATTTGACACGTAGTCAAACCAAATCCGTTATTGACCATGCGAGGCAACAACCACTTTTGCCTTCGCCTTTCATATAAAGTCCCCAAATGGAGCATACTTCAAACATTGAACATACTCCTGTCCAGCCTACCCCCAACCAACATCCAATTGTTCTTGAAGGGGATCAAAACTTTGAGAGATTCCTTGACCATAATGTCAAGGCTCTCTAACACTATCTCATGAGAAGCCAAACATAAGACCCTTCAAGTAATCCCATTTATGGGATGCCAACTTCCTTGGTTGAAGTGGCAATAGACTCAACAACCTCCGCTACCCAACCCATAATAACTCAGGCTATTATCTCTACCATTTACCTGACCATGACCAATGTCCAAAATTGGGCCTCCACTTCGATTTTTGGACCTACCTCCATCAAGGTTTTCATACCCCCTCAACCACAGATAATTCAATCACGTTCGACACCTTTTCAGAGCTTGGTTGTCTCTAGCCCACACACTCTTACACCCACAAATACAAGAGTGACCACCTACCCTTTAACTAGTGTCGCTAATATTCAATCACTTTTGGTGGCACCTAGTCATGTTGTGCCCTCTAACTTCATGGCACAAGCCCCCTTGACCTCAACGTCAGTCCCTATGATGAACTACCAATATGTTGCACCTATGTAAGTGTAACCAAGTACATCATATGCCCCTCCTAATGCTTTCCAGCTACCTTACAACCTGGGGGGGTGCTCCACCTACCAATTCATCAGTAGATCTAATCAAGATGCTGATGGATAAGATGTCTAACCTTGAGACATCCATTTCTGGTTCAAGCAATGTTCTTTCATATGAATAAATATGCAACAAACCCATTCACCCTTGAGTGCCTATTCGACCATATCCTAACCAGTGCAAATTCCTCAAATTTACTTGCTTTCAGAGTAAAGAGGACCCACAACAACACCTACGAGCATTTAGACATGCTTGTTTCCTCATAGTGCACGATGATGTGTTACTGCTTTGCACATTTCCCATGTCACTTTTTGGCACCACCGTTGACTAGTATAGCTCCATTACCAGTCATTCTATCTTTTCATTTACTCAACTCACCCATCTATTCCTTGACCATTTTTTAATCAACATCACTAAGAAGGTCTCCATTACAGACCTATATTCTATTAAACAATTTAACGATGAATCAATAGCTGACTTTGTTGCCCATTGGAGAGGCTTAATCAACCAACTCTCCTTTTCTTTACCTTAACCGGAGCTCAATGAAATCTTTTCTAGAGCATGTGCTAAGCACATATCATCTACCTTGTGGGTTCAAACATTCCACACATTTGACAAAGCTTTCACCATTGCCAAAAAGCTTGAACTCTGTGCAATCGAAAAAGACAAGGTCCAATTGCGTAGTAACGCAAAATATAATGACCCTTCTTCATCCAAACCTTCATCTTCCAGCTCCAAGTCTAAAGGATTGGAAAATGATGTGGTCCTTAGACCATCATCTTCAACAACAAAAAAACCCATCTCAACCTTCCACATCAGACTACATCACAAGACAATTCCAATAACGATACATACAGCATCAATACACTACAATAAGAGAGTCATACACTTTCGTGTTGGATAAATTAGTCAAGAAGGGAGTCCTCAATCTCCCTCAAATTTGACCACCTCAATTTGACCCTTCAAAAGCCATCCCTCCATGGTATAGGGAAAATGACTTCTGTCACTACCACCCTGTCAAAGGTCATGACATAGACAACTACAAAACCTTCAAGAACATCATTCAAGACATGTTGGATAAGGGGGATCTTGTTTTTGATAACCCAAATGTGCCAGCTAACCAAAACATGGATGTCTTTAGACAACCATTCCCTAACTAGCCCCCCAGTCAGCATAACATTCAGACCATAGTCAATGACCTTCAAGAGAGTAATATACACATGGTCGACATAGTTTCTAACCAACCTCTCCCATAGTCTGAAGAGGTTAATCAACCTATTTATCCACCACAGGTAAAAGAGCCTTCTTTTCCTATTTATCCACCATGGGTAAAAGAGCCTTCTTCTCCTATTTATCTGCCACGAGTAGAACAACCTTCTTCTCTTATTTGTCAACCATAGGTAGAAGAACTCTCTTCTCTTATTTGTCTACCACAGGTAGAAGAACTCTCTTCTCCTATTTGTCCACCATAGGTAGAAGAACTCTCTTCTCCTATTTGTCCACCACAAGTAAAAGAGCCTTCTTCTCCTATTTTTCCTCTATCCAACCCTCTTTCACATGTGGGAGAGTCTACTTTGACCTCTCCCATATTGGAGGATGATTTGATGGCACCAATGCCAGCTGCCTCACCCTCATCCTTCTTATCATCATTAGGGGATCATACTTTCCCTGCTATTCGACCACACATAGAAGCCATAATCATCCCATTCCTCTCAAACCTCACTCACTCACAAGTGAAGATAGACTTGAACCTCACCTCGCCCAATAGTAGTCCTCACACTAAACTAAAGAAGGCTACTAGACCACATCATAGAACTCCTCCCCTACCATCATCATCACCCTCTATTTTGGGCCCACACCCTTCCACCTTAATAGGAGTGCTTCCTATTTCAACACCTATCAAAAACAAAAACAAATTTCCTCCATTACACCCTTTTCCCACCAAAAACACACTTCCTCTAAAACATCCATCACCTCTCAACAATAAAGTGTCATCTACACATGTAACCACACCACCCACAAAAAAGATGATACAACAAACTCCCCAAACAACTCCTAAAAAGGAGTTGTCAACCCCAACTACAACAAAAAGCATAAAGCCATTAAGGGGATCCTATGCTTCGATGTTATGCTAATTGTTGCAATCATCTAGCATCACTCTTCCACCTATTAAACCATATCAACCTCTCAGATCAAAACCATCTTGGTTCGATGACACTAAAATCTACTGGTATAATCACACACCTGGACATGATACTGAGTGCTGTTGTTCCCTTAAGGTTGTCATTCACCGACACTTGAAAAAAGACACCCCTCACATTGAGGCTTGTTCTGACCACTCTTTTGACAAAAATTCAACATCATCAAATGCCTCTGAAACATCCTCACCTAAATCGGGATCCCCAAACAAGACTATGGTCCCTTTATCACCTTCTCCACCTTTATTCAAAATCAACACTGTTAATGTGGCCACTAGGCCCCAAACCATGAAGGATAAAGGAAAAGACTAGACTTCTACACCTTTGACATATCCATTACTCGTCAAGACCTCTCAACCAACATAGCCCAAGATTTCTATCTTGGACATGTCTCGACCATCATCTCTGGGGGAAACTCCTCCTAACCACTCTAGTCCACATGACACTTGCTATAAGTGACTTGTTGACTACTTAACATATTTTATTATCCCTCTTAACCTCTCTAGCAATAAATGGTGAGCTTTTATCAAGAACATTGCTCACTACACCATGCTGGGGGGACATCTCTACAAACGAAGTCAAGACGGCCTCCTTATCCAATGCCTAACAACCACTGAGACTTCCCATGTCATCAAACAAGTCCATGATAGGACTTGTGGGGGACATTTTAGTGGTACCTTGGTTGATATGCACATCCTTTCCCTAGGCTATTATTGGCCCACTATCAACCAAGACTACAACAACTATGTTTGGCATGTACCAAATGCCAACAACATACTAACCAACACCATACTAACCAACTTCATGACCAACATTGACCAAAACCTGCCTACAACAATGACCATTGGAATGACAAAAATAGGGAAAGTTTGCTCCTAATTGAATCAGACCTTACACGGACACACAAGCATGGATTAGGGACTTATCATCTATCTTCCTTCACAGGCCGGTCAAAACCTGAGCCTCTTAATGCCTTACGTCTATGACCATTTTATTGTTAGTCAAGTAATCATTCACTTAACATTTAACTTGAGCTCATCCCTTGAGCAACCCCCATCATTGCCATTCCTATTCCTTTCAACCCATTTATCAAGCATGAATGCTTTGTCCTGATAAAATGGAAACCTTTAAACCTCTATAGTCAAGTTCATGATCAAAAGTCCAGTCAAAGATAAACATATAAAACTGGGATGCCTATTCAAAGGTCATAAAACTATAAATGTAGACTGCTCCCTTCAAGGACATCTACATCATTGCTGTAATAAAATAGACTGCTCCTTTAAAGGACAACTATTCACAAACATCCAAACATACAACAAGTACAATATAGACCACTCCCTCGAAGGATGGGTATGACCAAATTTTGATACATACATAGCACAACATGACCATAAAACACAACAATATCCCCAAGTGGACTTCCCACATTGATCAGTCCAAAAAAAAATGACTGACAAATTATTAAGTCATGGACTTGTCTATAGTCATTCTCAGGGTCACCTATAAAAGGGGCAAAGTTGTCCCTGCTAAAAAAGGGTTACCCTATCTTTACATCTCACACAATCATGCCTATCACCCCAACATACTCAAGGGATTTTGAGCTCACTTAATGTCAAGTGATTTGACTACTCTAACACAAACTTGTGGCCAACGACGTAATGCATGAACGGGGCTTTTGTTTCCAAAAATCTTATCTATGCTATCATTATTGTCCTTATCAATAAAAGAGCAATGTGCCTTTCACTTCTTATACATCTTGGTCACATCCAACCAAACCAAACCAAACCTTTTTCAAACCACTAACATGACTTAGCCCATTCACACTAGTTTCTATGGAAAATAATACACATAGAAACTATCAACCCAACACAACCAATGTTATAGAATACACCATCACACAATATGGAAAAGGCTATAACATCATGTACAATTCAATTTTAGCATACACCATCACCAATATGGAAAATTGCTAGGGATGAAAGATCACATTACCAATGTTACAGAATACACCATCACATAATATGGAAAAGGCTGTAACATCATCATATCTTCATCATTTTAAGCATGTACCATCACACATATGGGAAATGCTGACATCTCTAACCTAACCAACAATCGACCACTTGGACCCTTCTTCTAAACTACATTGGTCTGATGCCCCTTATAACAGGGGCTATGTAGGCAGCACTCAGTCTTCTGAGGTTAGCTTGGCCATTCCCCCATTCATCTCCCTAATGACGATGGCCATTTCATTCATCCATCTACCTGATAGACCAACCATCTAACCTTTAACCAAATCATGACCAATCAACCAGCCATGAAACTATAGAAGTTACTTTCAACTTCTCATGGGGCACACTGGAGATCACATACATCTCCCTAACCACACCAAACACACTTGAGATCACTTATAACTCAATCGTACTTGACTAACCACTTTGGAGATTACACCTATCTCCTCTGACCATGACCACTTTCTATATAACTCTACATTAGTTGTTTTGATTGCATGTATGCTACCTCACGAATAGATAGAAAAATTGTGCACACCTCACATTACAACTCTCACAAGTATCAGATCGCACTCCAGTTGATCCCCACTACTTGTGACATTTGCATGTTTTCCAAGAGCACTTCTTGAGCCTGGAATACTTGGAACATGATGACCATTGGAGCTATAGCTTTGATCATTTAACCCAATTAGCTATGACTAAATGCTGGAGACCAATTATTTTGATTTTAACACTCCTTGACCTTACCTATGACAATTTGACTAGACTATCACATGAAGTGGTGTACGCACAATCCCAATTATTGCAGCATTCACACTCAAACTTCACCATATCCATCGACTGCCTATCAAATCAACAATCAATTTCAGGTCCCCATCCCTCAACTCCCTCTTTGAGGGTGAATACCTCATCCCATACCTAGGGCAACTAACACCTATTTTTTTCTTGCAGTTCATTCAAAACCACCAAGAAGACAAAAAGGGGCAAATGTAGACACCAAAATTGTGTCTACTCCTTGGTCGACTCTCCCTTGGTCCCCTTGGTCCCTTACACACTTTATTAATTTAAAATAAATTACTTATTTTAAATTAATAACATCACCCTAAGACACCTCACCTTGGACACCTCACCTCTAAGACCATTTCCTACCCCATGACTCACCCTATGACTAATTCATCCCAATCCTAACTACCTAAGACTTATTCTCACTCCCTATTTATTCCCTAACTAACCCTCATGCTTATTAACCCCATCATTTGACCATTCCCCAACTAACAAGTGCACATGGTGGATGGAGAATGGGCTTCTTAGCCTGTTTACTCATTCTTCAACCATTGATGTCAGTCAATTATCGGCAAACACCGGTGGGATAGTCGACGTTAGTTACATAAATTGACGTCTAACATTGAGTTACACCCCCAAAAACTCTTAGACACTTCTCTCTTGGACGCTTGGGACTCTCTCTCACTTAGATCTAGCTCTCTCTCTCTCTCTTAATCTTGGACTCTGAGACATCAACAGGCATCAAACATCAACTAACGCCCCCTTGGCCATAGAGACTCTATGCCATTTGCTCCAGATTGGAGTGAAACATTGCACGGGGACCTAGACATCAGTCATAATAGGCACAAGCATTCAACACCTTGGTTCTTCATCTCACCAAAGCTAGGTATTTCCTCTGCCTTTCATTTTAGTATTTAGAACACATTAGTAATTAGTCAATTTGCTATCTCTAAATACTACCAGACTATACCTGACCTTCAACTAAACCTAACCTTCAACTAGACTTGGCTTTCTTCCCGGAGAGGCTATAAAGCCTTCCTTTTATCTTAACCCTTTTTGACAACCTATCATCTACCTTTGTCCTTTTACAGACCTTATTTTTCTCCTTGCAACCTTGCACAAACCCTTTTAACTTCCGGACTCCCTCTGTCGACCACAGACACAAACTTGAGACCCGTCCAAGGACCATTGCCCCTATTGATGTCGGCAGCTTAATCGACGTCGACAACTAACCAACTGACACCAGCAAACTAACCAACGTCAACAACTATGATAAACTAACAACAAAATATAGGTACACATTATCTCTATTTCTTTTATTTAGTCTTTCACCATTTCTTTTCTAGCATCAATCTTTTTATCAATAAGTGGACTGTCATCCATCAAAGAAGTCTTTACACTTCTGGGACCGAGCATATCGCTTGGTAGTCCACAATATTTGTCTCTAACCATCTCTTTATTTGAGTTTCTTTCTTATCTACAGGTGTCATCCTCCATAACCAAAGAGGAGCTCGTACAACATTTGGATAATGGTGCACAACTTCATCTGGGTACGTACAAACCCCTGACCATTTATCTTTAGTTTCTTATTTCTTCTGAATATTAAAAAACAAAAAATGAGTAGAAACATTTTGGCACACCTGTTGGGACCCCTAGAGTTTTCCTTGGGTTCATTTATTCTAAAAAAAGCAAACTTTCATATAGTTGCATTAGGGAAAAGCTTTCTTCTTGCATCCTTCCTCTTCTTTCTTTTTCGTTCAAAAAGACACCATAAGCACAAGTTAAAAAGAACCTCTTTCTTTTTCTTCTTGTCATTTCTTTCTGCATCTTAGAGTAGTGAAATTCATGCTCTTAAACCTGAGACAAGGCTCGATTAGGATTTCACCACCTAGCGGATACCTTACCCTTCTTGGTGATCCTACTTGGACTTCACAACCAAGAGGAGAACCCACTCTGTTCTCTGGTAGAGTATAAACTCTAGGGGAAGTATATATTGGCTAAGTGACCCAGCTTGGCTCTAGGCTCGTGAAGTGAGGGGAGCAAGCTCCTAGCACCATGCCATGTACAAAACCTAACACAAACTTTTTGAGCACCAAAACTAACACGAAACCAACCTTAGACTACCTCTTTTAGGACCTGTTCTAAAAATCCCACTTCCAAACATATTCTTCTAAGGCATAAGCCACCAAGACTCTAAAATTTATTCTTAGGAATTTAACATTTAGAGGTTACTTGCCTTCATCTACTTTTCTATTCTTATCTAGTTTTTTGAGCTGGTAAGGATGCATTTTTTTGAGTTCTTAAACAAGTCAGAGATTTATTTTTCTTCCAAAAATTTTTAGTTTTTTGAGTTTTTGGAAACACACAGACATAGACATCGGTTTTTAAATTGACGTCAGCAACTTTTACTCAATGGCATCAATTTTTCCACTGATGTCGGCAACCTATCTTCACCGACATCAGTTTTTTAACTGACATCAGTCACTATCAAACAAAATTTTTCCAAAATAGGAAGCTTAAAACCTAACTTTCTTGCTATAAAATACCCCTTCTAGTTTTCTAAAACTGAAATATATAGTTTCTAAAACCTAGACAAATTTAACCTTGGATGGATTTGACATGTAGTCAAACCAAATCCTTTATTGACCATGCGAGGCAACAACAACTTTCGCCTTCACCTTTCATATCAAGTCCCCAAATGGAGCATACTTTAAACATTGAACATACTCCTATCCAGCCTAACCCCAACCAACATCCAATTGTTCCCAAAGGGGATCAAAACCTTGAGAGATTCCTTGAACATAATGTCAAGGCTCTCCAACACTATCTCATGAGAAGCCAAACGCGAGACTCTTTAGGTAATCCCATTTATGGGATGCCAACTTCCTTGGTTAAAGCGGAAATAGTCTCAATAGCCTCTGCTTCCCAACCCATAATAACTCAAGCTATTACCTAGACCATTAACTTGACCATGACCAATGTCCACAATTGGGCCTCCACTTCCATTTCTGGACCTACCTCCACTGGGGTTTTCGTACCCCCTCAACCACAGATAATTCAATCAAGTTTGACACCTTTTCAAAACTTGGTTGTCTCTAGCCCACACACTCTTATGCCCACAAATACAATAGTGACCACCTACCCTTTAACCAGTATCACCAATATTCAATCACCTTTGGTGGCACCTAGTCAAGTTGTGCCCTCTAGCTTAATGGCACAAGCCCCCTTGACCTCAACCTCAGTCCCTATGATGAACTATTAATATGTTGTGCCTATGAAAGTGTAACCAAGTACATCATATGCCCCTCTTAATGCCTTCCAGGTACCTTACAACTTGGGGGGTGCTCCACTTACCAATCCATCAGTAGATCTAATCAAGATGCTGATGGATAAGATGTCTAACCTTGAGACATCCATTTCTGGTTCAAGCAATGTTCTTTCATATGAACAAATATGCAACAAACCCATTCACCCTTTGGTGCCTATTCAACCATATCCTAACCAGTGGGAAATCCCCAAATTTACTCACTTTCAGAGTAAAGAGGACCCACAACAACACCTACAAGCATTTAAACATGCTTGTTACCTCATAGCGCATGATGATGTGTTACTGCTTCGCACATTTCCCATGTCACTTTTTGGCGCCACCCTTGACTGGTATAGCTCCATTACTAGTCATTCTATCTTTTCATTTACTCAACTCACCCATCTATTCCTCAACCATTTTTCAATCAACATTACTAATAAGGTCTCCATTATAGACCTATATTCTATTAAACAATTCGACGATGAATCAATAGCTGACTTGGTTGCCCATTAGAGAGGCTTAATCAACCAACTCTCCTTTTCTTTACCTCAACCAGAGCTCATTAAGCTCTTTTCTAGAGCATGTGCTAATAACATCTCATCTACCTTGCAGGTTCATACATTCCACACATTTGACGAAGCTTTCACCATGGCCAAAAAGCTTAAACTATGTGCAATTAAAGAAGACAAGGGAAAATTACGTAGTAACACAAAATCCAATGACCCTTCTTCATCCAAACCTTCTTCTTCCAGCTCTAAGTCCAAAGGATCAACAAATGATCTAGTCCTTAGACCATCATCTTCAACAACAAACAACCCATCTCAACCTTCCACATCAGACTACATCACAAGACAATTCCAACAATGATACATACAACGTCAATACACAGCAATAGGAGATTCATACGCTTATGTGTTGGATAAATTAGTCAAGAAGGGAGTCCTCAATCTCCCTCAAATTTGACCACCTCAATTAGACCCTTTAAAATCCATCCCTAAATGGTATAGGGAAAATGACTTCTATCACTACCACCGTGTCAAAGGTCATGACACAGACAACTGCAAAACCTTCAAGAACATCATTTAAGACATGTTGGACAAGGGGGATCTTGTTTTGGATTACCCAAATGCACTGGCTAACCAAAACATGGATGTCTTTAGACAACCATTCTCTAACTAGCCCCCTAGTTAGCATAACATTTAGACCATAGTCGATGACCTTCAAGAGCGTAATATATGCACAATTGACATGGTTTTTAACCAACCTCTCCCACAGTCTAAAGAGGTTAATCAACCTATTTATCCATAATAGGTAGAAGATCCTTCTTCTCCTATTTATCCACCATAGGTAGAAGAGCCTTCTTATCTTATTTATCTACCACAGGTAGAAGAGCCTTCTCCTATTTGTCCACCACAGGTAGAACAACTCTCTTCTCTTATTTGTCCACCACATGTAGAAGAACTCTCTTCTCCTATTTGTTCGCCACAGGTAGAAGAACTCTCTTCTCCTATTTGTCCACCACATGTAGAAGAACTCTCTTCTCCTATTTTTCCACCATAGGTAGAAGAGCCTTCTTCTCCTATTTGTCCTCTATCCAACCCCCTTTCACACGTGGGAGAGTCTACTTTGACCTCTCCCATATTAGAGGATGATTTGATGGCACCAACTCCAGCTGCCTCACCCTAATCCTTTTTATCATCATTAGGGGATCATACTTTCCCTGCTATTCGACCACATAGAGAAGCCATAATCATCCCATGCCTCTCAAACCTCACTCACTCACAAGTGAAGATAGACTTGAACCTCACCCCACCCAATAGTAGTCCTCACACTAAACTAAAGAAGGCTACTAGACCACATCAGAGAAATCCTCCCCTACCATCATCGTTGCCCTCTATTTTGGGCCCACACCCTTCCACCTTAATAAGAGTGATTCCTATTTCAGCACCTATCAAAAACAAAAACAAATTATCTCCATTACACCCTTTTCCCACCAAAAACACACTACCTCTAAAACATCCATCACCTCTCAATAAAAAAGTGTCATCTACACGTGTGACCACACCACCCACAAAAATTATGATATGACAAACTCCCCAAACAACTCCTAAAAAGGAGTTGTCAACCCCAACTATAACAAAAAGCAGAAAGCCATTAAGGGGATCCTATGCTTTGATGTTATGCCAATTGTTGTAGTCATCTAGCATCACTCTTCCACTTATTAAACCATATCAACCTCTCAGATCAAAACCATCTTGGTTCGATGACACTAAAATTTGTTGGTAACATAGCACACCTTGACATGATACTGAGCATTGTTGTGCCCTTAAGGCTGTCATTCATCGACACCTGAAAAAGGACACCCCTCACATTGAGGCTTCTTATAACCACTCTTTTGATAAAAATTCAACATCATCACATGCCTCTCAAACATCCTCACCTAAATCGGGATCCCCAAACAAGACTATGGTCCCTTTATCACCTTCTCCACCTTTATTAAAAATAAACACTATTAATGTGGCCATTAGGCCCTAAACCATGAAGGATAAAGGAAAAGACCAGACTTCTACACCTTTGACATATCCATTACTCATCAAGACCTCTCAAGCAACACAACCCAAGATTTCTATCTTGGACATGTCTCGACCATCATCTCTGGGGGAAACTCCTCCTAACCACTCTAGTCCACATGATGCTTGGTATAAGCGACTTGTTGACTACTTAACATATTTTATCATCCCTCTTAACCACTCTGGCAATAAATGGCAAGCTTTTATCAAGAGCACTGCTCACTATACCATGCTGGGGGGACATCTCTATAAACGAGGTCAAGACGGCCTCCTTATCCAATGCCTAACAACCACTGAGACTTCCCATGTCATCAAACAAGTCCATGACAGGACTTGTGGGGGACATTTTAGTGGTAACTTGGTTGATATGCACATCCTTTCCATGGGCTATTATTGGCCCACTATCAACCAAGACTACAATAACTATGTTCGGCATTGTACCAAATGCCAACAACATACTAACCAACACCATACTAACCAACTTCACAACCAACATTGACCAAAACCTGCCTAAAATAATGACCAACATGTGACCAATTTGGAATGAAGCAAATAGGGCAAGTTTGCTCCTAATTGACTTGGACCTTACATCGACACACAAACATGGATTAGGGAATTATTGTCTATCTTCTTTCAAAGGCTGATCAAAACCTGAGCATCTTAATGCCTTACATCTAAGATGATTTTACTGTTAGTCAAGTAATCATTCACTTGACATTTAACTTGAGCTCCTCCCTTAAGCAACCCCCATCATTGTCATTACTATTCCTTTCAACCCTTTTGTCAAGCATGAATGCTTTGTCCTAATAAAAGGGAAACCTTTAAACCTCTATAGTCAAGTTCATGACCGAAAGTCTAGTCAAAGATAAACATATAAAATTGGGATGCCTATTCAAATGTCATAAAACTATAAATGTAGACTGCTCCCTTGAAGGATAGCTACATCATTGCTGTAATAAAATAGACTGCTCCTTTGAAGGAGAGCTATTCATATACATCCAAACATACAATAAGCACAATATAGACCACTCCCTCGAAGGATGGCTATGACCAAATTTTGCTACATACACAACATAACATGACCATAAAACACAACAATGTCCCCAAGTAGACTTCCCACATTAATCAGTCTCAAAAAAAATAAAAAATGACTAACAAATTATTAAGTCATGGACTTGTCTATAGTCATTCTCAGAGTCACCTATAAAAGGGGCAAAGTTGTCCCTACTAAAAAAGGGTTACCCTATCCTTACATCTCACACAATCATGCCTATCACCCCAACATACTCAAGGGATTTTGAGCTCACTTAACGTCAAGTGATTCGACTACTTCTCTAACACAAACTTGTGGCCAATGACATAATTCATGAACGGGGATTTTGTTTCCAAAAACCTTATCTTTAGCATACACCATCACCAATATGGAAAATTGCTTGGGATGAAAGACCAAATTACCAATGTTAAAGAATATACCATCACATAATATGGAAAAGGCTGTAACATCATCATATCTTCATCATTTTAAGCATGTAGCATCACACATATGGGAAATGCTGACATTTCTAACCTGACCAACTATCGACCACTTAGACCCTTCTTCTGAACTACATTGGTCTAATACCCCTTATAACAGGGGCTATATAGGTAGCACTCAGTCTTCTAAGGTTAGCTCGGCCATTCCCCCATTCCTCTCCCTAATGATGATAGCCATTTCATTCATCCATCTCCCTGATAGACCAACCATCTAACCTTTAACCAAATCATGACCAATCAATCAGCCCTAACACTATAGAAGTCACTTTTGACTTCTCATGGGGCACACTGGAGAGCACATACATCTCCCTGACCACACCAAACACACTTGAGATCACTTATATCTCAATCTGACTCGACCAACCACTTTAGAGATTACGCCTATCTCCTCTGACCATGACCACTTTCAAGACAACTCTACCTTAGTTGTTTTGATTGCATGGATGCTACCTCATGAAAAGATAGAAAAATTGTGCACACCTCACATAATGACTGTCACAAGTATCAAATTGTGCTCTAGTTGATCCCCACTACATGTGACATTTTCATGTTTTCCAAGAGCACTTCCTGAGCCCAGGAAACTTGGAACATGATGACCATTGGAGCTACTACTTTGATCATTTAATCCAATCAGCTACAACTAGATGCTGGGGACCAATTATTTCAATTTTAACACTCCTCAACCTTACTTGCGGCAATTTGACTAGACTATCATGCAAAGTGGTGTGCGTGCAATCTTAATTATTGTAGTGTTCACACTCAAACTTCACCATATCCATCGACTGCCTATCAAATCGGCATTCGATTTTAGGTCCCCTTCCCTCGACTCCCACTTTGAGGGGGAATACCTTATCCCATACCTAGGGTAACTAACACCTATTTTTGTCTTACAGTTCATCCAAAACAACCAACAAGACAAAAAGGGGCAAATGTAGACACCAAAATTGTGTCTACTCCTTGGTTAACTCCCCCTTCATCCCCTTGGTCCCTTACACACTTTATTAATTTAAAATAAATTACTTATTTTAAATTAATAACATCACCTTAGGACACCTCGCCTTGGACACCTCACCCCTAAGACCATTTCCTACCCCATGACTCACCCTATGACTAATTCATCCCAATCCTAACTACCTAAGACTTATTCTCACTCCCTATTTATTCCCTAACTAACCCTCATGCTTATTACCCCATCATTTTACCATTCCCCAACTAACAAGTGCACTTGGCAGATAGAGAATGGGCTTCTTAGCCCGTTTACTCATTCTTCAGCCACTGACATCGATCAACTATTATCCGACACCATTGGGATAGCCAACGTTAGTTACATAAACCAACCTCTAACATTGAGTTATGCCCCCAGAAACTCTTAGACACTTCTCTCTTGGACGCTCAAAACTCTCTCTCATTCAGATATGGCTCTCTCTCTCTCTCTCTTCCTCTTGGACTCTGAGACATCAATAGGCATTAGACATCAACTAACACCCCCTTGGCCATAGAGACTCTACACCAGTTGCTCCAGATTGGACTGAAACATTACACGGGGACCTAGACATCAGCCGTAATAGGCACAAGCATTCAACACCTTGGTTCTTCATCTCACCAGAGCTAGGTATTTCCTCTACCTTTCATTTTAGTATTTAGAACACATTAGTAATTATTCAATTTGTTATCTCTAAATACTACCAGACCAGACCCGACCTTCAAACAGACCCAACTTTCTTCCCAGAGAGGCTATAAAGCCTTCCTTTTATCTTGACCCTTTTTGACAACCTATCATCTACCTTTGTCCTTCTATGGCCTTATTTGTCTCCCTGCAACCTTGCACAGACCCTTTTAACTTCCAAACTCCCTTTGTCAACCACGGACACAAACCTGAGACCCGTCCAAGGACCATTGCCCCTACCGACGTCGGCATCTTAACCGACATCGACAACTGACCAACTGACACCAGCAAACTAACCAACATCAGCAACTATGACAAACTGATAGAATAATATAGGTACACATTATCTCTATTTCTTTTATTTAGTCTTTCACCATTTCTTTTCTAGCATCAATCTTTTTATCAATAAGTGGACTGTCATCCCTCAAGGAAGTCTTTGCACTTCTGGGATTGAGCATATCACTTGGCAGTCCACCATATCTATCTCTAACAATCTCTTTGTTTGAGTTTCTTTCTTATCTATAGGTGTCATCCTCCATAACCAAAGAGGAGCTCCTACAACATCTGGATAATGGTGCGCAACTTCATCTAGGTACATACAAACCCCTGACCATTTATCTTTAGTTTCTTATTTCTTTTGAATATTAAAAATAAAAAAATGAGTAGAAACTTTCTGGCACACCCAGTGGGACCCCTTGGGTTTTCCTTGGGTTCATTTCTTCTAAAAAAAGCAAACTTTCATATAGTTGCATTAGGGAAAAGCTTTCTTCTTGCATCCTTCCTCTTCTTTCTTTTTCTTTCGAAAAGACACCATAAACACAAGTTAAAAAGAACCTCTTTCTTTTTCTTCTTGTCATTTCTTTCTACATCTTAGAGTAGTGAAATTCATGCTCTTAAACCTTTTCCCACTTGTCTACATCTGAACAAACATTTCAATTTGGGTTAAAGATTAAATGCATTTCACTCCTGTTGGAATGCATATTTAGCTCATCTAGTAATTAAACACATTATGAATAAAGTGTAGTGCACATATGTTACACGACTTGACCATATTCATAAATTAAACATATTAATACCTGAGACAAGGCTTGACTAGGATTTCACCACCTAGTAGATACCTTACCCTTCCCGGTGATCTTACTCGGAATTCACAACCAAGAGGAGGACACACTCTATTCTCTAGCAGAGTATAAATGCTAGGGGAAGTATTATTGGCTAAGCGATCAAGCTTGGCTCTGGGATCGTGAAGTGAGGGGAGTAAGCTCATAGCACCAAGCCATGTACAGAACCTAACACAGTCTTTTTGAGAACTAAAACTAACCCAAAACCAACCTTAGACTGCCTCTTTTAGGACCCGTTCTAAAAAGCCCATTTCCAAACATATTCTTCTAAGGCATAAGCCACCAAGGCTCTAAAATTTATTCTTAGGAATTTAATATTTAGAGGTTGTTTGGATTCATCTACTTTTCTATTCTTATCTAGTTTTTTGAGCTGGTAAGGATGCATTTTTTTGAGTTCTTAAACAACTCAGAGCTTTCTTTTTCTTCCAAAAACTTTTAGTTTTCCAAGTTTTTGGAAACACACAGACATCGACATCAATTTTTAAACCGATGTCAGCAACTTTTACTCATTGGCATCAGTTTTTCCACTGAGGTCGGAAACCTATCTTCATTGACATTGGTTTTTCAACTGACGTTGGTCAGTATCAAACAAAGTTTTTCCAAAATAACAAGCTTAAAACCCAACTTTCTTGCTGTAAAACACCCCTTCTAGTTTTCTAAAATTGAAATATACAATTTCTAAAACCTAGACACCTTTTGCCTTGGATGGATTTGACATGTAGTCAAACCAAATACTTTATTAACCACGCGAGGCAACAACCACTTCCACCTTCGCCTTTCATATCAAGTCCCCAAATGGAGCATACTTCAAACATTAAACATACTCCTTTCTAGCCTACCCTTGACCAACATCCAATTGTTCCCAAAGGGGATCAAAACTTTGAGAGATTCCTTGACCATAATGTCAAGGCTCTCCAACACTATCTCATGAGAAGCCAAATGCGAGACCCTTCAGGTAATCCCATTTATGGGATGCTAACTTCCTTGGTTAAAGTGGCAATAGTCTCAACAGCCTCCACTACCCAACCCATAATAACTCAGGCTATTACCTCAACCATTAACCTGACCATGACCAATGTCCAAAATTGGGCCTCCACTTCCATTTCTAGACCTACCTCCACTGGGGTTTTTATACCCCCTCAACCACAGACAATTCAATCAAGTTTGACACCTTTTCAAAACATGGTTGTCTCTAGCCCACACACTCTTGTGCCCATAAATACAAGAGTGACCACCTACCCTTTAACTAGTATCACCAATATTCAATCACCTTTGGTGGCACCTAGTCAAGTTATGCCCTTTAGCTTCTTGGCACAAGCCCCCTTGACCTCAACCTCAGTCCCTATGATGAACTACCAATATTTTGCACCTATGTAAGCACAACCAAGTATGTCATATGCCCCTCCTAACACCTTCCAATTACCTTACAACCTGGGGGGTGCTCCAACTGCCAATTCATCAATAGATCTAATCAAGATGCTGATGGATAGATGTCTAACCTTGAGAGATCCATTTCTAGTTCAAGCAATGTTCTTTCATATGAACAAATATGCAACAAACCCATCCACCCTTTGGTGCCTATTCGACCATATCCTAACTAGTGGGAACTCCCAAAATTTACTCACTTTTAGAGTAAAGAGGACCCACAACAACACCTATGAGTGTTTAGACATGCTTGTTACCTCATAATTCATGATGATGCATTACTGCTTCACACATTTCCCATGTCACTTTCTGGGGATGCCCTTGACTGGTATAGCTCCATTACCAGTCATTCTATCTTTTCATTTACTCAACTCACCCATCTATTCCTCGACCATTTTTCAATCAGCATCACTAAGAAGGTCTCCATTACAGACCTATATTCTATTAAACAATTCGATGATGAATCAATAGTTGACTTCATTGCCCGTTGGGGAGGCTTAATCAACCAACTCTCCTTTTCTTTACCTCAACCAGAGCTCATTGAGTTCTTTTCTAGAGCATGTGCTAAGCACATCTCATCTACCTTGTGGGTTCAAACATTCCACACATTTGATGAAGCTTTCACCATGGCCAGAAAGCTTGAACTCTACGTAGTCGAAGAAGACAATGTCAAATTACGTAGTAACACAAAATGTAATGACCCTTCTTCATCCAAACCTTCTTCTTCTAGCTCTAATTCCAAAGGATAGGCAAATGTTGTGGTCCTTAGACCATCATCTTCAACAACAACCAACCCATCTCAACCTTCCACATCAGACTACATCACAAGACAATTCCAACAATGATACATACAACGTCAATACACTCCAATAGGAGAGTCATATGCTTCTATGTTGGATAAATTAGTTAAGAAGGGAGTCCTCAATCTCCCTCAAATTTGACCACCTCAATTGGACCCTTCAAAAGCCATCCCTACATGGTATAGGGAAAATTACTTCTGTCACTACCACCATG
Source organism: Torreya grandis (assembly GCA_037957365.1). Lineage (NCBI taxonomy): Eukaryota > Viridiplantae > Streptophyta > Pinopsida > Cupressales > Taxaceae > Torreya > Torreya grandis. The sequence goes on from JARHVA010009363.1 coordinate 125,272, forward strand.
TCAAAGGTCATGACATAGACAACTACAAAACCTTCAAGAACATCATTCAAGACATGTTGGATAAGGGGTATCTTGTTCTGGATAACTCAAATTCAATGTCTAACCAAAACATGGATGTCTTTAGACAACCATTCCCTAACCAGCCCCCCAATCAGCATAACATTCAGACCATAGTCTATGACTTTCAAGAGCGTAATATATGCATGGTCAACATGGTTTCTAACCAACCTCTCCCACAGTCTGAAGAGGTTAATCAACCTATTTATCCACCATAGGTAGAAGATCCTTCTTCTCCTATTTATCTACCATAGGTAGAAGAGCCTTCTCCTATTTATCTGCCATAGGTAGAAGAGCCTTCTCCTATTTATCCACCATAGGTAGAAGAACTCTCTTTTCCTATTTGTCCACCACAGGAAGAAGAAATCTCTTCTCCTATTTGTCCACCATAGGTAGAAGAGCCTTCTTCTCCTATTTGTCCTCTTTCTAACCCACTTTCACACTTGGGAGAGTCTACTTTGACCTCTCCCATATTGGAGGATGATTTGATGGCACCAACGTCGGCTGCCTCATCCTCATCCTTCTTATCATCATTAGGGGATCATACTTTCCCTGCTATTCAACCACACATAAAAGCCATAATCATCCCATGCCTCTCAAACCTCACTCACTCACAAGTTAAGATAGACTTAAACCTCGCCTCGCCCAATAGTAGTCCTCACACTAAACTAAAGAAGGCTACTAGACCACATCGTAGAACTCCTCCCCTACCATCATCATTACCCTCTATTTTGGGCCCACACCCTTCCACCTTAATAAGAGTGCTTCCTATTTCAACACCTATCAAAAACAAAAAAAAATTTCCTCCATTGCACCCTTTTCCCACTAAAAACATGCTTCCTCTAAAACATCCATCACCTCTCAACAACAAAGTGTCATCTACACGTGTGATCACATCACCCACAAAAAAGATGATACGACAAACTCCCCAAACAAATCCTAAAAAGGAGTTGTCAACCCCAACTACAAAAAAAAGCACAAAGCCATTAAGGGGATCCTATGCTTCGATGTTATGCCAATTGTTGCAGTCATCTAGCATCACTCTTCTACCTATTAAACCATATCAACCTCTCAAATCAAAACCATCTTGGTTTGATGACACTAAAATTTGCTGGTATCATCATACACCTGGACATGATACTGAGTATTACTATACCCTTAAGGTTGTCATTCACCGACACCTAAAAAAGGACACCCCTCACATTGAGGCTTCTTATAACCACTCTTTTGATAAAAATTTGACATCATCACATGCCTCTCAAACATCCTCACCTAAATCGGGATCCCCATACAAGACTATGGTCCCTTTATCACCTTCTCCACCTTTATTCAAAATCAACACTATTAATGTGGCCACTAGGCCCCAAACCATGAAGGATAAAGGAAAATACCAGACTTCTACACCTTTGACATATCCATTACTCGTCAAGACCTCTCAACCAACACAACCCAAGATTTCTATCTTACACATGTCTCGACCATCATCTCTAGGGGAAACTCCTCCTAACTACTCTAGTCCACATGATGCTTGGTATAAGTGACTTGTTGACTACTTAACATATTTTATCATCGCTCTTAACCTCTCTAGCAATAAATGACAAGCTTTTATCAATATTACTGCTCGCTACACCATGGTGGAGGGACATCTCTATAAACAAGGTCAAGACGGCCTCCTTATCCAATGCCTAACAACCACTGAGACTTCCCATGTCATCAAATAAGTCCATGATAGGACTTGTGGGGGACATTTTAGTGGTAACTTGTTTTATATGTGCATCCTTTCCCTAGGCTATTATTGGCCCACTATCAACCAAGACTACAACAACTATGTTCGGCATTATACCGAATGCCAACAACATACTAACCAACACCATACTAACCGACTTCATGACCAACATCGACCAAAACCTACCTACAATAATGACCAACATGTGACCAATTTGGAATGAAGAAAATAGGGCAAGTTTGTTCCTAATTAACTCAGACCTTATATTGACACACAGGCATGGATTAGGGACTTATCGTCTGTCTTCTTTTGAAGGCCAGTCAAAACTTGAGCCTCTTAATGCCTTACGTCTATGACCATTTTACTATTAGTAAAGTAATCATTCACTTGATGTTTATCTTGAGCTCATCCCTTGAGCAACCCCCATCATTGTCATTCCTATTCCTTTCAACCCATTTGTCAAGCATGAATGCTTTCTCCTAATAAAAGGGAAACCATTAAACCTCTATAGTCAAGTTCATGACCAAAAGTCCAGTCAAAGATAAACATATAAAACTAGGATGCCTATTCAAAGGTCATAAAACTATAAATGTAGATTGCTCCCTTGAAGGATAGCTACATCATTGCTATAATAAAATAGATTGCTCCTTTGAAGGATAACTATTCACAGACATCCAAACATACAACAAGCACAATATAGACCACTCCCTCGAAGGATGGCTATGACCAAAATTTTCTACATACACAGCACAACATGACCATAAAACACAACAATATCCCCAAGTGGACTTCCCACATTGATCAATCCCAAAAAAAAATGACTGACAAATTATTAAGTCATGGACTTGTCTATAGTCATTCTCAGGGTCACCTATAAAAGGTGCAAAGTTATCCCTGCTAAAAAAGGGTTACCCTATCCTTACATCTCACACCATCATGCCTATCACCCCAACATACTCAAGGGATTTTGAGCTCACTTAACGTCAAGTGATTCGACTACTTCTCTAACACAAACTTGTGGTCAAGGACATAATGCATGAATAGGGCTTTTGTTTCCAAAAACCTTATCTATGCTATCACTATAGTCCTTGTCAATGAAAGAGCAATATGCCTTTCACTTCTTATACATCTTGGTCACATCCAACCAAGCCAAACCAAACCTTTTTCAGACCACTAACATGACTTAGCCCATTCACACTAGTTTCTATGGAAAACAATACACATAGAAACTATCAACCCAACACACCCAATGTTATAAAATACACCATCACACAATATGGAAAAGGCTAGAACATCATCTACAATTCATTTTTAGCATACACCATCACCAATATGGAAAATTGCTAAAAATGAATGACCACATTACCAATGTTACAGAATACACCATCACATAATATGGAAAAGGCTGTAACATCATCATATCTTCATCATTTTAAGCATGTACCATCACACATATGGGAAATACTGACATCTCTAACCTGACCAACTATCGACCACTTGGACCCTTCTTCTAAACTACATTGGTCTGATGCCCCTTACAACAGGGCCTATGTAGGTAGCACTCAGTCTTCTAAAGTTAGCTCGGCCATTCCCCTGTTCATCTCCCTAATGACGATGGCCATTTCATTCATCCATTTGCCTAGCAGACCAACCATCTAACCTTTAACCAAATCATGACCAATCAACTAGCCCTAACACTATAGAAGTCACTTTCAACTTCTCATGGGGCACACTGGAGATCACATACATCTCCTTGACCACACCAAACACACTTGAGATCACTTATATCTCAATCTGACTCGACTGACTAATTTGGAGATTACGGCTATCTCCTCTGACCATGACCACTTTCGAGACAACTCTGCCTTAGTTGTTTTGATTGCATGTATGCTACCTCATGAAGAGATAGAAAAATTGTGTGCACATCACATTAAGACCCTCATAAGTATTAGATCATGCTCTAGTTGATCCCCACTACTTGTGACATTTTCATGTTTTCCAAGAGCACTTCCTGAGCCCGAGATACTTGGAACATGATGACCATTAGAGCTATAGCTTTGATTTTTTAACCCAATTAGCTATGACTAAATGCTGAGGACTGATTATTTTGATTTTAGCACTCCTCGACCTTACCTATGACAATTTGACCAGACTATTACGTGAAGTGGTGTACACACAATCCCAATTATTACATCATTCACACTCAAACTTCACCATATCCATCGACTGCCTATCAAATCAGCAATCGATTTCAAGTCCCCTTCCCTTGACTCCCGCTTTGAGGGGGAATACCTCATCCCATCCCTGGGGTAACTAACACCTATTTTTGTCTTGCAGTTTATCCAGAATAACCAACAAGACAAAAAGGGGCAAATGTAGACACCAAAATTGTGTCTAATCCTTGGTTGACTCCCCCTTGGTCCCCTTGGTCCCTTACACACTTTATTAATTTAAAATAAATTACTTATTTTAAATTAATAACATAACCCTAGGACACCTTGCCTTGGACACCTCACCCCTAAGACCATTTCCTACCCCATGACTCACCGTATGACTAATTCATCCCAATCCTAACTACCTAAGACTTATTCTCACTCCCTATTTATTCCCTAACTAACCCTTGTGCTTATTAACCCTGTCATTTGACCATTCCCCAACTAACAAGTGCACTTGGTGGATGGAGAATGGGCCTCTTAGCCCATTTAGTCATTCTTCAGCTATCGATGTCAGTCAACTATCGCCTGACGCCGGTGGGATAGTCAATGTCGATTACATAAACTAATGTCTAACATTGAGTTATGCCCCCAAAAACTCTTAGACACTTCTCTCTTGGACACTTGAGACTCTCTCTAACTTGGATTTGACTCTCTCTCTCTCTCTTCCTCTCAGGCTCTGAGACATCAACAGGCATCAGACATCAACTAACACCCCCTTGGCCACAGAGACTCTACACTAGTTGCTCCAGATTGGACTAAAACATTGCACAGGGACCTGGACATTAGTCATAATAAGCACAAGTGTTCAACACCTTGATTCTTCATCTCACCAGAGCTAGGTATTTCCTCTACCTTTCATTTTAGTATTTAGAACACATTAGTAATTAGTCAATTTTTTATCTCTAAATACTACCAGACTAGACCCAACCTTTAACTAGACCCAACCTTCAACCAAACCCAGCTTTCTTCTCAGAGAGGCTATAAAGCCTTCCTTTTATCTTGACCCTTTTTGACAACCTATCATCTAACTTTGTCCTTCTGTAGACCTTATTTGTCTCCCTACAACCCTGCATAGACCCTTTTAACTTCCAGACTCCCTATGTCGACCACGGATGCAAACCTGAGACCCATCCAAGGACCATTGCCCCTACTGACGTCAGCAGCTTAACCAACATCGGCAATTGACCAATCGATGTTGATAGACTAATTGACGTCAGTAATTGTGATAGACCAACAATAGAATATAGGTACACATTATCTCTATTTATTTTGTTTAGTCTTTCACCATTTCTTTTCTAGCATCAATCTTCTTATCAATAAGTGGACTGTCATCCCTCAAGGAAGTCTTTGCACTTTTGGGACCGAGCATATCACTTGGTAGTCCACCATATCTATCTCTAATAATCTCTTTGTTTGAGTTTCTTTCTTATCTATAGGTGTCATCTTCCACAGCCAAAGAGGAGCTCCTACAATGTCTGGATAACGTTGCACAACTTCATCTGGGTACGTACAAACCCCTGACCATTTATCTTTAGTTTCCTATTTCTTCTAAATATTAAAAAGCAAAAAATGAGTAAAAAGAATTACACCACCCAAATGTTCAACCCATACCTACAACTCATGCCCTAAAGTGGAGTTTATCTCCATTGAGATCCTAAAATGTTAAAAGTTACCTCACTAACTTTTTATTGTGCATTAATACTACATCAACATATGTAAGTATTTTTTTTCCTTTATACATTATTATTTATACTAAGTTTCTAGAATATAGTAGTTCTATATCAGTGAATGTTATCATGTTTATATTATTCTCCTAATTTTTCATAGTAGTGTTGTTAGTTAGGGTTTTCACATAAATCCTAGTTTTGATAAAACATATTGGTGAGCCTATCTCTTATTTAAATTTCACCAAACCCTAAATACAAATGTTATTTGGGTTTTTATCCTTATTTTTCATGTTCCCATATAAATTTTTAGGATTTTCATATCTTATATATTATGTTACAAAAAAAAATCAAGGTTTTAGTGTCATATTCTATGGATATAAAATAGTCTATTTCTCCTCCTCCTAACTCTCAAGGTTGTGATAGATACTTTCCCTCTAACCAATTCTATTTTATCACTATAAAAAGAGGTAAGGTATCCCATCCTATAGTTAAAAAATAATGTAATCAACCTATCCCTATTCAAACCCCTCTACCTTCCACATCTCCTCTTTAGGGTGTATGTATGCATGTTAAATTTGAAGTACATAGGATTTGTGTTTGTGAGGCTCTAAAAGATAAATTAATAACTATGGGAAAGTTAATAACAGAGTTACAAAATCAATCTCAAATTTTTAGTTTAAATATCACATTAATGGAACATTAGATTACATGTTTAAATAATCTATAATATGGTTTATGTGCATCTCTATCTAGTAATGTTGTACCTAACAAGATTTCATATCAAAATGCAAAATAAAAAAAATACATATGCAATAAGTGATTCAAAAAATATGAAAATAGATAATAATATTTTAGGTGAGACTATAAGGGAAATGATTATAAATAAGTTGATCAAACTAACTCCTCTAAATCATCTAAGGAGATCAAAATATTATTATACATATCATAGAATGCATAGGAATCATACAGATCATTGTTTGGATTTGAATTATAAAATATAAAAGATAATTTATAGTGGTGATCATATCATTGATACATCACTTAAGTAACCTACTCACTTTATGAGTGCATCTCCTAAAGCACAAGTGACAAAATAAGAACTAGTAAAAAAGTGGTTACCAAAGGACAAATCAGAGCAATAAAAAGTTTAAAAGGAATAATTACAAAATCAATGTATCACAAATGAAATTTTACAAAAATAACAAGTACATAAGTTGTAAAACCAAATTTAAGATAGGCAAAAAAACATAATTAGAAGAGGTTTTTTGACAAAAGAGTCTTTAAAGCATGAAATAACTAAATCAATAATAGTTTCAAGTGTGATTCCAAAGGAGTGAACTAAAAATCTTTCATATTTTCTAGAGCCTTTGATTATTAATCCCCTCATAGATGGTAATAAATGTACCAATGTGCCAATCAATAACACTATTGAAACGAATGTTTGTTTTATGACACTCTTACAATTTATTGCATATGATAAGGAATATTTGGGTAAGAGTAATTTATCTAAATCATTTATTGGATCCATTGAGTACCTTACATATTTGGGCCAAAAACATGTTCAGTGGTATTTCATGTATGTCCTAGTTTGGAAAAATATAATGCTGAATTAGGAATATTGTGGATGATAGTAATAGGTAAAGATGCCAACCATGTCACATTTTCACATGAAAGTGCAATTATCACACTTTAAAGAGAAGATAAAGTTTCCTCAAATAAAGAGAAACAAACATAATGCATATTTTATGCTAGCATATAAAAAAATACAAGTAATGTCATATCACTAAAGGCACAACATATTACACATTACAAAGGAGAAATGAGAAAGGTCAATACTAAAGTATGGGGCAATTCCTTATTCATATCAAGATATAATATAAGACAAGAGTGACATTCCACAAGTTCAAAATCTAGATGATTATGATTATAAAAATATATATTGGTATGATCCTAATGATACTAATTATGTACAATATGAATATATTAATGTTACATAACATACACAGTTGCATGATACTCTGACTTTGGAAGAGATCACCATTCCTTTGTTAAATGTATGATATATTGATGGTGATATAGGTGCATGAATATAAATAGTTTAAATGTGTTTATTTATTACCTTATAATGTATAATAGGTTATGTGAGGTCAATAAGGATCCTTATCTAGGCTTCATTGGTTAATTCTAGGTCATTTAGAGGTATTTCTATTTTTCCCTACAAAAACTAGAAATTCAAAAATTTGAATTTGTTTATAAGGATATTTAATGTTTAGTAATGTTTAAGGGGGTTGGTCCTTTTGTAAGGGGTATTAATGGTCTGAAAATGTGTCATAATTTTTTTTAGTCCTTTACTTAGTCTAAAAATATCTTAAAATCCCAAACAAAGGTATATGCAACATAAAAAGAAAGTTAAAATTGCCAGGTTTAAGATAAGTCATAGATAGTTGAGATTTGAATAAAAATGAATAAGATGAAGTTTATAAATTATTTAAGTAAGGATACACCTTAAACCATCAAAAAATGAGGAATATAATTCATTAAAATAAGAGGATAAGATTAGTTAGTATGTTGGTTGGTGTATTTGGTGAAATTCAAGAGGATAGTCTACAAGTTTATATATCACTCCAATAGAGTTATGAATGAAACAAGATTTTTTCATGATTTATGTGGGATATAATATTTCTTAGGATGTATTTTTTTATAAACTTGAGTTTATACTCTTTCTCAATTTGTAGAGTTTTAAAATAGAGGTTTTGTGTCACCGTCCATGAAAGAAAGTGATTTATATATGTCTTAATGATAGTTCAACCCTATATTTTATTTTTTAGAGTAGATGGAACATATAAGGGTCTTGATCTAAGTGATAGGATTCATTAAATTTATATAAAACATGAAAAATCTATGTACTTATATTCTTAGGTTTTATACAGCCAGAAAACCCTAGGTCAAGGTTTTAGCTCACAAAAGTGGAATATCTTACAAACAAACCTCAAAATCCTCTAAAAAATGGTAGATAGGCTCATGATAATTTTTTATAAGTGATAAAGTGGTTTTAAATATTTAAGGTAACTAGAAGATAAGATATTAAGGACTTTGTGTTTGTAGACCTTAATTAGGCCTAAAATAGGGCTAAAAGGCACTTTTTCCATTTCTCTTGAGAAATAAATTTTTAAAAGGGTACATAAAGTTTTGATTATAAACTATATCATATTTTTAATGTGTTGAATTTATTTTGTATGTTTTGAAGTCTAATATAAATCCATTATAGTGAAAAATTAACATGACAAACTTAGTGAAAGGCTTTAAACTTATATAGCAAAAAGATAATCAATTGATGGTTTAGACCTATATAGACTCCTTTAAAACATAGTGGTATCAAAGCTCAATATTAGGTTTCCTAAAATTTCTTAAGATCTCATTCAATTCATCAATAACAAGTTTTAAAGCAGCGGCTTGTAAAGAAAGCAACTAGAACAAGAGCTAGAGGAGGTCAGAGGAGGTAGCCTACTCAAACAATGTTACTTGAGAAGATGATAAATATTTAATATTGTTTCTATGCCATGGATATTGATCAAATAAGGGTAATTTATTTTGGATATGTCAATAATAGATAATATGAAAGGCTTCAATAAGAAGATGTAGAATCAGAGGAAAAAGGATAAGAAAGGGCAGAGCAAAAACTTACTAAAGTAGTCATGGGAGTTAGTTCCAAACCTAGACTAGAAGTACATATGTATGAAGGTAATTTGAATATGGAGGAATTAGTTGATTGGATTAATTCCATGAATAATTAATTTAATTATGAGGGAGTGGATGTTGATTAAAAGGTCAAATTTTCTAGTACAAGATTGAAAGGTTATAGGCCCTTTGGTGGGATGGAGTTCAAGATGAGAGAGATAAAGACAAATCAAATATTAAGTGGTGGGATAGATGGTGGAAAATTTTTAAGGAAAATTCATGCCAAAATACTACAAAACTAATCTCTTTAAAAAGCTTCAAGACATAAAGTAAAATGAGATGATAGTCAAGGACTATATAAAGGATTTTTACAAGCTAACCATTGGAGTAGGACATATAGAAGAACATGATAGAAATGTGGATAGATATAAAAATGGGTTAAGGTTCAAAATACAATATGATATTGTTAATAATTTGACTTGTCAAGGTCAAATTACTACCCCTATCATATGAACTTTCGTAAAACTAGTCATTAACCCTTTATAGCTAGTCAAACCAAGGAATTATGGCCTAAAATCACTATTTTTTGTAAAAATAAATTAAAAATGGATTTTAAATAGGTAATTTTATTTTTATAAGAGAATTTTCAAGATCAAATATAAGGACAATCCATGCACAGGGGTTAATTCTGAGAGAAACATGAGTTTTTTGAGAGCTACAAGTGGTTTCAAGACCTCAAATTTTGTACATAGGGTCATCATGACTCGAGGAAACTTTTGTAAACATTTAACTTCCATTGTATTAATGGATATGATCTCTATTTTTTAATAGTCTTGAGCATGTCTGTTGTAGATCACCATTGGAATAGGCATCATTCTGGAGTGCCACAAAGGTTTCTAAGCCCAATTATTAAAAGCATGGGATGATGTTATTAAATCATAATAAGACATTTAAATATTATAAACACTCCAAATTTCAATCAAACCATGCTCATGTAGGTTTTTGCAAGTAAATAGGCATATAGGCCAAAAAGGGTTTTTTTTTTAAATTTTCAAGCAAAATATGATTTTAGAGTGTTTTTGTATCATGGTATAGAACTAATGATTATTTTTTAAGGAATTTTGAATTATGTGAAGAGTTATTTTTATTTTGGTGAATTTTTCACTTTTTGTAGTTCTAAACACCCTTCCTAGCCTCCTGTTCAGATGCTCGTATCTTTCACCACATGTGGAATTTGGCTAAATTATCTTATTATTTTTTGAGGACCCATATTTAATTATAATTAATTAAAAATTTATATTATTTTAGGGGATATAATTTATGAACAATTGTTAAGAGCATAGGTAGCCCAAAATGCAGTCAAAACCCCATAGGGAGATTTATTCATGTGGTAACATTTCATATATTTTATATGGGAATAAAATATTTTTAGGGATGTTATAAGGGTAAGTTTGATATACATAAATGGAAATATTTTGGGATTTGGAGGTCTGTATTTCATGAACCATCAGTTTGAAGTTTCAACTTCAAAACCCTCCTAATCCCTCAAAAAACTAGTTTTGAAAAAAAAAAATTTAATGCCATAAAATCATCATGGATAAATTTAAAAACTTTTAAAATTCAATTAAACTCAGAGATAATTATATAAATTTCAATATGATTCATGTAGATGTATGAATGACGGTAGAAATCATGTTTTTTATGTAAAAAATATGTAAAATTAATTACAAAATAGTTTAATGAAATATAATCAATGGAGATCAAAACATAAATTTTTTTATTGATATTAATATTTTAATTTGGTTATAAATCATCCTAAAAGTGTCCCAACCAACTTGATCAAAATGGCCAGTCTATAAGAAAATGGAGAAAAATAGGCCAAGTCAACCCTATTGACTAAATAATAAGTGTTTTCTCATCAAAATCACATATCTTATCATTATAAAAGTTTTTCCAAGTATATTTAATTATTTTTTCAGGTTTCATGATATATTTTTGTAGGTATAATAGAGTCTTGGTGCACAGATAGGCTTTTAGACCTTTTTGGCATAATATGCCTAATTGGTCAATCAAGCAAGTAAAAAATGGCATTAAAAATATATCAAATTAATTAATTTTGGAGTTACCACATGACATATTTGTTATATAAATGTATATATCATTATTAATTCAATCCACAAGTTCCAATTCATGCAATTTGAGTTCAAGTGGAAGGTGACTAGTCTTCGAGTCCACATCTTTTCGGTTGACTAGTTTGACTAGTTTCATGCATCTCCCATGATTTTCATGTAAGATAATGACATTAAATAGCTTAAAATAACTTTAAATATGGAATTATATTCCAAATTATGGCATTAATTTCATTTAAGGAAGGTTGGGAAGCCAACATTGGACCACCACTTCTCAATTCAACGCCAAAGTAAAGGTCATGCAATTTTTTGAAGACTTAAATAATTGAAGACTTTGTTTAATTTTATAAAATGAATTTATTAGTTAAGAATGGAATTTATTTTCATGCATGAGGATTTTTATAAGTTAACATGGGCCCACTACCTCCAATTTTATGCCAAAATTTGAACATCATACAAATTTTCATAGAGTTTGGAGAGTTTAATGAATTGTTTTATATTATAAAAAGATTAGGTCTTGAGTTAACTAACCAAGAATAATCCTTCTCTAAATTCAATGATAATTTGTCTTTAGGTATGATTTTATACTTATATATTGGATTTTTCAATTCATTTTTTGATCATTCCTAAGGTAGAGAAGAAATTGTAATTAACATCATTTTATCAAATAAAAGATCTTTTTGCATATGAGTTGATAGTAGAATAGAGTGTATTTTTGGTTATGTACCAGCATACAAGTGGAATATATATACTCTTATTTTAGGTCCTTTCCACACCTACTATGAAAATCACATCCTCTATAGGTCAACTGAAGAGCTAGGAATAGAAATTGTATTGCAGATTCAATCAAGCCTTATTTTGAAACACTTATGTTTAAGATTTATTGAAGACTTTATTTTTAGTTCATATGTGTGCCTTACACAATTTTAAAAAATATTTCAGAGAATAAAAACCATTCAAGTGCATCACCCTATTAGATACGATTTCCCATTTTAGCTTATTTCTTGCCTTTTCATCCCAAAAATGAAAAAAATAGATTATTTTTAGTATTAGATCTTAAGGGAACCAACCCTCTCTAGAGGTTCTTCTCAACACAGAGTCACACACACTCTAAGAAGATCCAATTGTATTAAATGGATAGAGGGTGTGCTTTTTACATCTTCAAATGGGGTGCACTCTAGAGTGATAATAGTATTTAGCACTCCCAATGGGACCTTATTCTACATACTAGTCTCTGTAAGCATTCAAAAGATCATGTATCATTTCAAATATTGACTACTTTCAACACTTGGTTTACTAATGATCTCTAATGGCTTATTTCAGTATGGATCCATATAATCCTCACTATGATCAATATGATCAACCACACTATGATTCTCACTAGTAGTATGAGGACCTATACAAGTCATATATGTAAGAATATTACCCTGATCCTCCCTATGAATAGACAATCCATCATAATATTGCTCCTTACCAACCATCCTACCCATCTAGCCAACCTAATCATGGCCATTTTGTATATACCCAATCCATCTCAATCTTCAGGAAAACTCTTTTTTGATATAAAAAAGGGATGATAAGTATAGACACTAGAAAAAGCTATAGAGAGGAGATTTCTAAGTATGAAATTTAGAGTATGAAAGAAAATTTGTAGCAGGATAAAGAGGTATGTGAAACTTTTACAAGGAAGGGTCACTCAAAATCTAGTTCTAATATTTTAGACATTGGATGTCTAATAGTAAACATTGAACAGAGGTTGGTGGTTTATGGGAAACCCTAGGGTTATCATAGTCAATAGTATGTTCCCATAGAGCTACCCTTTTCCCTTTATGATTAACAAACTAGTGTTTATCACAACCCTCAAGAGTCAAACCAAGCCTTGCCTAGATTTCCTACCTATAAGTCTATCCAAGAGAGGTCTCATAAAGTTGAATAAGTTTTTTTATAAGAAGTCTAATTTTTAGATTGCAGAGATCATATAGGAGCCTACATATTTTATTTCATAGGAAGAAATTCCTAGTGATCTAATCCATGATTTTGAGGCTAGTTTATCCAATCAAATTGAGCTTAAAAATGAGCATCTCCAATATTCAATGGTAGATGTAAAGTCAACACCAATGCAAATTCCTTCTTTCACACCCACCATTATAAATAGTATAGAAATAGAGGTTCATAAACCCAAGTTCATGACTTAGAAGTAGATTCAAGAGTCAAGCAAGAAAGAGGAAAAATAAAGCATCATCCAGGATGTTGAATTTAAGAAAGAGATCATTCATCCTCCACTCATTTCTCCTCAAAATCCAAAGTCCTTTCCTTCATAGAAAGCCATTCAAGAGAAAGTGCAGAGAGATGAGGTGAAGGTGATCTAAGAAGAGTAGCCCCATGAGAAAAATTAGGTATATATGGTTACTTTTGTAGACCTTTCACATCTTATTGAATACTTTCAAGGATCTACCATGACACTTTTGGAGCAAGAACCTTTCCTTTGTGAGGTAAATGAAGAAGATGCAGCCAAAGAGATAGAAAAGGAAGGTGACTTCAGTGATCAAGAAGAAGAAATATTTTTTGGGACACCACTTGGAAAAGATAAGCATGACTTGTTTTCCATGATGCCAAAGATGATGCATTGTAGGAGCCAATACAAGCTAGAGGTGAGATCCAACATGAAAAATACCATTGGTAGCAGTTGTACCATGATTTCATGAGTGAAATTGGTGAACTTAATATGGATGAATGGGACGGTGACATAATGCAATAAGTTGAATCTCTATTTGAGGTTTTCATTAATGTCTTGGAGCTTCAGGAAGATAGTGATACTTTGGGGATGTCTAAGCAAAATGAGAAGGTTGTTTTTATGAGAAATTGGTACAAATTGAGGATATGGATTAGATTGAGATATTCTTGTTCAAAATGATCAAGTTCTTGAGAAGGTGGACAAAGAGTTTCCCATGGAGGATAATGGCCAAGATTAGGTAAAATATGTAGATCTTCTTAATGAGATTGAAGAAATTTTAGACAAAAAGAAGCTTAGTCTTACTAAGAACATCATGGAAATTAGAAAGGTATTTCTTATGGGACCACCATTGGAAGTTGCAGTCAAAGAACCATCTAAAGAAAATAGGATTGTCTGGATACATGTTGCTGACTTATTTGGAGCTACCTAGTTCTCACTGATCATCATGCCAATGAAATTTGCAAATACAACACAGAGGAAGGAGGCATCAAGACTAAGGGTCAAGAAGTTTCATGCCTTATTCAATATCTCATTCCATGATGCAAGAGAATTATCAAACTTTGCTTTTGATCTAGGAGTACCAGTAAGGTAGAGGTTAATTTGAACATAATAGACTATATTATGTTGTTTCATATAAGTGCACATCCACACATGCTTTTAATAGTTTCTTTTTACCTTTTCTAGTTGTTGTTTTTGTCCATTATTTTAAGTGTACATGTGCACGTGTTTATTGTTGTTTGTGTTAGTTGTCTTATTTGTGTCTTTATCTACAAAAGATATTATAAAAATTAATGTTTATCCAAGTTAGTTTTACCAAAGTTAATGAGTTTTTGGACCAGAAGGATGGTCATCCCTTGAAAGTCACCAAAATTATTTATAATTTGACCTGTCAAGGTAAAATTACTACCCCTATCATATGAAACTTTTTAAAAACTAGTCATTAACCCTTTGTAGCTAGTTAAACTAAGGAATTGTGGCCTAAAATCACTAATTTTGGTTTTAAAAAAAGGGATTATAAATGGGTCATTTTATTTTCAAAAGAGCATTGTAAAGCTCAAATACGTAGACAATCCATGCATAAGGGTCAATTTTGAGAGAAATTTGAGATTTTTGGGAGCTAAAGGTGGTTTCAAGACCTCAAATTTTGTAAACAGGGTCATCATGACTTGACTAACCTTTTTTAAAAGTTTCATGGCCATTGTAAAACTGGAGATACTCAATATTTTGTAACATTCTTGAGCATGTCCATTGGATATCACCATTAGAGCATGCATCATTCTGGAGTGCCACAAAGGTTTCTAAGCCCAAGTAAAAGTTTTAAAATAATGGGTTGATATTTTTAAATAATAATCAGACCTTTAAATAATTTCAAAACTCTAAATTTTAATCAAACCATGCTCATATAGGATTTTGCAAGCAAATAGATATACAACACAAAAAAGGGGTTTTTTGACTTTTTAAGAAAAACCATGGCATAGACCACATGATGATTTTTTTAGGAATTTGGAATTAGGTGAAGAGTTATTTTTATTTTGGTGAATTTTCACTTTTTGTAGTTCTATACACCCTTCCTAACCTCCTATTTAGATGATTGTATCTTTCACCATGTGTGGAGTTTGGATTAACACTCTTATTATGTTTTGAGGACACCTATTTAATTATAATTAACAAATAATTTATACCATTTGAGGAGCTGTGCTTTATGAAAAATTGTTAAGAGCATAGGTAACCTAAAATATAGTCAAAACCCCAAAGACAGATTTCTTCACGTGGTAAATTTTCATATATTTTGAATGGAAACCCAATATTTTTATGGATATTAGGGGGTTCATTTTTATATACATAAATGGAAATATTTTTGGATTTGGAGGTTTGTACTTCATAATCTATCAGTTTGAAGTTTCAACTTCAAAACCCTCCTAAAGCCTAAAAAACCTAGATTTGAAAAAGTTAATTTTATTGACATAAAATCACATGTATAAATTTGAAACCCTTTTAAATGTCAATTAAACTCAGAGAGGATTATATAAATGTCAATTTTATGCATGGAGTTGTATGGATGAGGGTAGAATTCATGTTTTTTGTGTTAAAAAAAATGTAAAATTAAGTATAGGATAGTTAAATGAAATATAATCAATGGAGTTCAAATCCTAAGACTTGTTATTCATCTTAAAATTTGTCAAAAATCATCTTGGAAGTGCCCCAACTAGCTTGATCAAAATGGCCAATCTATAGGAAAATGGAGGAAAATAGGCCTAGTCAACTTTGTTAACTGAATGGTGAGTGTTTTCTCATGAAAATCACATATCTTTTCATGATAAAAGTTATTACAGGTCTATTTAATTAATTTTATAGGTTTAATTACATATTTTTATAGGTTTAATGGAGTCTCGGTGCACAAATAGGCTTTTAGGCCTTTTTGGCCTAATAGGCCTAATTGGTTGATCAAGCAAGTAAAGAATGGCAATGAAAATATATCAAATGAATTAATTTTGGAGCTACCACGTGACATATATGTTTTTTAACTGTATATATAATTAGTAATTAAATCTAAAATTTCTAATTCATGTAAGTTGAGTTCAAGTGGAAGTTCACTAGTCTTTGAATCCATATCTCTTCGGTTGACTAGTTTGACTAGTTTCATGCATCTCCCATGATTTTCATGTAAGATAAGGAAATTAAAGAACTTGAAATAAATTTTAACATAGATTTATATTTCAAATTATGGAATTATTTTCATGCAAGGAAGGTTGGTGAGTCAACATGGGCACACCACTTCTCAATTTAATTCCAAAGTAAAGGCCATGGAAATTTTTGAAGAGCTGAAGAATTGAAGACTTTGTTTAATTTTATAAAAAAAATATTATTTAAAAATGGCATGTATTTTCATGAATGATTATTTTTAGAAGTTAACATGGGCCTACCACCTCCAATTCTATGCCAAAATTTGAAGATCATGCAAATTTTCATAAAGTTTGGAGATTTTGATGAATTGTTTTATATTGTAAAAGGATTAGGTCTTGAGTTAACTAACCAAGACTAATAATTCTCTAAATTCAATTCCAATTTGGACTTATGTATGTTTTTATAACTATATATTATCTTTTTCAATCCATTTTTTGATAATTTCTAAGGCAAAGAAGAAATTGTAATTGACATCATTTTATCAAATAAAAGAAGATCTTTCTGCATACGAGTTGATAACAAAATAGAATGTATTTTTTAATATGTACCATAATACAAGTGGAATATATATAAACTTATTTTAGGTAATTTCCACACCTACTATGAAAATCACATCCTCTATAGGTTAACTGAAGAGCTAGGAATAGAAATTGCATTACAGCTTCTATCAAGCCTTCTTTTGAAACACTTATGTTTAGGATTTACTGAAGACTTTCTTTTTGGTTCATATATGTGCCTTGCTCAGCTTCATAAAATATTTTAGAGAATAAAAACGGTTAAAGTGCATCACCCCATTAGATAATATTTCCCAATTAAACTTATTTCTTCCCTTTTCAAAGCAAAAATAAAAAAATGTAGATTAGTTTTTGGATTAAATCTCAAGGAAACCAACCCTCTCTTGAGGTTCTTCTCAATACAGAGTCACCCAAACTCTAATAAGATCCAATTATATAATTTTGAAATATGGTGTGCTTTTCATATCTTTAAATAGGGTGCACTACAAAGTGATAATAGATATCAAACTTATAACACCAATATTAGTTTATGAGGCATACTAATTTTACCTTAAAGTAGAGGAGAAATTATCTAGGAAGCAGACTCAACATTCGAGAGGTAGAGGCATAAATTTTAGATCTATAGGATAATATGGTGGAAATATTTAGTTATAGATCCATAATGAATAATCTCTTAGTTAAAAAATTCAAGGTAAAATAACAAGATGTGGTTATTCATAGTTAGGATACCATTCACAAGAGGCAAATGAAGATGCTTTATAGGTAGATGTTTCAAATGCAACAAGTATGGGCATATATCTTATGGGTTCCAAAATAATCCTTAAATAAGTCAAGTTAGTGCTAAAATTATCCATTCTAATGAGGAGAGTGTGGGGTCACCTTCTCATGAAGATTCATATGAAGTTTGAGAATCCATACTCATGAAGAGAGTGTTTCTCAAGCTTAATAAGGAGATTAAAGAACCTTCACAAAGGAATACATTGTTTGGAAACATTTTTAAGTCAAAAGGTAAGTGTTTCAAGGTAATTATATATAGTGAAAGTACTGATAATATAGTATCTTCAAAAATGGTTGACAAATTAGGCTCAAAAAATTCAACACATCCCACTATTTATAAGGTGTCATTATTGTAAAAAGGACACTAAGTCTTGGTCAAAGAATAATGTAAAGTGGAGTTTTAGATATATATCTAAAATAATGGGGTATTGTGTGACGTCATTCTTATGGATGTTTTCCATATCCTATTGTGAAGACCTTGGTAATTTGATAAGAACTACATACACAATGGGAGGATCAATACCTACACTTTTGTTAAAGATGTAAAGAATCACACACTCATACCCTTGAAATATGATAATACATCAATAGAATACAATCCTAAGGTTTTTTTGAAAAATGGAAAATAGCTCTTTAAACAAATCAGAAATGAAGAGGTAAGTTATGCATTAGTTGACAAGCCTCAAACAATTGTTAAAGCCACACCATTGATTGATCTACCTTTATAAATACATAATATTCTGAATGAGTTTGTTGATATTTTAGTGGATGACTTACCTAATTAACTAAATATAATGATAAACATGAATCACCATATATATCTCATTCCATGAGCTAATATACCAAACAAAAAACACACAAGATAACACCAAGAGAGAATTAGGAGTTAAATAAGCAAGTGCAAGAATTGTTGGATAAAGGCCTAATAAGAGAAAGTTTAAGTCTTTGTTTTGTTTCAATGGTTATAAATCCTAATAATGATGGAGGTTGGAGAATGTGCACTGATTCAAAATCCATAAATAAGATCAAAATTAGGTATAGATTTCATTTTCCTAAAATTAATGATCTAATGGATTGTTTAACTAGTGCAAATTATTTATCCAAGTTAGAATTGAAAAGAGGCTACCATCAAACTAGAATAAAAGAGGGAGATGAATGAAAGAAAACATTTAAGACCAATGATGTACTATATGAATGGATTATAATTCCATTTAGGTTGAATAACACTTAAAGTACCTTCATGAGGATTACGAATCAAGTGTTCAAGGATTTCATAGGTAGATTTGTCATTGTTTACCTGGATGATAGTTTGATTTACATTCAGTCAAAGGAGTAACATCTTATACATATTTGAATGGTATTAAATAAGTTACAAGAAGAAAAGTTGATAGTTAATCCCAAGAACTTCAATTTCATGAAGACATAGTTGGTCTATTTGGGATTTTTCATTTCCCAAGGAGGTTTAAAGATGGACAAAGAGAAGGTTAAAGCCATAGTATAATGGCCTACTTCAAAGAGTGTATTTGAGGTAAGAAGTTTTCATGGCTTGGCTAGTTTTTATAGAAAATTTATAAGGAATTTTAGTAGTATTTGTGATATAATAGTGGAAATTATCAATGGAAACAAAAATAATTTAAATGGACTAAGGTAATTGAGATAATTTTTTAGCTTATACATAAAAAGATTAAAAATCAACCTATCTTAGCTTTGATTTATTTTAGTAAGATTTTTCAAGTATAATGTGATGAAAGTGGGATTTCCATAGGAATTGTTTTGAGACAATAGGAAAAACATATTTCCTAATTTAGTGAGAAGATAAATGAGTAAAATAATAATTAATCATCATATGACCAAGAATTCTATGTTATTATCCAAGCATTAAAGAAATGGAGACACTATCTACTACCCAAAGAGTTTGTACTCTATATAAATAATAACACCCTAAAATTCATTAGTAGTCAAAATAAATTAAGTCAAAGGCATATATAATGGGTTGAATTGTTTTAAATCTTTTTATTTTTTATCAATCATAAAATTGGATAATCTAACAAAGTTATAGATGCATTAAGTAGGATAAGTTTGATTATGCAAGAGTTTCAAGTGAATATATTGGGGTTTAATGCATTGAAATACTTATATAAATAAGATCATAGTTTAAAATAGGCATATAAATCATGTGATAATATAATAAATAGAGATATGAGTCCATGGATGGAATATATGCTACAACAATGACTATTATTCATGGGTATTCAACTATGCATACCAAGAGGGTCAACGAGATAGAATCTACTAAAAGAGAAGCATAGTGGAAACTTGGCAGGTTATTTTGGGAAAAAAAAAAGACACTTTATAAATTGATTACTCACTATTATTAGAAAATTATGTAGGATGATGTGAATAATTTTTTTGAGAGATGACCATTTTTCCAATTTTTAGAAGGGATAATTTAGAATGCAGGCTTATATGAACCTTTGCCAATTCTTAGTAGGTAATGGGATTTATCGATTATGGATTTTGTACTTGCACTAACAAAGACACAAAAAATTAGTGATTATAATTTTTTTTTGGTTTATAGGTTGTATAAAATGTCACATGTTATATCTTTTATATAAACAAGTGATGCAATTAATATTTCTAACTTGTTCTTCAAAGAAGTAGTGAGATTGCATGGGTTTCCTAGAAGCATTATGTATGACAAAGATACAAAGTTTGTTGGAAATTTTTAGAGGAATATTTGGAATAAGTTTTGTAACACTTTAATATTAATCTCATCTCACTATCCTCAAATTTATGATCAAACTAAAGTGGTCAATATGAGTCTTGGAAACATACTCATAAGTTTGGTAAGTGACCATCCTAAACAATGGGATAAAGTACTAGCTGAAAAAAAAGTTATGAATAATTCTTATCAAAATATAATTAAAATTTATATCCCATTATAAATTATGTATGTGATCCATCCAAGTGTCATTTATGAGTTAATTAACTTAATCAATCAGCAAAAAATAAATGCATAAGGTGAGGATTTTGCAACAACAATGCAAGAATTACATGAATAGGTAAAACAAAAACTAGAAATGAGTTCAGGTAAGTAAAAAATAATTTTTTATATGAGAAAGAAATAATTTAAATTTTATTTAGGTGATCTAATACTTGAATGTCTTATAAAAAAAATTCCCTAAGGGGTAATACAATAAGTTATAGATGAAGAAAATTGGACTTTATAAGGTCTCAAGAATATTTTTTACTAATGGTCATGAATTGGAGATTAAATTTGATATTTTAATATAACCAATATTCAATTTAGCATAAATTTATCCTTTTAGAGGAGAGGATAACTTAAATAAGTCACTTGAATATAATGATGACTAGATCATCAACTAGGAGTAACAATTACCAAAAGCACAACCAGATCAACCTGAGGCCATTATAGACAAGAAGGTGGTGAACAATACTATAAAAAAAGATTAATTTCAGTCTTTATTAAAGTGTAATAACCATCCACTTGAGTATGACACATGGATGACACCTTAAAAGATAATTAAGCATGACAATATTGTTGAACTCATGAGTAGGAGCTCATGAATAATTATTTTATACCCAAGAAGTATGATGCAGGTGCATAATTAAAAATAGTTAAAATATGTTTCTTTTTGGTCTAAGGAGGCATAACAGGTTTTGTGAGGTCAATAAGGATACTCATCTAGGCTTTAATGGTTATTTTTAGGTCATTTAGTGGTTTATCTATTTTTTCCTGCCAAAACTAAGAAAACAAAATTTTAAATTTATTTATAAGGATATTGAAGGTTTTGTAATGTTGTAAGGGGATGATCCTTTTTCAAGGTGTATTAAGGGTCTAAAAATGTATCAAAATTTTATTTTAGTGATTTACTTAGTCTAAATATATCCTAAAACCCCAAACAAAGTATATGCAATGTAAAAAGAAAGTCAAATTTGGCAAGTTTATGATAAGTCAAATAGTTGAGAGGTTCTTGTGCATGGAATTGAAGAATACCAAAATTAGACATTAGTTAAGTATATAAATTAAACTGTAAAAAAATAGTTATATAATGCATGAAAATAAGAGAAGAAACTCAGTTAGTAGGTTGGTTGGTATATGTTTGTGAAATTTAAGAGGAGAGTATATAGGTTTATATATCACTCCAAGAGAGTTATGAATAAAAAAAGATTTTGTCATGATCTATATGGGATATTATATTTTTGAGGATTTAATTGAATTATTTTTATTTTTTTTCTAAACTTGTTTCTCTAGTTTATGATCTTCGTCAAGTTTTATAGGTTTAAAACAAAGGTTTTATGTCATAGTCCAAGAAAGAAAGTGATTTATGTATGTCTTGATGATAGTTCAAGCCTATATTTCATTTGCAAAAGTTAAGGTAACATATAAGGGTTCTGATACAAGTTATAGGAGTATTTAAATATATATAAAAAATGAAACTTATCCATATTTGTACTCTTGGGTTCTGCATAGTATAAAACCCTAGGTTAGGGTTTTATCTCACAAAATGGAATATCTCAAAAATGAGTCCTTATAATCCTATAACATTGGTAGATAGGCTCATGATAATGTTTTATAAATGATTAAAGTGGGTTTAAATCTTTAATGTAACTAGAACAAAATATATTAATGACTATGTGTTTGCATACCTTCAATAAGCCTAAAACAAGGCTAAAAAAGTAGTTTTTCCATTTCTCTTGAGAAATCAAGTTGTAAAAGGGTATATAACATATTAATTATCAATAATATAATTTTTTGACTATGTGAATATATTTTATATCTTTCCATGTCTGATATTAATCCATTATAGCGTAAAAACAATGTGACAGACCCAGTGAAAGACTTTAAGCCTATATATCAAAAAGATAATCTATTAAGGGTTTAGTATTGTATATAATCCATTAAAATATAAGGTAAGAATATTAAAATATCCATTGTTTAGTATAATTATCTCTATTTATTAGTTCATATATTTGCAAAAATATATAAAAATAGTAAAATATGCTAGAAAATGACAAAATCACAACTTAGGCATGTGTGTGTATATATATATATATATATAATTTTTCATACATAAATTTAGTTGTCCATAGTATTATATACATAATTTACATAATTTTATATCATAAATGATTCAATAGTGTATATGAGTTTCTATATATTACATAGGACATATTATGGAGCCATCTATAGATGATTTCACTATTATACACTAAAAAATTATATCTAGATATGAGCATTATGGAGGACAACAGTGCAGTGCTCTAGTCTCCCTCACCTTGATCTTGTAAAAGTGAGCTTAGAATATCACTACTCAATCTCAATCATCAAATAGGATTATTATAACATATACATTCATTAGCTAGCTCACTAGGGGCATAGTAAACACATGTTTTATTCTTATTTTCCCATATTAACTTACATGCTCAATACTTTACATTATATTACATCTTTAAATATTAATCACTCACTAACATTGTGATATGTTATTTATTATCTTATTTTTTGAATATTTCTCAAATTAAAACTTAGCTTTTGTCGATTAGAATACACAATCATGCATGATTTTTATATTTCTTTTATAGTTTTATATATTATGTGCATCTTCATTTTTTATTTGAGGACATTTGAATATGTCATTAACACATGGATATAAGTTTTTACATCCTTTATTGCATGAATTTTAGGACATTTGAACATGTCCTTTTCTAGTATCTTATTTTTATGTGTGGACATTTGAACATACCCTTATATGTGGCTCTAAGCATCTATTATTTTCATGAATGCATATGAGGTCATTTTATCATTCCTTTATACATGTTTTATATTTGAGTGAGTGAAATTTGAATATGTCCCTTATTTGTGTCCCCTTGGAATTATATTATGTGTTTTGTGTGTGATCTTTGATTGTGTGCATCATGTCAATGACACTTTGATTATTTCTTTCCTTAGATTTGTATGTCATGATAAAAATCATGTACCCAACACTTTCCAATGTCATGATGGACTTCATGCATTTCTCCCTGAGTAGTTCTATTTAGTTTTATATACTCAATTGATTAAATTATCTCCTTGATTCATTATCACATATATCTAGACACACTTAATTTGAATTATTATCTTCACAAGCATCTTACATCATTACTATTATTAGTTTTCATACACAATGATTCCATGATTTTCTATGATGTCATTATTACTCATATTTACATTTTTTACATCATAAAAACCTACTACATAACCTTTTATTTTGAGTTAACTTATTACATAGTCTCATAAAATCAACTCAAAATAGGGGTAACTCACATAGGTTTGTCTTAAAGAATTTATCTTTACATATCAATACATAGATATTATTTAATAATGATCACACAATAGACATAGTTTCAGGCTCAAAAAATACACAAAAATCCACTTTGGACAAGAGAAACACATTAGATAATAGAGAAATATTATAGTGTCTTTCCTAATGTTTTTGTCCAAATTCCTAAAAAATAAGCATTTACAAAATTTCTTAGAACCTTAGTTTACTTAAATCAGTACTCAATGGTTTCATAGTCTTAGTTTCCAGAATTACTAACAATTACATAGATTATATAATATTTATTCAGTTTGGGGGAAATCATGTGTGGCATGTTTTTTCAATTTGGCATATAGGTTACTTTTTAGAATCATGGGTTTTTTTACCTAGTCTTAGAATATATATGCACCAAATATTATTTGGGGGTATGCAAGATACATTGCTTCCTCATTACTAAGTTTTCAAACTAGTGTCATAGATGGAATGATGATTCATGTCATTTTCCATGTTCTATACACTATTCCTAGATTATAATTAGTATTTACACCAATTTTTCACTATAATTTAACATTATTCCATTTTTAGTAGTTGATTAATTATTTACACTAGTATTGACACCAATTTTTTCATTAGAAATATCTATTGTAATTCATACAAGGATTCTAGTTTAATTCACTACTTTGGGATGATGATAATAGAGTCAAGAACACCTTGAACTATTGATAAAACCACTTATTGATGAGTATTTGGGAATGAAAAATATAATATAATATTTATAATGTTAATATAAACACACAACACACCATAGTCACCAAATTTCACACTAATGTTTGCATTATAAAAGCATAATGGTTTGCATACTTAATTAGGTGTATTCATTCCTTGTCACTCTCTAGTTTCTTATCTTTCATTTTTTATTATTCATATTAATTAAATAATTATATTATATATGTTTCATTTTATGTTTACATGGATCATAATTTAGTGTTGTGGCCTACATCTAAGACTCCTTCCCATAGGTTACTTCAGGTATGCTCTTTTTTTCCTTTTACTCTAGTTTTTTTAGTTATCAACATTACTAGAATAAAAGGGTGAAATTTTAGACATGTAAAACTAATATTTATCCAAAATAAATCACTTTTGGCACTCTTTTACAAAATTATATCTAGACCTACCTTAGGTCCCATTTTGATCACATTCAACCACCTTGAACACTATTATTAACTAATATATGAACCCCAAATGGACTGAGATCTATCCCTATAAACCTTAGACAACTTTTAGGACCTACCTAACACTTAACATGGTAAAAAAACACATTAGATAAATGTGTCGTAGCGGACCATAATTCACCACCTTAGT
Organism: Torreya grandis; assembly: GCA_037957365.1. Lineage (NCBI taxonomy): Eukaryota > Viridiplantae > Streptophyta > Pinopsida > Cupressales > Taxaceae > Torreya > Torreya grandis. The sequence continues at coordinate 151,141 of JARHVA010009363.1, forward strand.
GTCCTTTCTCCCTCTTCTATCTTTCCACCAAATAATAGTTAATTTTACAAATCAAGGATATAGGAAGGTTGGCCTATGTCCCTAATGAGCCCTATTTGAAGGATTTTCAATGATATTAATATATAAATACTTTTCAAACCATTTATCACATGGAAGTTTCTTTCACTCTAAAAATCACTATAATCACACTTGTACATTGAGAGTAGAATACCTTTTTCTCCCAATTTTAATTACATACAACCCTAATAGTTGTAAGATAAAATTTGAATACATTTAATAGGTCATAATTCATGTTTAAGGCATTTTATCAAATTATTATTTCACTAACATCTATAATATTACACCAATTATTCACACACCACTATAACATGGGAGAACTATGTGCAGTTTGATCCCTCTTCAGAGTATTGGTATGTAGGTAACACTCAACACATGGGGAGTTGAGTTTTCACCCAAAATCAACCATTGATCAATTTTTTCCATTGATTTTTATTGGTATTCACATTTTAAAGAGATAGGATTTTGAAGGAAAATTAGTCACATAGTGGTCTCCACAATTGATTGTAAGCTCCCACACTAGATACAAACTTTGTAGAGGAAGGCATAGAGAACCCAAGAACTAAGATTTCCTTATTTCAAGTTGACAAAAGCACCATAGGTTAGACAAAAGTACCACCCATCTATTATCCTCTTCCTAACATTTTTGTTGAGGCCTAGATCTAGTTTTATTTTATTGATTCTAGTCATCAGACCTCTCTATACAACAAGTTTCATACCTTAATTCCTATCAGACACACAACTTCTAGCTAAGTTTTTTTTTCTCTTTACACTTTACTATTTTTAGTAAGTTTATATAACATATTAATTCAAAATTAGTGAATTTTATCAATTTTATATTATTCTCATAATTTTTCACAATAGTGTTTTCATCTAGGATTTTCACATAAATCCTAAATCTGATAAAACAACCTACCCAAAAAAATATTTATATGAGTCAATTTTTTTTAATTTTGGTAATCAATTTCATCTCAAATTATTATAATTTAGTATATATAATAGTATTCAACCCCATTTAATTCTTCACTTAGTGGTTACAATGGAATTAACAAAAATGTATTATAGAAATATATAATAACATCCATAAATACATTTTTAAAATTTGGTACACTTTGACACATAGTCAGTGGGACTTCAGTTATAACATAGAGTGATACACTTGTACATAATATCAGAGTTTAGTGAATTAAATTTTTATTTTGACAGGAATATTTAGAATCATAATCATCATAATAAGCTACCTATTAGGAGTTGTCCTACCTCTTCAATAAAATATCATGGTCATCTCATTTTATGACCTTAAATATTAAGCAAACATGTTTGGTTTTTTATTCAATTAGAAAGCCTTGTTTATATGATGTGTGATTTTATGGTTCTCTCAACACAAAAATATATTTGATTATCTTTCAAATATATAGTATGGTTGTATCATCTACTTAAGCATGTGTCATCACCACAAGTAGTGTAATATTTTTTCTTCACCTTTGTTTCCTTATTGAGTTATTATGATTCATATAATCTATATGTTCATAATATAATTTAGATTCAATATTCTAAAGACACTCATATATTATTTTATATCACCCAATTAAGTATTATGGGTGGATGTTTTTGGATATTTATGTGATTCTACTACTTCTTTGCAGTGAGGTTGTTGTATAGCTATGCACTATTTCTAGCCATTATTTCATGTAGTTATTATATTTTAAAAACTAGTTCATTAAATATAGACACATGCATAAATATAGGGTCTTATAGTATCACCAGTTATGGTTTTATAATTTATGAAATTGGACTTTAATATTGATAATGTTTAATCTCCACTAGTGTGATATTAGATTCCAATATTCTATTATTGGTTATAATTAGTATGATATTAGATTCTAATGTTTATAATACTGGATTATAAATAATTATAGATAATGTTCAAATTTTATAATAATTAGTATTGATCACATAATTCCCCTTATTTATCCTAGTAGTACCTAATAGTTTTCATAGTGACACCTATTCAGAATAGTAATTGAACATAAAAAATGTAAGGTGAACAACTTAATAAATTTTAAGTCAACTTTAAAACACTTTAAAATTAACTTAGTTGTTAAAAATTTTCCCCTTCAAATGTGGATGAATAAATTTCCACACTTAGATTATAGTATATCACAACCATTGGATTGGAACACCCCTAAAAGTTTCCCTAATCCATAAGGATGCATCACACAAAAGTCAACCCAAGCTTTAGAGGCTCATTTTAATCATAGAAAAGGATGGGAGGAGGTGAGTGAGAGATGGTATGTATTTTCCATGACTCTTACATCATCTCCCAAACTACAACAAATCCTCCATGGACCCTCTTTTCATGTATGAATGGAGGCATTGTAATTTTAGTATAGAGTTAATTTTATTAAGGAGTAAAAGCCCATAAGGATTAACCTCGTGTGTAGGGGTTTCCATTAAATTTTTATCTATTTTAAAAGTATGATTTTTTTTAATATTTTTTAAGGCTCATAAACCATTGTAGTTTGAGGAAAAAATATATAGAAAAACCTCCAACAATAAAAAATTCATCAACCATGTTTTAAGACTGTAATTTATTTTATTTTATATTTTATAGTATTTTATAGGTTAATAGAAAAAATATATCAAAGAATTGTTATAATAAATGGACTTTCATCATATGTATATATAATTTACATCAAAAATAAAATAATCATGGGATGTGCAAGATTATTGATCAAAAACTTAGGAATTGTTTAATGTGTTTTACATAGACATAGGGTTTTGATGTTGGTCATTTTTTTCATTTCCACTACACAACTCAAATAACACAAATAGGGTTAGATTTTTACATGATATTGGGATTTTTTTGTACACTCAAGGTGTTGATTCTATCTTCACTAAAAATGTTTGAACATTTATCAAAATACCCTCAAATCTGATTTAGTTCCTCATCTCACCCTATTTTAAAATGAAAGACAATACTAAAATATTAAAAATCCCTCTAAATTATACCAAACAAGTTTAGTTAGCTTAATGTTCAAACTAAACCTTGTCCATGTTGGACTAAACTTTTAATAAATATAGAATAAAGTAACATAAATTTTGTGAGACTCCAAGAATTTGAGATAGTGACAATAATGAAAAAATTATTAATGAAAAATAATTTAATGAGATAAATAATTCAAGGAGATCCTTGGGTACCAGTGTTTCTATTTCCCATTAACATCCTTCCAAATGTATTTATGAAAAATAATTTAATGAAATAAATATCAATCATGCATTCATACTAAACAATACTACATTGATTATAAGATCTTATTGGAGCATAATTTATAATAAACCCACATCTTGAGCCAATATTATAACACACATTAATTTATGATCTTCAATATTTTCACTAAATTGACATTCATTATGTTATTTAAGTAATTCAAGTATAATTTAATGGCCTCATTTCCTTTATAAGGTATATTAATCAATCCTCTCCATTTTTATTTAGTGTCTATACCCAGATGATAGTATATAATTTAATTTCATCTAATTTGGTTCATTATTTATTTATCCTTAAAAAAATCATGATACAATGGTTCATACTCTATTCTTCTTGAATGTTTTTAATATTTAATCCTCACCTTTTTTATCCACATTATCACCTTCTAGTTTATGGTAAATATCACCATCTACCCTTCCCATCAACAAATTTTCATTTTCATTTTTTGGTCATACTAAAATCATCTATCCCAAATACACATATATCAATGGATTAAATTATTCTTTAGGGATTTCAAAAATAATCCCAACATAAATATAATTATTACTTCGAATATTTTGATTAATGTAGTCTTCCTTGTGAAAATTTATGGATCCTATCAATATTTGGTTGTATATGTTTTTTTTATTGGATTTTTTGTGGATAAAAATAAGATTATGACATTGTGTTATAATTTATAATCTATCTATCCAAATCACATAAAACATTTTCCTAGTACATTATCTTTAGAAACCAATATTCTCTACCTATGCCTGATGCATTTTTTACCTAATGTTCAATATATTATTTTAGTCCCTTTTCTAGATCTTCCATCTCTTTGAGTTCTCTAAAAGTTGATTTATGAGGTTTCCCTTTTGACAAGTTTGGTTCACTATATTGGAATTAGATGAGACCATTGTAGATCTTTTATTGTTGATTTATATTTCGTCACTAGCATGCCATTTAGGACATGGAACCTAAACAGATTAGTTTTCCTAGTACCCTTTATTTTTTGGTTCCCATAAAGAATGTGTCTCCACAAATTCCTTTGATTCACAAACTTAGTCAATAAGATAAGGAGTGAACGTACTTGATCCCTCTTGGTAGTTCTATAGGTGTAAAAGATATGTAGAAAATAAAATATGTCTAATTTACATAAAGAGTGTACTAATCTAGCAAAAATATTTTCTATATCATCATGAATGTGTCCCACTAGAACGAAGCTTAGATACATAATGTTGAATATCATTCTTATTTTTAGCATGGATTAAAATGAAAACAAGGTATGATTTTTGTTTCCACTTGAGGCATTATCTAGTCGTGATTAGAGGATTGGTGGTTGTTTTTGAATGAAGTATTTGTACTATAAATATAAATTGATTCAAAATTGAAAAATATATATTTTTACCCTTTTCATTTTTCATGTGTATTATTTTTTTATAGATCATCATTCAATGGATGTTTTTATGATCCACTACTATTATACGATAAATCCCCATATTCATCAATGGTTGGTTCCTAAAGCTTATCGATACACAAACCCAATTATGTGACTTTATAATTTAATCCATGTTGAAAAATGGTAGGTCAAAGTGGATAAAACCTTAGTCTTTTGTCCATGTTTAAGCATACCAGTTAAATTAATTAAGAGGTTCATAGCATTAGTAAATGACTTAGATATTTACCTATCCTTGGTATGGAAGCTTTTAATTTTACCATTTTATCATGAAAAATACTTAAGATTCCTTGATGTTTTTCCTCTTATTGAAATATTTGTGAATAGTAATGTGCAGGATAGATTTTAATTATTCATTATGACATTTTTTTCCCTCTTTACGTTTTGAGAGTGTTCCTAGGCATATGGTAGTTCTATTTTTTTTGTATATATTTGTACACTCATCAAACTTGGTGAATAAATTATTATTTATAATTGAAAAAAAATTAAAATTACAGTTTATTATGTTATTTAATTTTGTATGGGACACAAGATGAAGCTTTAAAAACTTGATCTCCTTGTTACATTTAATTTTACATTAAATTATGGGTATAAAATGCAATATGTAGTCCTTAAATAACTTTGATTCCATCATGTCTTATATAATGAGTAAAATGTGGACATATATCTAAAGTTATATAAATGATTCTTCATATGTAAAAAAAATTGTGATAGGGTTCAACCTTTATTTATCTTTCCTAGTGTTATTGTTTACTACATGCATGTCAACATTATCCAGTCAGATTTATAATTATAGAAGGTAATTATTGGGTACCCTTAATATTTATGTCATAAATTATAAAAACATCCATCTCATAAAAAATAATTTGATGCACCTTCATATATTCATCACCCATATTGCATATGCTATTTGTTGTTAATGCATCTATCAAAATTTCTATTTAAACTCCTCATTCAAGTCTTTTTGCACCTTAAAACTTTGATTGAAGCAATAATATTTTTTTGAGACAATATTATTTTTATTAATTATTTTCCAAAAATTACACTTCATCTAAAAACATTAACCATATTTTATCCTCATCAACTTCTATACATCCATCTCATAAAAAATAATTTGATGCACCTTCATATATTCATCACCCATATTGCATATGCTATTTGTTGTTAATGCATCTATCAAAATTTCTATTTAAACTCCTCATTCAAGTCTTTTTGCACCTTAAAACTTTGATTGAAGCAATAATATTTTTTTGAGACAATATTATTTTTATTAATTATTTTCCAAAAATTACATTCATCTAAAAACATTAACCATATTTTATCCTCATCAACTTCTATATATGATGAACTAGGTATAGTGGCATTCAATTTTTGACATTTTTGAGTATTGTAAGGTCTTTTAATCACTTTTTTACAATAATTTTAATTATTTGCATAAAAATAAATTTAACATATAAAATAGGGTTGTCACTCCTATAATTCATCCCAAATGTTGACCTCAACCTCTTCTGGGACATTGTTGAAGCTAACATCCATGGGAAAACTATCTATGTTAGCCAATTTCTGAGCATGCCATTGTATGAGAGATCATTTAGATGGGAAACATATTTTGAAAGGAGGGTTGAATACTCTCTATATATCCAAATCAAAGATATTTAAATCTAATACTTTAAATTATACCATATCTCCTTCAAGTACATTTAAATTTTTTCCATTTGTGGCATATTTGCTTAGAAATGAACATAAATGGATTAGTTTTACACCACCAAATATAAAATTCAAAATTGTGTTCATCACCACATACAAAGATAAAACCATGTGATTTATCACTCCATTTAGCCATTAGGAAATTTATTGTTTTATAGAAAACCAATTTTAAAATTGGTTAAACTATTTATTTCTTAGGTTTTTGTAAGTTTAAGCATTCAAAACAATAATTTACCACATTTTATACTATTACACCAAAATTATGGGGTCCTAATATCTCTTCATAAATTTTATGATCTTATAGCACATTATTTATAAACCCCCAAGCTATGTAATCATTTATACAAGAAATTTGTATTTTAGAATCACATTGCTTACAACAAAATCAATTCTATATTTATGACTGATATTAATTGTGCTTTTAGTGTCATCATTGCAATCTCCCTCTAGTTCCATGATAACACTATCAATTTTTGGGACACTATATATGTGATCACTATAAATTTATGTACTTAATGAATATGTGAACTTTGAAAATTCCTTATCTTCCTAGGAAATGTAGTATCCTTTATTCTATACATCTTTTAAAGTTTCAAATTCATTAACTGAAAAGGGAAATTTTACTTTTCCATCTAGTAATAGGTTAACATTGACAATAATAAATCCTCTTCACACGTCTCTATAATGTAGTGTCTTCATATTTTGGGTAAATTATTCCCTCTACCTAGTCATCCTCTCCAAATTCAAGAGACATCAAAGCTATAATAAAATAAATAAATGATGTGAGATAAAATCAAATCTAAAAACCATATCAGATCATAAAGAAATATTAAAAAAACATCAATGTGAAATGAAAATAAATGTTTAAAATATATTAAAATAAATGTAATATAGTGATTGAATTAAATTATTATCCACATAATATATAATATTTTAAATTAATAGTCAATAAAAGTGCTTGATTTCACTTATTATTCTAATAGTTATAAAGTTTGTCATGTAAAAGTTATTGGAATATTCTTTAGGGTGTTATTATAGAATTTTATAAATTCTTATTCATGATTGAATTAAAATCTATTACTAATGTAGTTGTATTGAAATGCATTAAAAAATCAAAATAAATCAAACCTTAAGAAAATAATTCATTGCCAACATTCTTCACCAATCAAAATATACTAGTAAAGACATGGGAATAGGACCAAAATTAGAAATTGATTAATTTATTATTATTATTATTATTATTATTATTATTATTATTATTATTATTATTATTATTATTATTATTATTCTTGTTGTTGTTGTTGTTGTTGTTATTATTATTATTATTATTATTATTATTATTATATTTCCTAATTGAAGGAGATTATATTGTGGTCACTCACACCATCAATCTCATAATTCAAAGGCATGGAATATCATAGATATCATAGACATAGCATGAAGAATTCTTACCTCTCTATCCTCTTGGTCCACATGTCATTACTTTAGATAAGTAAGTGGGGATGATTATTTTTTGGAAAACTTAGGTATTTATTGAATAATGGACCTTATTTATAATATTTTTGTTGATTCTTAGTCTGGGTTGAGTTATTATTACCATAGAGGTTTTTATTTTCTTCCCTTGGCCTTGTTAGTGTCTAGTTTAGATTCTTCTCTATTTGTTTCACCAATTGGACATGTGGTTAGGTATTTATTTCATTTGATTCTCCCTTTATTTTTTATATTTTTTCCCTTGGTCACATTTTTTTGTCAGTTTATAATTACTCAAGGTGGGTGTATAATTTCATTATGGGTGACAATATATGGATAAATTTAACATTATACCAAAGTAGGGGATGATTATGTGGTGTGATCTCATGTTCATGCCTAGATATTTGTAAATACATTTATTATAGTATAATTGGATCTTTATTCCATTATTATTTCATAATAACTTGGCACATTATGGATAAGTTTTTTGTGTAGACATCCAATTCTCACCACTATCATGTCGAACTTGCAAGTCTAAATGGCTTCCCATAATAACACACAATGTGGACCAAAACCACCAAACTGCTCTAATTCATTTACACATATCACATGAAATTTATGATTCATGTAAATATGTCCCTAATTGGGAAATTAACCTATACACAATTTTCACCTTCTTCAAATTCATCTCCAATCAAACTACAACCTAGTAAATTGATGTTTTTGATTAATAGTGAAATGAAACTAATCAAATTCCATGAAATGAAGAAACTTAAATAGAGTCAGTTATCAAAGGAAATCCAATAAAATGCTTAAGTGGAAAAAAATTTAATGAATATATAATTTTTATAAATAAAAATTCAAATATCAGGGCCATGACATCATCCATGATATCATCAAAAGGGTATCATGCACTAAGCATTAATGGAGATAAATATATGGATTGAGGCTAGCCATGCATATTAATTTCTCCATTTTTTAACAATATTAATTTCTTATCCCTACAAAATTTAACTCATTTGTGGCCATTAATTTCATTTTTTATCCAAAGGCCATAATTCATTTGCCATCTTATAAATGCAAGAGCCACCATGGATAATTATCAAGCCTTCTAGTGCAAAGATATAATTTAAAATTTATTATCAAGCTTAAACCATTTATATTAATTTTTATACATAATCCAATCCAAAATAGTGCATGATTAGATGTTGAAAGAACTTTCTAAATCATATTTCCAAAGATATTGAGCTCCATATATGGGCATAAACATGCTTATGAACCATCCATGAAGAAAAGTCACTTTAGGAAGGTATAATAATCTTGGTATTATTTTATTATATGTTTCTTCATTTCATTGACATTTCCAACCAAGGTAATAGGCCTAAAATGTTAGTTTTATGAAAATTTTCATGTTTTGATACTAATAAAGAAACTAACCTATTTTACAATCCTATTTCATATTTGGAATGCCTCGTAGGACTGCACACCCCACAAAGCTACTTAGAAATATTCCTTGTCCTCTACTTACCTAGATTTATTGTGTTTTGGCATTCATTTTCCAATTTTACTCTCATTTTCCCATATTTTATGTTTAGAAATCCTAAAGTCTCCTTATGGATTAAAAAATTCACTCTTTTAATCAATAGAGCCAACCTACAAATCAACAAAGTTGTTTTTATCACTCTCTATTTACTATGTGTGTATTAACATGAATGAATAACTCACCTTGATAAATGGTAAACTCAACTTGCACATTGATGAGGTCGATAGACAAATGGTGAAGTTGTTTTCTATTTTCCTATATTTTTTTTAAAATAATGAACTTGACCTATAAATTAGCAAACTTGACTTGATAACAATGAATTCAAAAGACCAATAGTGAAATTAATAAAGAGGTAAACTATTTTTCTATTGTTATTTACTAAAAATGGTTAACTCATATTTATTACAGTGAGGTCATCTTGATAATTGACAAAATAGCTAAAGCTATTCTATATTTATCTATATATCAATAAACTCACATTGCTAAATGAAAAACTTAACCTATTAAGTAGTGAAATTAACCTATGTGTAATTATTAAGACCTTAAAACTTTTGAAATCAAACTCCTTGGGTGAGAAGAACTATTGCTTAAATGCATAATTATCTTTATTTCAAGTTTTGACATCTTTTTAAATTTTGTTTACAAATAACAAAGGAAAACTTCAATCATTTTTCCATTTATAGATTAAAAAATAAAAATCACTTTTTTGTCTCCTAAGAGTGCATGTATTTCAGTTTTAGCTTAAGTGTTTTGTTAGTTACATGCTTAATTTTATAAACCATTATGTGTATGATCTCCTCTAACCCCCTTTAGAGAGCCTAGTGTAGTCATCTAAAATGGCACTTGAGTGCTAGGAGTGTTACTTGAGACCACCCATCCCTATGCTATCCCTAGACTGATCTTAAGACCTATTTATACACTTATCCACCTTTTGTGTGGGACTTATCTATCCATAGACATACCAAAAATAGTCTTAGACATTACCTTAGGCATTCAGACCCCTAGTGCCTTAGATTATGCCACTTTGACATTAGATCCATACATGGACAATATCACCATAGTGTTAGTGTCACAATTGGGTGTTATTATCCCTTTCCATATTTATATCCACAACATATATATTTTCAATCCCAAAGACACCTAGGGTTGGCCTAGACCTATTTAAAACCTTGCACAAGCACTAGATCAATATATATCATTGAGTTTTATGCATTTATTCACTAGATAGAAATTAAATTAAAATACACAAAAATAAGCTTAGAATAAGTTATGCATAATCAAGGTTATTAATCTCTATTGTGACCTACTTCTCATATAGCCATCTAAAAACCTCCTAACTTAGAATACATAGATTTCTAGTCTCAAGCCTCACTCAAAGTAATCAAATTGGCATTCATAATAACTTCACTTGTACTTATACCAACACTTAGGTGGGGATAACTACATTTGGATTTATCCTTCTTCAAAGTATTGATATGTAGGAAACTCTCATCATAATGAGGTGTTGAGAATGTCTAGCCTACCCAAATAACATTACATTTGTTTTACTTATGCCAATCAAATACCCTAATCATATGGAGGTCTAGGTTTTGAATTTAAAATTAATTAAAATAGGTCACATACAATGAATCAAGGTTTGTCTACATAAGAATATGCTTGGTAGACTCAAACACAAGTGTTTTTAGAAGTATAGATAAATTATTGAACAAAGTAAATTAGTTATAAAATTGGACATTAGCACCACAACACTACTATCCAAGGTAGGGTATTATTATCTAGGAGGTTTTTGACACTTGGATCTTGTTTGTGACACTCATACCAGCTCATGTACTAATTTTTATCATACATATCCTTAATCTAAGGAATATTCCATCTAAATACTTATTTGTGTCATTTATTTATACTATTAGAAATATTGTATTAGATTAGTTCATTCACAAATTATTGGTTGTATTTTTTATATTTATACCCTGATTTACTATACTTAAACCCTTTAACAACCTAGAGATTATAATCTATAAACCCTAAAAAGCTAAATCATTTGGTGAACCTAACTTAATTTGAATAATATTCAAACCATAACCTTATATGTTATTATGCTTTATACCCTTATTTATCATATTTCCCTTTCCCATGTGAGGATTTCATATTTTATATATTTTATTTTAGCAACACTATTTCATTTTATTTATTATATGCCATCTCAAAAAGTTATGTCTCTTAATTCTAGAAGAAGTGTTAGGATTAGTAGAAATCATATTGATCATACTCAGATTCCTTCCATTCAAGATTTTACCATGGAAAAAGGAACAATTATGACCCCCATCATTGATCCTTAAAACCTTTATTATGTGGACATTAATGATAATGCATTCAAAGATGAGTTTTACAATCAAGAAAAAATGATACATGAGATAGGAATTAGGACACCCTCCCCCCAATTAATAATGAAAATATTATAGTCAATAATGATGAGAGTTTACAAAGTTTAAGAGATAGAATTCATGAACATCCCCATGATCATGCATAGATCTGGCACATCGTAATGGAAATAATGAACAAATCCAATAATGGTCAATCTTATACTCCCCCTAATGAAAATATTATTACCCATATTTTAGGGGAAACACAAAATGTAAAAAAACCTATTTTAACTGAAAAACCTTAAATAATGGAAACACCTCCTACAACTAGTTACTCCTCCCTAGATGTACAATTACTTTTTCATGAGATAAATGATATATAAGCAAAGTTATTACATCTTCCATAGGGTCCCACTAGGCCATCTCATGTCTTGTATTCTCATGATATTTTACATACACCTTTGTAAAAACAAATAATGGAAACTCATTTTCCATCCAAATTTGTGGCACCTAAGATTACTTTGTATAATGGTAAAGGTGACCCACAACATCATCTATGGGATTTTTTGTTGACCGTTATTCCTATGTTTAGGTTTGGAATTAATGTTGTCATTGATGTAAAAGGTTATTAATAAATGTGTTCATTATTTCATTGAATATTTTTATTGTTTTATAGAATCATTTAGGTAATCATGTTTGAGTATTAGTCCTTGAGTACAAGGTATCTTGAGAAGCCTAGTCATAACAAACATAGTCATATTATGATCATGTACATGGTGAGCATGAAGAGGTATGTAAAGAGGTATGAACTTGTTTTAGGAGTGTGTAAGGAATGTAAACAAGTTTTATAATCACAAAGTAGTGTTTTAATATCAATTGTCAAGATTTAAGTGCTTGAGAAGCGTAGTCATAACACTAATCACAGTATGAAGAGACCTTGTGAGAAGGTATGAGCTTGGTGGCATGGTGAAATGAGTGTACACATGAATGAATGGATGTATAAGGTTTATTGAGATTGTATATGAATCATTGGATCACTAATTTAAGTCTTACGGTGAGCTCATATGGGTAGGACCTATAGACCTAGTATGCAAGTAGACCACTTCTAGAACCTATTTGGCCTAATGAGGCATCATGATCTATTGTCAAGGAATATGAAGGATTTTTGAAATTATTTTATCATGTGAGATGTTGTATGATCATGTAAGTGATGTGGAGAGTGTATTCAATGGGAAATGTAGCATATCCATAAATCAATCCTATTTCAGAGAAGATGGATTCTATTTACACTTTCAATTGGAGATACATTAGATAATTATGGTCATGACCAATATGGATCCACTAGACCTAATAAATATATCTCTTAACACAATAATATCACTAAGGATGGTTATAAATCCTCTATTTAAGTAAAACTATGAAATATAGGACATATAATGACATCAATGTATGTAGAATCCTAATGCATAGAAGAAAAATTCAAATGCATATCTATCTACTCTTACAAAGGATGAACAAAGTTAGGAATACTTACCTTTGAAAATGAACCCACAGAGCCTCAATCTCTCCCTTGGCCAAGGTGATTTGAAAGAGGTTATTTTGGTATGTCAGGATGATAAGGATAAATCATATCTAGCATAGACAATCTATCAATGCATCTAAAATACTTATCCATAAGACAAGATCCATATCTACTATTTCTAATGCAAAATTGCTTTCTACATTCAAAGAAGAAATAAGAAACTGAAAGATGGTCAAGGCTAGAAGTACCTGATAAAGTCGTGCGCACCGAAATCAGACGTTGAAAGATTCTCCTCTTTGGCTGTGGAGGAATGACACCTGCGGAAAAGAGACTAAAACACGGGAAGACGTTAGTCAAAGATATGGTGGGCTGTCAGGCGAACGCCCGATCCCAGAAGTACGAAGACTCCCTAAAAGGATATCAACCCACTAATAAAAAAGAGTAGAAAATTGGATGAAAGTAGATGATAATGACAAAAATAAATGATAGAAAAATAAAGAGCGTACCTGATATGCAGCACTGTTCTGCACAGTCGCCGGCGTTAGTCTCTATGGTGCCGGCGTCGGTTAGGAAGGTGCCGACGTCGGTTAAGATGCCGTCGTCGGTCGGGGTAGTGACCGGCGTCGGTAGGGGCAGGTTCTGGAAAAGTCTGGACAGGTTCGGGACAGGGCTGAACAGAGTCGAGACAAGGCTGAACAGAGTCGGGACAGTGCTGAACAGAGTCGGGATAGGGTCTGATAAGGTCAGGGTAGGGTTTGATAAGGTCAGGGTAGGGTTTTGGACAGAGTCGGGACAGGGTCTGGGGGAGTTGGGACAGGGTCTGAGAGAGTCGGGACAGGGTCTAAGAGAGTCTGGGGAGTCGGGACAGAGGCAGGGATAACAGAACTGATAAATAATAACTAAGAAAGAAATGAAATAAATAGAATAATACTTACCTGGTAGAAGACGCGATGAAAGCCATGGTGTACAGATTAGTTGATGTCGTAGTGTTGATGATTGCTCGGAGTTCGCAGGTTGATGGAGGAATTTGCAGGTTGGTTGCTTAGCGTTTCTGAATAGCGTTTGGGGATCCTAGCACAAATGGCTGGCAGAGGTTGATGAAGGCGGGGGACGGGGACGGTTCCAGAAACGGTTCGTCAACCGTTTCGGGAGACCGAATGGTAATTGATAACGGATCAGGGGAAGGTGACCGACGTCGGTAGGGTTGCCGACGTCGGCCGATAAGTGACCGATGTCAGCGACATCGGTCGGGTAAAGACCGACGTCGGCAGATGCATAATGGGTATAGAGTCTAGTTTTAGCTCTGTGCTCATCTTTACATGCTGCCAAGGTCAAGGTTGGTGAAACAAGTGATCGACAAGGGTTCGATAGGCGAAGAAGAATAAGATGGGGAAGGACCAGGGGAGTCGACATGATTTTGGTGTCTACATTTGCCCCTTTTTGTCTTGTTGGTTGTTCTGGACGAACTGCAAGACAAAAATAGGAGTGAGTGCACCAGGTGAGAGATAAGGTTGATTTCGTCTTGTTGGTTGTTCGAATGAACTGCAAGACAAAATAGGAAGCGAAATGCCTCGAGTAAGGATGAGGTATTCCCCCTCAAAGTAGGAGTCGAGGGAAGGGAACCGGGAATCGGGTGCTAATTTGAAAAAGAGCGGATGAAAAAGGGGTGAGGGTGAACGCTGCAAAGGTCGTGATTGCGTGCATACCACTGCACGAGATGGTCAGGTCAAAAGTGTCACAGGTCAAGGGTCGAGGAGTGCCAAAATTGAAGTAACCGGGCCCCAGCATTTAGTCATCTGCTGATCGGGTCACTCAATCTAAGCTGAAGCTCCAAATGGATCGTCGCGTTCCAGGTATCCCAGGCTCAGGAAGTGCTCCTAGAAACGCGAAAAAGTCACAAGTAGTGCGAATCAACCGGTGTGCAATCCTATACTTGTGAGGGTCCAAAAAGGTCTGTGCACAATTCTGCTAACCAGTCATGAGGTAGCATACATGCAAAAACAACCAAGGCAACAACGTCTTGGAAGTGGTCGAGGTTAGCGGAGATAGGCATGATCTCCAATGGTTGGTGGTCGATGGATGGATGAATGGACGAAAGGATGCGGCCGAGCTAACCCCAGAAGACCCCATGTCAACTGAGTGCTGCCTACATAGCCCTGGTGATAGGGCCTCAGGCCGATGTAGTTCTCCCTAGAAGGGAGGAAGGGTCAAAGGGATGGTGAGGAAAAAAAAGATGTTGCAGCCTTTTCCAAATGGTGTATTCTGCAACATTGGTTGAGGGGTTTTTCATCCCTAGCAATATTCCATATGCGTGATGGATGTATGCTAAAAATGAATTGAGGTCTATTTATGCTTTAGCAAGTATTGGTTTATGCTTAACATAAATTGGGTCGAGTCGATAGTTTCCATGTGTATTGGTGTCCATAGAAACTAGGGGGAACAGGGTAGGTCATGTTGATGGTCTGAAAAGAGAGTTGAGCTGAGTTGATCGACAAGTGATGAAGGTGAATGTGACCATAGTGCAGAAGAAGTGAAAAGCATATTGCTCTTTTATTGACAAGGACCAAAAAGAAAGCATGGATAGGGGTTATGAGAACCAAGAGCCCCATTCATGCGTGACGTCGTTGACCGTAGTTATGTTAGAGCGGTAACCGAATCACTGAGACATTAAAGTGAGCTCGAAGTCCCTTGAGTAGGTAATAGGAGGAGGAAAGAGGGTAACCCATTTTAAGAGCAGAGATAACTTTGCCCCTTTTTATAGGAGACCCTGAGACAACTACAAGTCAAGTCCGTGACTCGTTTTTTTTTTTTTTTTTTTTTTTTTTTTGGCGCAGACTGATCAATGCGGGAAGCCTGCATAGAGATGTCATTTGCTATAGTGGTCAGGTTGTGAAGCTGATCGATGCGAGAAGCTTCTAAAATAATGCTGTTTATTGCCAGATTAGTCATAGCCATCCTTCGAGGGAGAGGTCTAGATTTTTGTTTAATAATGTTTGAAAAGTTGGCCTAGCTGTCCTTCAAGGGATCAGTCTAGTAATACAGCAATGATAGTACAGCTGTCCTTCGAGGGAGCAGTCTGTCTGTTTGATTTTGATATAGTGACCATGGATATGTTTTGACATCTTGATTTGTTTTGATAGAAATGTGAGTCATGGACAAGACTGTAGAAGGTCAAGGGCTCCCTTTTATTAGGACAAAGCATCCATGTATCATAAAAGGGTTATAGGAGTTGTTAAGAGGAATAGGGTTGAAAGGAAGTAGGATTAAGAGGACGAGGATTGTTCAAGGGATGAGCTCAAGTTAAGTGTCAAGTGGACGAATACTCGACTAGCAGTAGAACGGTCGCAGATGCAATGCATTAAGAGGCTCAGGTTCTGGGCGTCCATCAAGAGAAGACAGACGGTAAGTCCCTGATCCATACTTGTGCGTGATAATAAAAGGTCCGAGCCAATTAGGAGCAAACTTGCCTCGTTTACTTCGCTCCATATTGGTCATGTGTTGATTGATGAGTGGACGTGAAGTTGACTGATATGGTCGTTGATTGATTGAGACTGGTTGAATGTGTGGATAAAAAGGTTGGTCAATGTTTGATTGAGATTTTGTCGTTTGATAGTTGGTCAATGGTTGGTCGAGGGTTGATTGGTTGGTATTTGGTCTTTGGTTGGGTCGAATGTTTGGTTGAGGTTGGGTTAAATGTTTGGTTGCTAGTCTGGTTGAGGCTAAGTTGAAAGAGTGATTGATATGTGGTCGAGACTGTGTTGAAAAATTGGTCGAAGTTTGGATGAAGGTTGAATTCCCCCAGCGGCTAGGGAGAATGTTTGACGAATTGGTTAAGGTAGGCTGAGGTTTAGTGGTCAGATGGACTGTGTTGATGTTGAATAAGGGGGTTAAAGGTGACAAAGGAACCAGAACCTGGCGTGGAGATCCCGATTTAGGTGATGAGGTTGGAGAGGTATGAGTTGGTGTTGATGATTTGTGGGAGGGAAGGTCTAGAGGATCCTTGATGAGAAGGGAATCCTTTCTCCATTGGTGACGAATGACAGCTTTAAGAGTGCAACAACGCTCAGTGTCATGTCCCGGAGTATGATGATAGTGACAGTATTTAGAGTTGTCGAACCAAGAGGGTCTTGATCCGAGAGTTGATGAGAGGGGCGGTGTTGAAGGCTTGATAACGTGGTCAAGAAGAGAGGTGTCATTCCCCAGACATTGGTGAATGGCGACCTTGAGGGCACAACAATGCTCCGTGTCGTGTCCAGGCATGCGATGATATGCACAAATACGAGTGTCGTCGAACCAAGGTGGTTTAGGTCTGAGAGAATGATATGGTTTGAGAGGCGGAAGGTTGAGGCGAGATGACTGCAATAAGTGCCGTAACAACAAGGTATAAGAACCTGCTAACGGGTCTGGATATTTTATTGCAGTGAGGGTTGATGACGTTGGTTTAAGAGGTGTAAGAGATGTTAGTCGATGATTTGAGGGAGATATATGCTTGACAGGTTGATAGAGTAATGGAGGTGACGTGCCTCTGTGAATAATGGGAATAGGAAGCACTCCAATTAAAGTGGATGGATGTGGGCCTAAGATTGAAGGTAATGATGAAGGTGGGGGAGGAGTCCTCCGATGTGGTCTAATGGTCTTCGTGGGTTTGGGTCGAGGGCCACTATTGTGCGAGGCGAGGTTAGATACGAGTTTGGGTTTAGATGTGGACAGAGGTGAGTGAGATGTAACAATCTTAGGCAAAGGGCAAGAGGAAATCGTGACTGGGTCTTCCTCAATTGAAATGGGTGAAGAGATAGGGTCTTCTTTTGGCAGAGAAGAAATAGGAGAGGGTGGCTCCTCAAGTGGGCAGATGGTAGGGATGATCGTGCCTTCTACTTGTGCTTGAGGAGTAGGCAAGGTATGGTCATTGGATGAAGGTAGGGCTAATGGTGTAGGTGTGATCAAGGCGTCCTCCAATATAGGAGAAATAGATGGAGGACTAATAGGAGAAGAGGGTTCTTCATCCTGTGAAGAAGGTTGGTCAGGGACAAGAGGTAAGATAGTGTTGACGGTGTGTATATGGTCTTGAGGGTCATTGATCATGGTTTGGATGTTGTCTTGAGTAGGCGGGTGATTAGAAAAAGGTTGTTTGAAGATGTCGAGGTTTTGGTTGGGCGGTGCGTTCGGGTTATCCAAGATAAGATCACCCTTGTCGAGCATGTCCTAGACGAGGTTTTTAAAAGTTTGACAGTGATCTGTATCATGGCCTTTGACACGGTGATAGTTACAAAAGTGATTCTCCCTGTACCATGCAGGGATAGGTGTTGAGGGGTCGAATTGATGTGGTCGGATTGAAGGGAGATTGAGGACCCCCTGCTTGACGAGTTTATCCAAGATAGAGGCATATGACTCTCCAATTGGAGTGAATTGACGCTGTATGGATTGACATTGAAAATGTTTATTGATGTAGTCTAATGTTGAAGATGTTGGTCGGTTGGTTATTGTTGAAGATGATGGTCTAAAGATGACAGTGTTCACCGACTCCTTAGATTGAGAGTGGGCAGAAGAAGGTCTGGAAGAAGAATGGTCATTGGTTCTTGTGTTAGCGTTACACAATTTGACCTTATCTTCTTCAATAGCGCAGAGTTCAAGCTTTCAGGCCATGGTGAAGGCCTCATCGAAAGTGTGGAATGTTTGAACCCATAAGGTAGATGAGATGTGACTGACACATGCTCGGGAAAAGAGCTCAATGAGCTCGGGTTGAGGCAAGGAGAAAGAGAGCTGATTAATCAAGTCTCTCCAACGGGCGACAAAATCAACTACTGATTCGTCGTCAAATTGTCTAATGGAGTAAAGGTCTGTGATCGAGACTTGTTTAGTGATATTGATTGAGAAATGGTCAAGAAATAGTTGAGCGAGTTGAATGAAGGAAAAGATAGAATGTCTGGCAAGGGAGCTATACCAGTCAAGGGCAGGGCCAGAAAGAGACATAGGAAACGTGCGTAATAATAACGCATCGTCGTGGGCAATAAGATAGCAGGCATGTCTGAATGCCCGTAGATGTTGTTGTGGGTCTTCCTTACTCTGAAAGCGAGTAAATTTAGGAAGCTCCCAATGGTTGGGGTATGGTCAAATAGGGACAGAAGGATGAATGGGCTCGTTGTAAATCTGGTCATATGAAAAGATATTATTTGAACCGGAGATAGAAGCTTCGAGACTGGACATTTTATCCATCAGCATCTTGATGACGCCTGCTGACGGATTGGTGGACGGAGCACCCCTAAGGTTGTAAGGCGCTTGAAAGAGGCTAGAAGAGGTATGCGACGTAGTCGGTTGTACCAATAAGGGTGCAACGTACGGATGACTAGTCGCAGAGGTAGAAGTAGAGGTTAAGGGTGGTTGCGTCATGAAGGTCGAAGGCATAAGTTGACTAGGCACTGCCAAAGGTGGTTGAATAGCGGCACTGGTAGAGGGATAAGTTGGCACTCCTACATTTGTGGGCGCAAGAGTGTAAGGGGTCGAGGCAATCAAGTTCTGATACGATGTAGAACTTGGTTGATTTGTAGATGATTGAGGGGGTAACGAAACCCCGATGGAGGTCGGTTTAAAAATAGACGAAGAGGCCAAACTTTTTGTATTGGCCATGGTTGATTTAACGGTTGAGGCGAAAGGTTGAGTCAAAAAAGGTTGGGTGGCGAATGGTGTCGATGTCGTCGCCATGTCACCCGAGAGGTCTCGCATTGGGTTTCTCGCGAGATAGTTATGGAGGGCTGCGGTATTGAGGTCCAAGAATTTTTTGAAATCCTGGTCCCCTTCAGGGATGATGGGAAGTTGAGTCGGGGTTAGGGTCGGTCCTGTAGGAGTTCTTTCAGTCTCCGAGTGGAACTCCATGATAGGACGGGTTAGAGATGAGGTAGATGAAAGTAGTTAATGGTTAGAGTGGTCAAAAAGGGCCTTGGTTTGACTGTGTGTCAAAACCATAAAAGGCAAGAGAGAACGTCCTTACACGCTCAAACAAGCAGATAAGAACTAAAAAGATGAAGACACAAGCAGATCTTAAAATTCTAGAAGTAAAATTTTTAGGATTATAGTGGCTTATGCCTTAAAATGTGTGTTTGGGGAGGTTGGCTTTGTGAGTCGGGTCCTAGAAGAAGTCTATGGATGGTTTCGGGTTTTGTTATGGTGCTCAAGAAGTCTGTGTTAGGGTCTGGTATGTGGCCTGGTGCTAAGGAGCAAGCTCCCCTCACTTCACGATTCTAGTGGTTAGCTAGTTTCGCTTAGCCAAGATATACCTCGCTTAGAGATTATACTCCGCCAGAGAACGGAGTGGGCATCCCCCTTGGTGATGAAATCCAAGTAGGGTCACCGGGACGGGTAAGGTATCCGCTGGGGGATGAAATCCCAGTCGGGCCTTGTCTCAGGTAAGTTTTATGTTTGTTTTGTGCAAGTGGTTTGGTCGTGTAACATCAAGTGATCTAGGTTAATTCAATATGCGGTTTAATTATTATGTGTGGTCTAAAAGATGCAAGCAAACAAAGATGAATGCAAAGTGTTTTAATGTCCAAGTCAAAATGTTTGTTCGTATGAAGACGAATGGAGAAAGAGTCGAAGAGTATGACTTTTAGCTAGTCTAAAAGTGCAAGAAAGGAAGAAATGTTCGTTTTAGTTCTGCTTATGATGTCGTTTAAGAAGAGACGAAAGGAGGCGAAAAGGAAGAAACCTAATGCGCCTAAATGAACGAAAGAAGGAAAGAACCCAAGGAGGACCTAGGGTCCCACCGAGCGTGCCAGAATGTTTCTAATGCAAAATTGCTTTCTACATTCAAAGAAGAAATAAGAAACTGAAAGATGGTCAAGGCTAGAAGTACCTGATAAAGTCGTGCGCACCGAAATCAGACGTTGAAAGATTCTCCTCTTTGGCTGTGGAGGAATGACACCTGCAGAAAAGAGACTAAAACATGGAAGACGTTAGTCAAAGATATGGTGGGCTGTCAGGCGAACGCCCGATCCCGGAAGTACGAAGACTCCCTAAAAGGATATCAACCCACTAATAAAAAAGAGTAGAAAATTGGACGAAAGTAGATGATAATGACAGAAATAAATGATAGAAAAATAAAGAGCGTACCTGATATGCAGCACTGTTCTGCACAGTCGCCAGCGTCAGTCTCTATGGTGCCGGCGTCGGTTAGGAAGGTGCCGACGTCGGTTAAGATGCCGTCGTCGGTCGGGGTAGTGACCGGCGTCGGTAGGGGCAGGTTCTGGAAAAGTCTGGACAGGTTCGGGACAGGGCTGAACAGAGTCGGGACAAGGCTGAACAGAGTCGGGACAGCGCTGAACAGAGTCGGGACAGGGTCTGATAAGGTCAGGGTAGGGTTTGATAAGGTCAGGGTAGGGTTTTGGACAGAGTCGGGACAGGGTCTGGGGGAGTTGGGACAGGGTCTGAGAGAGTCAGGACAGGGTCTGAGAGAGTCTGGGGAGTCGGGACAGAGGCAGGGATAACAGAACTGATAAATAATAACTAAGAAAGAAATGAAATAAATAGAATAATACTTACCTGGTAGAAGACGCGATGAAAGCCATGGTGTGCAGATTAGTTGATGTCGTAGTGTTGATGATTGCTCGGAGTTCGCAGGTTGATGGAGGAATTCGCAGGTTGGTTGCTTAGCGTTTCTGAATAGCGTTTGGGGATCCTGGCACAAATGGCTGGCAGAGGTTGATGAAGGTGGGGGACGGGGACGGTTCCAGAAACGGTTCGTCAACCGTTTCGGGAGACCGAATGGTAACTGATAACGGATCAGGGGAAGGTGACCGACGTCGGCAGTATTGCCGACGTCGGCCGATAAGTGACCGACGTCGGCAGGTGCATAATGGGTATAGAGTCTACCTTTAGCTCTGTGCTCATTTTTACATGCTGCCAGGGTCAAGGTTGGTGAAACAAGTGATCGACAAGGGTTCGATAGGCGAAGAAGAATAAGACGGGGAAGGACCAGGGGAGTCGACACGATTTCGGTGTCTACATCTACAAAGAAAGTATTAAACCCTAAGCTTGCTCCTCAAGTAGAATGGTGGAAAAACATATTCATAATATATATTACTTGTTATTATATTATTTTAGAAATGGTGAAATTATTATGTTTATATAGGTGGATATAAACCTAAAACCATCTAAAAGTTTTGGCTAATAAGGTCGACCTGATCGACCTAGTATTGTAATTGACAAAAACTCACTAGGTCATGGAATAGGTTGGTTAGGGGACAACCTAGACCCTTAATAGGTTTAGTAAATAAGAATAAAATGTTGACATAGCCTACATAGTCATGTAAACTATCAAAAAGGGGTTTAGGTTAAGGAAATAGAAAATGAAGGTGGAAAATGAATAGAGGAGTGTGTAAAGTAGGAGGCAAAGATTAGGGGAATGGTTTTTAGGAGACAAGTGTGTATATATCAAGTGGAAAAAGGGAAAAAATTCCTTTGAAGCACTAATAGTCTACTCACCCCTTTCATGGTGAACCCTTTAGGGTGTACACTCTAAGAGATTGAGACTCAATGGTTTTCTTTAAGATAAAGAGCATCAATAATTGATAAAAGTTTGAAAATATTATGTTTATACATATGCCCCACTCAAAGCTCATCATGTGTCATACAACTCCAACAGGGGATGGTACTTCAGTAAGAGAACATGATGACACATAATGTTGATGTTAAGTAAAGTGAAGTAAGGAGAAAATAAGATAAATGAAAGGACATAATTTAAAAACACATATCTTTACTTATCTTAGTGTTGTATATAAAGAAGAAGATTAGAGAGATGTGAAGGCATCCAATATGAGGAATGTTAGGTGAACCTATAGAAATTAGTACAAAAAAGCAAAAAATATAGATTTTTGTAACCTATGCATATGATAGTTAGAAAAATTCTCTATGACATTAGGATTATAGAACTTTTTAAGATTCTAAAAAAGATTTAGTAACAACAAAGATATGATCAAAACAAGGAATATGATAGTAAATATTTGAAGGGTAAATCATTTATAATAGTAAATATAAATATGGTGAAAACAAATCATTTTATATTATTTACTATTCTAAGAAAAATAGATCTTTGATAGACCTAGTGAGAGACTAAAGATCTAGGATGTTGAGGAGATGACAATTTAGAAGGGGAGGATGCACAATGGCCACAGTAAATGCAACACAGGTAAGTAATTGAGAATTTCAAAATTTTGAGTATTTTTATTTGAAATTGAGTGTTTTATAGAAATTTGTTAATTAGAACAAATCTAGATACCATAATGAACCCTATAAAAATTTTAAGGACACTAGGGGTCAAATGGGGTACTAGGTAGGAAGGGGTCAAAGGAATAAATGCATAACACATTTATGAAAATTGGTTAAATAGTCATTATAGTGAAAAAACAAGGTCGATTAGGTGGACCTAGTTTATAGAAAATAGAGAATTAAGTGGGCTAACTTAGTAGTGTATGGATGACTTAGTTTTTTTTATAAGAGGGTCAACATAGTATAATATGGTTGACTTAGTTTGTTAAGTCAAAGGTGGCTGATTTAGTACAATAGGTCTAAATTAGTTGGTTCTTAAGTGGTTGATATAATACTACAATGTGAAAAGAGGTTGATATAATACTATTGAGCCATAGGGTGGTTGATTTAGTACTAAAAGGGTTGATTTAGTTTTAAAATAGGTCAATTTGGGTGTGAAATAAATAATTTAAAGCAAATTAGTCTATTTATGTGAATTTTGAAAGAATGTATTTTGATTATAGTGACACGGAGATCTAATACACCCTTTATTGTTTGATATTTTATAAAGACATCAAATGTTTTGGTGATTGGTATATGTGTCATGCTACCAAATATATTTGAGAATTTGATGGATGTATATAGGGCTAGATTAGTTTTATTAGGATTGGAAGGCATCATGGAGATGCAGTGGATCCAACTAAGTGTTTATCTCATGGTCATATTCCTGGGAGACTAGGAGAATTCTACCAACAAATTTATTTGGGTGGTGGATGGTGATACCATAGAGGTTGGTATCACATTGGACTATGACCATGTATTACTTGGACTTCTTATAGGGTGGACACTAGTGATCATAAGGATATCAGATGACCAGAAGTAGAGATAAACACTAGTTTGATGGGTGATGTGCTTAGATAAGATTTACCTAAGATTGAGGGTGAGCTTGTTTAATGTATATATTGCATAGATTTTGGATATTCAGAAGGCTATAATAGAACTTGTGATAGCATAAGTATTTTGTCACAAGTTAGATAGTAAGGTATTATTGTATATGATATCCTTATATTAGTATATACTAGATCAGGAGGCACTCTATGACTTGGGTTCTATCATCTAGGTTTATATTATGCATGATATATATGGGATGTTATATAGAGGAAAGAAGACCATGGTACCAATGGTATTTTTGAGTGCCTAGATATATGATAATTTCTTGTTGTATCATCTAGTTAGGTTACCCCATGTGGTTGATGATTGATTACCTCAGTTCTAAGATGGAGATAGGATTAGGTGGTATAGGCCATGCCCCATGTGTTATCACTACATATGGTCACATGAAGAGAGATAATGTGGTAGCCTTATGCACATATTATGACTATTTGGTTGAGTTGGTTGACTGTGGTGCCAAGGTTACATGATAACAAATCATGAGCCATTATACCTAATGGGTAGAGCTACAACTAGTGGCACACTTCTAGGATAATTTTAGCTCCCTCACCTAGTGGATCTTATAGTGGTTCCCACATTTTGGTCATGGTATTCAAGATATCTATGGGGAAGAGGAAGAGGAGTGCTAATTGAGAGACTAGAGATCAGACTGCAACATGTGAGACCATGGATTGGTCAAACAAAATAGTTAATAATGGAGAGGGAATGGATGTGGATGTAGGGGTGCCATGGGTGCCATAGTTGGCACCATAGTAGGAGAATAAATAACCACCTCAGTCATACCATTGATAGAGATGCTAGTGATAAGATAGAGCATAGAGGGTGATCATTAAGGATGACCTATTAGTTGGCCCAAGGTAGAGATGGTCTATAGAGGAACCAGTGAGGAGAGTCTCAAGATGTACATGGTTGGTGACTCTAGGGTTTAATTTGATAGGGAGATACTATGAATGAGTTTCTTGGGGGATGAGTTGATAGAGAGACCATTCTTGGTGACACAAGGATAGGTAATAAATGTTGTAATTTTTGCTATAAGATACTAGTTGTATAAGATTGTAGATAGATATATTTTGAGATATATATGTGATTTGATATCTATATGGTTTTAATTTTTTATATATTATGGATCAGGAGGTCATATTGGGATCCCTAGTTATGAGAACACACCATGATATTTTAGATATGGTGCTAACACCATATGACCCCACCATATTAGATGATCTTGTGGTACCATCTACCTTAGATTAGGTGGGATAGTTTAGACTAATAGGGAGACAATTAGGTAGCTACAGGCATGTGGAGATGGGATAAAACCATCAGAAGGGGTGGGAGTAGGAGAGGCATAGGCATGGTAGGCCTTGGCTCAAGAGAGAGAGTCATGAATATGACTACCATTATCTGATTGGGATAAGTAAAGGCTCATGTGGACAAACTACAGGGACATGTAATAGGCTTTAGATCTTGGACAGCTTGTTTATAGTGAATTATTCCTATGGAACAATCTAAGGCATTTATGAGTAGCCTAGTTAAGACATGAGATAGACATGATGGATCCCATCCATAGAGCTAGAGTGATGTGAATTTTTACTTTTTAAATTTAAAACACATGATATATAGAGATATTCTAATTTGATAATTAGATGTTGATATTATGTGTTATATTTTAGTTGTGGATGTGGATGCATGGATATATTTATGTCTAGATTTTTTTTTTTTTTTTTTTTAATATGGTATAGGAAATATGTGTGTGGTGTTTTATTTTCTAAAAACATGTAGTACACATGCATGGCTAAAAAGAAATAGGAAAAAAGTACTTTGGAAAAGTATAATTAATTAAAAAAATTCACTACACAGTATATCATGATGGGAAATGTGTAATAACAAAATATTACTAAGTATAATAAACCAAAAATATGGTAAACAAGAGGGAAATTTTATATTTAACCATAATAAGATTGACACCAAATTAAAACAAGTCATACTAAATCAGGTTGGGAAGTATGACAACAATGTAATAAAATAAAAAGCACATGAAAGAAAAATGGTATTAAAAAAATAAATTAAGTCAATCAATCATACTACATCACATTAGGAAGTATAAAAAAAAAATTGGTAAAAATGGTCATAAATTAATCACACTAATTCAAGTTGGTAAGTATGAAAAGCATAAGAAAAATGGTTAGATTCTTACATGCAATCAACAAAAAAGAAGATAAAAGTGAAATATTAATGAAGCAATCATGAAACATACTAAATCAATATGGGAAACATGTAAATTATGTGTAACTCATAAAAAATCACATCTTATCTCGTATTTAACACAATAATTTCATTGTGACTTGGATATTTGAAAATTTTATGAGGAAGGCTAGGTCTTATCCATGGTCTTACACTGAACTCACAAAGGGAACACTAATGAGGTGGAAATAAGGTGAAAATATGGTAAAAATGGGATGTTTGGAATGGTAATGTGAAAAATTTGGTAATTTTTTAGGAAGGCTAAGTCCTACCCATGTGTTGATCATAGTCATTAATGACAAAATGATGAAATTGATGATTTGGATAGTGTTTGACTTAATGAGAGAATTGATGGATGATATTGATGATATGGAAATGTTTTAGATACCCTATGGGATTTTATGAGTGCTTAGAGTGCTTATGTAAGTTAAGGGAATTCATCACAATAGTCATATGAATGTCTAAGCTCAAGTAATCATCTTGAAAGATAAGGCTAAGTAAGTAGTTTGATGACATCATATTTCACATGTGTGAAGGTTTCAAGATCAGATTGATATATTTATAGATTACCCTATGTGATGAGATCATATGGATTAAATTTTAGTTCATGAGTTTGAGTGTATAAAAAGTTATTAAGGTGCAAAGTTGGCCTTCGAGGCATAATTTTACTAAGTTCCCATACATAGCCAAATTTGTAATAAGATATCTATAGTGAGCATTTAATTAGATCATAGATATAAAAATAAGTGTTTAATATAATTGGATAAGGATCCAATGCCATGTTTTAAAGTTAAACAATCAATATTACATGTGCTAGTGACATGGGTCACAATCATGGAGATTAAGCAATAGATCTACAATGAGCGTGAAACCTGTCAAATAGAGATCAAAAGTGAGTGTATGATAATTTAATTAGTGATTAATGGCATGTGTTAAGTTAATAAGTTAAAAGGATGCTCAAATTTCATGTATAACTACCAAGTGGCATAAACACATTAATTGAATGGTATTGTTTTATTATTTTTAGGAAAACTAGTGTTTAGTTCCTAAATACTAAGGGGTCTAGGGTAAGAGGAAAATCTAATTTATTATGGAAATATATATATTTTTTTATCAAGTAATTTTCATAAGGAAGAAATTTAAACTTATCTAAAAATGGGCTAAAATGGATGATTTGGGTGCTAAAAATTGAGATGCAAGATTGGGACACTTCTAGAATCTAGATCTGGACTTCATTTTCTAATTGAACAAGAGTGTTGGAACTGGATAGGAGTGGCACCAACGTTATTGTCCACCTATACTATTTTTTCATAAGGATATAAGGTTTTTAGGTTTTTTTTATAGGTCAATGTGAGTCTATGTACCAAATTTTATAGGATGGAAGTTAACATATCTTTATATAGGTCCATTTAAATCTCCAAATCTTGTATTTCTCTACACACATGGAAATAACAAATGTATCAAAATAAAAAGGGGAAAAACTAGGTTAGGGGAAGAATGATCACATGATATAGAAACCCTACTACCCTAATCACTATTTACATTAACCCTCAAGCTAGGGTCTCAGATCAAATGTATTTATCCCTTAGGGAACATGCATAATCAACTTGCATGATAGATGCAAGAATGAATTTTGCCTAGGTCCTTCCTTGATCAAGCATGTAAATCTATGTGTGATGTAGAATGCTAAGCTATACTATTGAGTGATTTTTATTATGTATAATGTACTCAAGTAATAAGTGCTAGATATAAAATGCCTTGTGTTGTAATTTATATAAGAGACTCTTTATTTTAAATTTGAGAGCTTCATTTACATTTGGCCAACATGGGAAAACTTAAAGATGAAGCTAAGAAATGGGTTAGGACCTATTAAACAAGGGAAACTAACTATTGGAGGTGAAAATAGATTTAGATAAGAGCACTAGAAATGGACACTAGTGGCATTAGTGTTATTGTCCAACCCCTATGATCTTGTCCTCTAGTTTAAAGACCTAGGGGGATGGAAATAAGATAGAAAACTTGACTTGGATAAGGTGTAATGATTGTTTGAAAGGCTTTAGATGATTGGGAATAGGAAAAAAGGTGTCTAAATCATGTAACAAGACCAAGATGACTAAAACTAAATACATTACTAAATGTGAATAAAGATTATATTCTCTAGTCAAAGTCTCCTATGAAAGGACTATGAAAAGACATGATATGTATGGTTGCTTAACCAATTTAGGGTGTATACATTTTCCCCTATTTTAATCTAGTGATGTAATGAAATGAAGTACTAGAGTAAAATAAATAAAAGGAAATGCATACCTGAATCTACCTGCATGGAGACAAGTGTGTTGAAAGAGAGTCCAACTCACTTCCTAGCCAAGGAAGTAAATGAAGAACTAATAGTGCCTGAAGAAGGAAGGAATCCCTAAAATGGATGCCCACTATACTAAACTTGGAATTATACTCTATATAACATGGAGAAGGAGGAAAATTATTACCCCTTATGCTAAATTTGACTAGAATGATAAATGCTCAGAGGTTCAAAACCAATGTCTTCACTTTGTCCCATATAAACTCATGTAATCTAGAATGTGTGCATAAAATTTGTATACTATGAAGATAAAAATTTGGCATGCCCCCACTATAAATATCTAAAATATAATTGAGAAGTAATTGAAGGCCCAAAACTAATGTCTATCCTCTATCCCACACAAACTTTTGTAGTCTAGGTTTGGGTAATACTATGGACCAATCAATACAGACGATCGTATAGTCTAACCTGGTGACATCCTAGGTATAGTTGGGTATAATCTAAAATTTTGGTAAATGTGAAAGATGAGAATGACATGAATTTATATTCTAATCTATACAAGAACATGAACATCTATGCCATGCCTCCAAATTTGGTATATGAGTGATGTGTGTGTATAATCTGGTAATTTGTATAACCATATGTGATATGACCTATCGTACCATGTCCCATGTGTAAACTAAAGATCAAAACATTGTATTTTTCACTATGACTATAATCTTCTATATATTTATATAATCATTTTATGTTATATGAATTTGTATGTGTGAGATGTGTAGTAAAGTACATGCCCCCAAATCTAGTAACTGAGTCTGAATTTATATCAAAGTCATTATGAATCCATATACGCTGAACCACTTTATTTAACTAATATGTGTATCCTCAAATTGAAATCAATATGGATTGATATGATATAAACCTTTGTATCTATAAATGGAAGGAATATCCCTTTGAGTTTCTTAATTAATGTTGAATGACCCATGTAATCATAATCACTATATATTTTGACCAATCTAAGTTGAATCTGATAATTTGAATACTCGAGGTGTAAAAACCATGTTGAGTGACCCATATAATTTGAATAACTATATATTTTTACCAATCTAAGTTAGATTTGATAATCTGATGATTGGAGGTGTATGAAACATGGTGTATCCATCTATGAGAGTGGATAGGCATGTTGGATAAGTGTAGGAATAGGAATAATAGGAATGTCCCCCTTTGGGGAGAGGGACAATATCTATGATAGAGGAGGTTGAGTTAAAAGTGATGACTAGTGGCATAATGATAGAATTGAGGTTGGTATAGTTTAAATTGATTGAGAAGTTTCTTGATTGAT
Organism: Torreya grandis; assembly: GCA_037957365.1. Lineage (NCBI taxonomy): Eukaryota > Viridiplantae > Streptophyta > Pinopsida > Cupressales > Taxaceae > Torreya > Torreya grandis. Next base: position 181,572 of record JARHVA010009363.1, read on the forward strand.
TAGATTGAGTTGTTTTGAAAGTTGAATGATCTTTTGATTGGTTAGGCTGAATTGTATGTCTAGGTAAAAAAATTGGTATAGAGATGTGTGTGTTATAATAGGAAAATTATGTATTAAGAGAGTGAGGTTCATGTGATATTTATGGTATCATTGTTATGATTTCATGGAACAAAATGGTTTATAAAATAGAGCTACAGGGTTAAAGTTATAAGAAAAATGGTATTTTTATTTAAATGACAAAGTTGTTTGATATAGGAGAATTGGATTGATTCTCAATTCATTTGCGCATTGACTAGGTTAAGATTTGGAGATCTTGAGTAGGAGATATTCCAAGGAGATGAGCACTTACCATGACCTATTTTGAGTAGTTGGAAACCTATATAGAGGCTGGTGGGGAGGTTACCCTAGTAAGTAGCTAAAACATGTGATTTTTGCCTATTTAGAAACCTTTTTTTGATGTTTTTGAGGTGTTTTAAGTAGCCTAGGAAAAATTTTAGCTACTTCTAGCACTCTTATCCCTCCTCTAGCACTATTATCTAAACTCTAGTGTTTTTATCTAGGTTACAACACTCTTATCTAGAGATGTTGTCCTATACCTAGTGTTGTTGTCCTAGAGGCTAGATTTTTTTTAGATATTGCTTAGTTTAGTTATGGTTTTTCCTAGTTGTTGATTTGGCATGGTTAACTAATGTATATAATATTATCTAGTATTTTTTAAGGCAAGGAATGGATGAGATATTTCCATAGAGTTTAGGTTATTAAGACACTATGGTTGTTACCTTTATCAGCTGATGAGAAGGTTGTGATGGATATAGTAGGGGGTTGGTCATGTGTGTGACCTAGGCCTTATGCAATGGGATAGGTATCTGATTACTACCTTATGTGAGAGGTGGAATGTAGATACATGTAATTTTTGGGTTCTTATTGAGGAGATTATGATTATTTTGGAGGATGTGTACCATATTATACACTTACTAATTAGTGGATGTTGAGTGACATTATAGGATGACATGGGTACAAATGCTATTGACCATGCATCCCTATATTTTTCTAGTGTGCCCTTAGGAATACATAGGAGAGGTAGTGATATTGATTTATTATTGTCTATCATTTTCTAGTCAAGTATTTCACAACTATGGAAGTGTTTGACCATGTTGTTGGCTTCATTTATTATTATGGATGGGAGTGGGGTGTCAATTTCATAAAGGATGCATAGGATATATGCATAAAAGAGGTGTATGGTAATATGTTCTCATGGGGTAAGACTATGCTTACCCACTTATACAAGGACCTATATATGTTTACTCAAGAGGCATTCAATGGTGGTGTGGGCATGGCTACTTTATTGCATTATTGGGATTATGAGCACATAGTAGTTTTGTGGCCAATAAGGTTTCCAATGGAGAGGTGGGAACCTCCATAGCCATATTAGGAGTGGTGGATGATTAAATTATCTATCTAGTCTCATTTTAGACAATTTAGTGGCTTAGGATATCATATGGAGGCCCTATAGAGGATTTCCTAGGTGGCCTAAGGATGAAGTGCAATTGTGGTATATGAGGGCCAATTATTGGATACATGACCATTGGATTGGAGTGTATAAGTGATTTCAATATGAGCACATGACTATATAGTCTAAGGTACCATAGGATGTGACCCCTATAGCATGGGTGTGGGCAAGGAGTGCATGGGCACCAACAAGGGTAGAATCTCATGGGAGGCTTACTGAGGTTGATTTAACACCATTACCTTTGGATAAATGAGATGTGGATATAGATATTAGTTATTAGATTATATTAAATTTATAGAGGCATATACCACATGGTGGGATAGACATGAGTTAGCTCCATTTTATCTTGTTAATAGAGGGGATGGCCCCAAGTATGAGGATCTTGCTCTAATACAAATGATGGTCGTAAGTTTTGATTATATTTGAATTGTGTTAAAGTTTGTGCTTGTTTTAAATTGTTATGAAAATGTATAAATAATGTAGAAATGTACTTTTTTGTGTAGGTGGAGTGGAAGATGCTCAGGGTGAAGTACCTACTAGGGGAGGAGGTAGAGATTATGGGTTCTACGAAATTATCATTGACTCTATACTTCAAGGGCTCACATAATGCATTCATGATGATGATATGGAGGGTTTGATAAAGCAAGTAATAGTTATAGCTGGTGTTTATGCTCTTTTTTTTGATAGAGTTGCTATATATATAGTTATGTTAAGGTGGCAAGAGAGAGAAATAAGCTGAGCGCTAAGTGAGATAGGCATATGATACCTCCAACTAATTATGGATCAGTGAGTACATGGATTATGGACGAGTACATTGATTTATAAAGGTGGTATGATGAGTTACATGAGGAGAATAGTTAGTTATTAGAGTGAAATATTTGGCATAAGAGGCATTCAAGAGCTTGAGGAGGTGTGAGGACATTGAGCATGAGGCTAGAATACGTGACGAGTACTAGAGGAGAGATAGAGAGTGAGAGTGAGGGCATGCCACCCATTCATTATTGATTTTATCTTGATCTAGTGTATATATTTTGAAAACCTCATTATATATGTATGGATACTAGGTTGATTTTAATTTAGGCATATTGTGTTATGGATTTATGGAATAAATTGGTATATTTAGCAAAATTTGTTGATTGAGAAGTAGTTGATTTGGTATTGATGTTGAGTGTGTTCATGCTTGATAAAATGGTACTTGGGATATGTGATTTTATTTTTTGGATAAGTGTGATGCTAGGTTTTTATTTTGATTTGTATTCAATTAAATAATTTTATCTGGTTTATAATGATATGTGAGCAAACAAAATTTGTTGATTTTATAATTAGTGAATTGTTGGGATAAATTGAGCTAGTTTGAGATTGGTAAATTATATTTGGTAAGATATATTTTTTTATAGTTTGGTTTTGGCTTATGGATAGTGATTAGGAATTAGGAATGTTAGTTATTAGTATGTGGGTATTTAAGATAGCATGATGTGCATATTATTTCCCTGAGAGTGGCTCAAGAATATAAAGGCTAGCTAGACTTTTGGATTCATCATTTCCCTATTAAGTGAAGACATGAATTGATACTAATATGAATGTGCATCATATCACTCTATGTTGTATCACTATCTAAACCATGTTGGCTAACTGAATAAGTATCCATACTACTCATACTATATAGGAATATGCTCTATATCTGATACTATCTACTATGACTAATTATAGTTATTCATGGAGATTTTGTAAAATATAACTTTATTAGATGTTGCTTGGAAACTATGTGATGTGGATAAGGCTCATTTATATGTAATCATATACCTTATGTCCTCTATTGAGATGTGTATGACTAAGCCATAAATTGATTTGGAACTTCAACCTATGATGAAGGCTTATTTAATATTAACTATAGTGGATTATTGTGCAAAATAGGACCTAGAAAATCTAGCCATAGTGAATATTTGTCATGTGTAATACTTTGTGATGTGGGTTCAATTAATCTTAACCATAGTAGATTGCTATGTGAGATAGGACCCAAAAAATTTGGTTGTAATGAATATTTCTCATGAGTAGTATTCTATTACAGTACCTATGACTATACTATATATGTGTATGGAACTACACTATGTAATCCTCAAATTACAATGCTATATATATATATATATATATTATTCTCATTGTATAATTTTCCAAACCTTATGAATAGGTAGAATAGAATATCTCTTATGAGGCTCTATCCTATAACCCACATTACTCTCATGATGAGTGATTGATGATTCCTATAAAGGAATGTCTTGGAATAACTTAGTTATGGAATAATGAGGTCCTCAGTTCCATGATGGAGGATATTTTAGTGACCCCTACGTAAATGCTATGATGCCATTATCAACACATCAATTAATGCAATCTCTAAGTCCACAACAATCGTTATCTTTATGTCTATGGATATGATGATAGTTACAAAAGGGTCGATGTGGATTTTTATATAGGAGATGTGGATCTAATCTATGAGTAAAAGGTAACATGATTAACATCCGATCTAAAAGTTTTAATAATATAATAGATGGGATATCCTAATCTGAATCAAATTGCAATGGTACCTTTGGTGTTATTCTTTATAGTGCATACTATATATTATACTCTAGAGATTGGCTCTTTTTTCTTCACTGATTGCTTTTTTGGTTATGGTCTCCTATCTTCTTTAGGACATGGTGGATGTTTTTTGTTATGATATGTAGATGTAGATACTATTGTAAAATCTAGCATAATTTAATCAACTAAATCTGCCTCAATCAATCCCAATTTCTTTTCTAAAGCTAGAAATATATAACATAAGTGCCTAAAAGAAGACTCTGTCTGATATAATAGATGCTTGAGGAGAGGTTGGAAAATTCCCTTAATAAATATATGTTTAATCTCTAAATTTTTAGGTTTGTATATCAATCTTATCATGTGATTCATGAATAATAAGATATAATCACTAACTGGCTCTGAAGTATTTTGATGCAAAGTTGTAAGTTTCTCATATGTAACATGAGGCCCTATGTTTGTTATTTAATGTCTGAGAAATGCCTCCTCTAATTCATCATATGTGTGTAAGGAACTAATAGGGAGTAGATGAAAGAAGTAATTCTATGCTTCCCCCACTAATGTATACTGGAATAACTTGAGTAGAATGAAAGGACTTGCATGAGATGGAAAATCCTTCTTAAAGGACTAAAGGTGTACAAATGGATTTCCAATTCCATCAAAGTAAGGCAATGATGGTCTTTATAAATTATTAGGAAATGAAAATTTTATGAATGTCTTCAAAGTGGGTTACCATGTATGTTATTGTCATCCATCCAAGACTTATAATCCTTATTTTCCAAGGTAATGAGATGTAATTAGTGTTGTAATTCACCAACTACATGCATCAAAGAGATAATCTCTTGGGATGGTACATTACTATCTTGAAGTGGTTCATTTAATCATTGATTTGATTATTAATTTTAGCCATGGGAATGCTACATTTAACAATTGGATCATAAAGAGGGGGTGTGCTCACTTGAACCTTGTGAGTTATGATAACTTGGACCTTACTAGAGGGATGTAGGCTACCATTATCTTTAGGTAAAGGGTGAGAACTGAGTTCTATTGTAGTGAGGGGTGGCTTGGGAGATTCATTGGTATCTTTCTATTTTATTGAATCACATTATAATTGAGTAGAAGATGTGTTATTAGCATTAACATGTGCATTGTTTGAAATAGGATCATTCATAAAAGTACAAACAACATTTGGAAGTGCATTATGTTGGAGAGGAGGAGTGAGAGAAGAGTTAGAAATATGAGATGCATATTCTTCTTCACTATGTGCATAATAATCATTATTATTCCATGCATTGTCATCATAAGAATATTATTCATAATCACTCTTATTTTCAAATTCATTTGCTTGTTTACTATCATATTTACTATCACTTCCATCATTACTAGGGAGAGGTGTAAGAGAAGAATTTAATTCTTTTCTAATATGCAATAAAGTATCATTTGAAATTAGAATATCATGTGTATATATGTTGTCCATGGATGGAATACATGCATTATTTTCATGAGAATTAAGAGAAAGAGATTTATCATTTAGATATTTTTTGGACATAGTAGAGTTAGGAACATGAGATGTATCATTTGAACTATGCATTGACAATTTGATTCTATTTCATTTATATTATTGTAATTTGAACATTGAAGTAGCAAAAGAGGGAGAGAGATTAAGTTCACATGGAAGCAAATTATCAGCAAGTAGAGGTTAACTTCAGAGTTTAGCTCATTTTTTGCATGTGCATAGGAGAATGAGGTGAGAATTATCTTTCCCATTTATCAAAATTATTTTCTTTAGAATAAAGACTAAAAGAGACGTGTTTGAGAGAAGAAGATGCCTCTATTTTTACTTTACTATCACTATCATGTATATCATCATATTACTCATTAAAATAATAGTAATTATCTTCATTGTAAATAAAATCATTTTCCACATTTTTAGCTAATGTGCAAATTTGTCCATTATTTGTCATAATTATGAGAAAATTTTAAGAATTTATCTATGGGATGAGAGGGAAGAAGTGCTTTAGTGGCCATTTTATTTCTTTCACCAAAGAGAATATTGAAAAGTACTATTAAGAAAATAAATGAAAAAATAACTATGAACATAGAGATTTTGAAAATACTTTTGACTATCAAAACAATATACAAAAATTCTAAAGTATTTTTCTAAAAATTATAATGGAGGACAACTTGGGGTTTGAAGACCTAGTTTGGAAATCTAGCGTTTTGGGCTACAGTTTTAGAAATTTGAAAATTATGTAATAATTTTAAATTCTAAAAGTAATTTTGAATAGAATAAATACATAAAAATTAATAAAAAAATAATAAAATTGAAATTTGAATTTTTTCATAAAAATTTGAAGGAGAAACCCTAAGGGCACCTAAGGTTTTAGATTTGTTTGAAGTAAGTAGGGTTCACCAAATGTATTATTATTTTTTGGAAAACTAGTGTTTAGTTCTTAAATAATAAGGGTTTTTGAGTAAGGGGAAAATATAATTTATTATGGTAAAATATAATTTTTTATCAAGTAATTTATATAAGGAGGAAAATTAAACATATCTAAAAATGGGTTAAAATGATTTATTTAGGGGCTGGAAACTGTGATGCAAGATTGGGACACTATCTGGAATCTAGATACAGAATTCATTTTATGATTTTATAGGAGTGACAAAAATAGATAGGAGTGGCATTGGCACTACTTTTAACCTCTACCTCTATTATTTTGAAGATCTAAGCTTTCTAGGTTTTGTTTACTAGGGTAGTGTGAGCCTATGTACCAAATTTTAGAGGTTGAAAGTCAATAGAGCTCATAGTAGGTCCATTTAAATTTCTAAAATCCTATATTTATCTACACACATGGAAACAAAAAATTCATCAAAAGAAAAATGGGAAAAACTGGGTTAGGGGAAGATTGATCACATGATCTAGAACCCTTAATATCCTAATCATTGCCTATATTAACCATCAAGCTAGGGTCTCAAATCAAATGTAGTTATCCCTTAGGTAAAATACATAATAAATGTGGAAAATAGATGAAAGAATTAATTTTTACTAGACCCTTCCTTAATAAATCATGCAAATTTATGTGTGATGCAGAATGTTGAGCTATACTATTGACTAGTTTTTATTATGTCTAATGTGCTAAAGTCGTAGGTGCTAGATATAAAATGCCTTTTGTAGTAATTTATATAGGAGACTATTTATTTATAATTTTAGATATTAATTTGAATTTTTTTGACATGGGAAAACTTATGGATGAAGCTAAGAAAGGGGTTTAGACCTATTGAGCGAGGGAAACTAACCATTGGAGGTGAAAATAGCTTTAGACAAGAGCATGAGAAATGGATACTAGTGGCACTATAACTATTTTACAATCATAAAACTCCTATAATATGGTATTATTACCTAGGGGGATGGAATCATGATAGAAAACTTGACTTGGATTAGGTGGAATGACTATTTAAAAGACTTCAGATGACTAGGAATAGGCAAACAGGTGTCTAGAGCATGTAACAAGACTAGGATGACTAAAACCAAAGACATGACTAAATGTAAACAAATATCATATTATATAGTCAAATTTTCCTATGAAATTATTTTTAAAAGAAATGATTTGTGTGGTTTCTTGACCAATTTAGGGTGTATATAGGTATAGGTTGCATAGAAGGCACACAAAGCTACCAAGTGGCACAATCGTGGAAGCTCTAATCAAAGATCAATGGTGAGTGTTGAAAGGTAAATAATAAGTTAATATTAAGGAGATAAAAGGTTTTTTATTTTTTAAAATGTTATAGGGAGCATGAGAGGAGGTAAAAGTGTTTGAAGTTTAACGTTTACATAGTGACCATTGGCATTTGAATTTAGTAAAGGAAAAACTAATGCTTAGTATTTTGATTATATATTTTGATCTAGGAGTAATTTGAAGGATATTTAAAAATAAAATTTTAATATGAATTCTATTTCATCCATAAAATTGATTTATAATGTTTGAATGTTGTTATAGTAAAATATATTGAGCTCCAAAGTTGACTATGTATCTGACCATGTTCTGTAAGTGACCAGAGAAGGATAATTGAGTTGTTATTGATATTTTCTTGATGTTTCAAGATTAAATAAATATTATATATTGTTTTATAATTAATTAGGACCATTTTTTTTATTTTAAAGGTTTTAAAAATCTGTATCTAGTGTGAATAATTACTTATATGTTGATTGTGTTTGTTGAATGCACTAGCAGTTTGAGTGACCATCTTGGAGAGGTAAGTTGAAGGTGTTATGAGTATATTTGAGGAAAAAAATAAATATGAAGATGTCAAGGAATTATAAATTATTTATTATAATGTATTATGTGTCATATTATACCACTGATTAGATATGAAGAGTCAAAATAATATAACTATGTTTTAACTATGTGTGACCAGTCTAAGGGGTCATTTTGAGAGAGTTGACTTGAGTGTTTATAACTTGTGTTGAAGTGTCAAAATAACATATAAGTGTTTTATAGGTCATTAATTATTAAAAAATGTGATATAATCATATGGATATGTGAAATTTTTGAGTATTTAATTCAAAAAATTGAGACTATGTTTTCTATGTATGAAGACTTGAAGAGCAAGGAGACCTAATTGGTAGATTCAAATGTTGAATTGGTGTTCCAAGTGGAATGGACCCATATGAGAATTATAAATGGGATATTGGAGACATATGTTATGGTTTTTAATAATTATTAAAGGATGAAGGTGACCCAATGAGTTGACGTTGTAACATATGAGTATGAAGGCCTAATTGTTTTAGGTCTTACTAAGACCTAATGGTGGTTTGGGGATAATGAGGTATTGGCCAACATATGGTGTGTGTGGTTATTACATGTAACATGTATGAATACCTATTTCAAGAGTAGAACATAACTATAAATCATCTTGGCTGACCAAGATGGGTTAAAGGAAGAGAGTGGTATAAGTGCAAGATCTAATTGGACTAATTATGCAAGTTATGCATGTGTGGATTCAAGAGAAGTAGAGAACCTTTGAAATAAAAGGTACATGTCACTTAGGACCATAAAATTTAAAAAATTATAATAAATTTTTATCTAATCATGTTGATGTAGGAAGACACATAGTCATTGAACCTAATGAGTGTAGAAGAGACAGTTTGAGCAAGTTATCCCTAGAGGAAGCTAAAGAGAGACTGGAGGTGAAAAGTGAAGACAAAAGTGATCATCATTAGTTGAAGAGTAGAAATAGGTATTCCAGGTGATATGTTTAGGTACTTGAGTGGGTTATTGGTTACCTAAGGGGTTGGTTCCTCCTTTCTAGGTAAATCTTACTAAAGGTCTAGTTATTATGGGTACTCAGCTAGACAAGAGAAATAGCTCCTTATGGGATTGGTGTCTCACTAAACTAAGAGATGGGTTTTACTTGATAATTTGGTATTAGTATAAATTTTGGATCTTGTTTAATATTAATTTATTCCATCTTATAGAGTTTAATGGGTTTTATCCCCCAAGAGGGTTTCCCCTATACATGATGTGTTCATGTGATGTATGCTTTTATGCATTCTTTGGATATATGTGCTTTCATTTTTATGTTACTTTATCAAGTTGATGTAAACTAAATGTTTAATATTTATGAGTTGAATTATATTATCTTACATCATTGATTTAACCCCTAGTGAGTGTACCTCTAATAATTGGTATCAGAGTAGGACCTTCTTTGCAAGTTTAACTACTTGAAGGTGATCCAAGGTAAAAAATGGCTAAATGGTTGAGTAAAGAAAATATTAATCTGAGATGAATGGTCAAAATTCTTAAAGAATATATTTTTCATATTGAGATTTGGAAGAGTAATTCTAATTCCAAGTATGAAGAACATGAGATGAGTCCTAAGGAGCTTAACAAATAATTCATGAAACATAGTGAAAAGATAAGTCATCTTCAAACCAAGTTTAAGAGATTAAGTGAAATAGTAAAAGAAGAGAAGATGACCATGTAAGATCTTGAGGATCAATTAAGGGTTATAAAGACTAATCCAAGCTCAAAATTGGAAGAATGTAGACATCTCAAAACATGGTTAAAAGAGATAAATTCCAAGTTGAGTTCAAATCAAGGTGAACATGATGCATTAAATTCTAATATTGATTTTATAAATATTATTGAAGAGAAAGCATGTAAATTGAAGGATTACATGTATAAAGAAGACAAGAGGGATAAGGAGACTATATAGGTTCTCAAAATCTAGTTAGAGGCTGTAAGCTCAAGTATGAGAGATAAAGAGGAAGAGAGCATTCAAATGAAGACCAAGATAGATTCATTCAAGGATGAGAATGAAAAATTTGTTGTCAAGGTAAACAAGACTAATAAAGAATATGAGAGGTTAGCTCAAAACAAGAAGGATGAAAATACCAAGCTCAATAAGAAAAGATCCATCAAGCAGACAAGTTTCATGAGGTATGAAAGATATTTTAATGGTCATTTTTATGCTTGTCATAGGTTTTAGCCATAAGGTAAGAAACTGTAAAAGGAAGAGAAGCTAGTCATCTAGAGATATGAATAATTTATTCTACTATAATTGTAATGACATGGGACATATTACTATATTCTACCCCAGAATGCATGGGAAAATACTAATCAAGGTATGGAGACCTAAGATAGTTAAACTTGAGCATAATGATCCTAATATACAAGATGGTATGTTTATTGAGATTCATAATATTCATCAAGAAGAAGGTATGAATGATGTTATTTATTTTCGTTGTCATCAAGTTTGTCATGTTACAAGATATTTTTTAAGTAAGCTCTTAGGTCATAAGAAGGTGCATAGACATCCTAGTGTGCTCAAGAAAGATAAATCCTTGGTATGGAATCCTAAGGAAAAGAATACAAAGAAAACTAATATATCTGAGATGAAATATCAAGGTGGAATGACTACTAAACCAAAAGAGGAATCAATTATGAAGAAGGTTAAAGAATTTAAAGAGAGTGTGTCATCTATTTAGATAGAAAAGGAGAATCAAAAGTTAGTTCAAGTTGGGCTCAAAGAAAAGGCCAAGGTGCTAGTTGAGGCTAGTTTTGAGGTGTTTATGGATACAAGTAAACATATTTCCATTTATCAAATAACGTCAATTATAAATTCCTAGTGATGAGTTTCTTTCTTTAGATGAAAAGGTATGTCATGAATATTTATTGTCTACATGTATTGTCAATTATTTAATAAAAAAAGGATAATATTATAGTGGATGAGAAATTTGCTTCTATTAAGATTGAGAAAAACTATCAATATAAGATGACCAAGGAGGAGAATGAATATTAAGAGTTATGGGCAACTCCTAGTTTCATATTGTTCTAGGACATTATGGGTTAGGGTGTCTTTATCTAGGCTTCAAGGAGACACTTGACAGCAAGAAGAAGCATGGTGGATGTTAGTTGAGCTTTGGTTGATGTTGAAGGATAAGAAAGATCATAATAAGATGTGTTGGTTTACTATGGAAGGAAATGTTAATATGTTTTAAGAAATAGTGATCCTAAAGTCTAAGTTTTGATCAAATTTGAAGGATGATCTACTTGGTCAAAAGGTGAAGAATGAAGATGTTGGTTCTAAAGGTCTGTAGGTAGAGAATGGATGTTTTCAAGTGTCTAATCAAGGATGGTGATTTATCAAGATATTATATTGTATATAAATGTATGTTAATATTGTTTAAATGTGTTCAAAGTGTGTTTAGGGTTTTTGGTCCTAAAGGTAAGATATTTTCAATTATTTAAATTGATTTATCAAATAATGAAGATTGAGCACAGGGTTGCTATGGAGTATGAGGATAATTCACTATCATATCTTTGATATCATGAATAAGGTCTTAAAGTTATATAGATTACAAGTTGTGTATGCCATGAAGTAAGTGGGAGCTAAATTAGTTAGCTTGAGTGGCTTGAAGAATCTATGCATGATGTGAGGGGGAGCATATGTGAAGATGTTTAAGTCATGATAAAAGTGTGAATGTCTACTATAGTTATGTATTAAAGAAGATTGATATGATGACTTGATCAAACTAAGTCATGTGTTTTGATAAGGTATTGAATCTTCATGCATGAGTTAAAAAAACTTGTGAAGTTCTATTGGTAGATAGGTTCAAGGATAAAAAAATCCCAAGTTTAGATTGGTGTATGTCAAAGAATAGATGACATGAGATAGAGATTGATGTTAAGGGGAGCTTTCTAAGCTCTGTGAGCAATTTGTTAGGTGCAAGGATTAGTCAAGTCTAAGTTTAGATTGGTGCATATCAAAGGGGGGGAAATTGACTCATATGCTTGAAATTTTTTAAGCATTTTGAGAAGCTTAAATAGTATTTGAATACATATGTGATGTTAAGGAATGATTGTTGGCATATTGATAAGATACCCTTTGTCATTAATGTCAAATGGGGAGAAATATCATAGTGAAGAATTTAAAATGAGTAAGTAATTTTGAGGGTGTTTTTCCATCAATGACAAAGGGAGATTGTTAAGCATGGTCATTGATGTTTGCTTGTCATTGGTGTCAAAGAGAGCTTGTGGTACTAGTGCATTAAAGATAAAATGATCAGATTAATGATTTGGAGTGTGTTTGAATTAATGAGTTAATTTATGGATGATATTGATGATATGAAAATGTTTCATATACCCTATAGTATGTTATGAGTGCTTATATTTCTTATGGAAGTGAATAGAATTCATCAAAATAGTCATATGAATATCTAAGCTCAAGTAGTATTATTGATAGATAAGGCTAAGTAAGTAGTTTGATGACATAATATTTCACATGTTTGAAGGTTTCAAGAGAAACTTGATATATGGATAAATTCCCCAATGTTAGGAAATCATATGGTTCAAATTTTAGGTCATGAGGTTGAGCGTAGAAAAAGTTATTAAGGTGCAAAGTTTGCCTTCCAAGTAGAGTTTTACTAAGTTCCCATAGCCAAATTTGAAAGAAGAGATATATGGTGAAAATTTAATTAGATAATAGATCTAATGGTGATATTTTAATCTAATTAGATAAGGATCCAATGGTGTGTTTCAAAGTCCGATAGTCAAGATTCCACATGCTAGTGACATGTGTCATAATCATGGAGTTTGAGTAGCAGATATATGGAAAGCATAAAGCCTATCAGATAGAGGTTAATGATGAGTGTATGATAATGAATTTAGATATAAATGATGTGTGTTAATTCAATAAGTAAAAGGATGATTATATTATATGCAGAACTACCAATTGGTGCAAACACATTAAGTAAATAGTATAGGGTATGTAGAAGGCACATAGAGTTGTCAAGTGGCACAATCATAGAAGCTCTAATCAAGGATAAATAGTGATAATTGAAAGGTAAATACCATGTTAATCCCAAGTAAATATATGGTGTGTATTTTTTCAAAGTTTCTAGTGAGCATGAGATGAGGTCAAAGTTTTGAAGTTTAACATTTACACAATGACCATTGGCATTTGAATTTGACAAAGGAAAAACTAGCGATCATTATTTTTATTATATATTTTGATCTAGGATGAATTTGGGTAATGTAAAAGTAAAATTTGAAGAGGACTTCAAGCTAAATCTATATAAGTGATTTATAAGGTTTGAATGTCTGTACAATAAAAAATATTATAGGTTTATTGAATGTATTGGTAGTTTGTGTGACCATTTTACTAAGTTAAGTTAAAAGTGTTCTAAGTAAATTTGAGGGAAAAAAATATGAATATGTCAAGGACGTATCAGTTATTGATGATAAGGTATTATATGTCATAGTATTCCCCTAATTAGATATGGATAGTCAAAATAGTATAACTATATTTTGACTATGTATGACTAGTCTGAGTGGTCATTTTGAGAGAGTTGACTTGAGTTCTTAAAACTTATGTTGAAGTGTCTAAATAACATATAGGTGTTAAATAGGTATTTAATATTTCACCCATGTGATATAATCATATGGTTATGTGAAATTTTTGAATAGTTGCTTCAAAAATTTGAGATTGTGTTTTCTATGTATGAAAACCGAAAGAGCAAGGAGACCTAATTAGTAGGTTCAAATGTTGAGTTGGTGTTCCAGGTGGTATGAACCCATATGAGAGTGATAAATTTGATAATGGAGATAGTTTTGATGTGTTTTAATCATTGGTAAAGGATGAAGGTAGCTAAAGGAGTTGATGTTGTAATGTATGAGTATTAAGGTGAAATTGTTTTGTCTCACAAAGACCTGATGGTGGTTTGGGGCTAATGAGGTATTGGTTGAACTAAGAAGGGTATGGTTATTACATGTAACATTCATGAGGACCTATTTAAAATTTATAACAAATATTTAAAGCTTCTTGGTTGTCCAAGATGGGTTAAAGGAAGAGAGTGGTATAAGTACAAGGTCTAATCAGACTAATTGTACAAGTTATGCATGTGTGGATTCAAGTGAAGTAGAGAAAATTTGAAAGAAATGTGTAGTCATATAAAATTTCAAAATTGATATATTGAGTGTGTTTTATGACACCTAACCCATAGGTATTTATTTCATGCTTTTATGACCCTTCAAGACACCTTTTTACTTATTCCTAGTTATCTTAAGCTTTCCAAATGGTCATTCCACCTTAGCTAGGCACCATTTCCTAGGTTAATCCTATCCCACTATGTCTCTTACCTATAGGATAGGAGTGCCTAACTTGGAATATAACACCTAACCCTAGGGTGTCCTATTTTGGCACTCCCATTTAATTTTAATTTGAGTTTCAATGATCATTTCTTTTTAGTTCTTATCCTTCATCTTGTTAGCCTAGCATGAATACCTTCGACCCATGAGTAATAAATCTCTATAAAATCCCAATAAAAATTTATTTAGGAGGATTTTGGAAAATATTACAAAGCAAGAAAGAATATAAGCAAAACTACTAAGGTAAATTTCTTTATTCTCTACATATATCCATCTAATATATCTGCATTCATATCCAAATCTTCAAACCAATCCCTATCCACCTCAAACACACACAATTTATCATTTTTTCATATACATTACACTATTTCAAAAAGCACATTAAGTGGGAGAACTAAATATGGATTGATCCCTCTTTAGAGTATTAGTATGTAGGCAACATGCCCACACAAGGGGTATGGATACATATTCATTACATATTACACACACTAACCCCATTTATTTCTCAAGTTTTATCAAATCATAATGAATTATAGGGTTTTAATATTAAATTATATCTACAAGGAGTTTCATAGACTTTCAACAATCAAGATTTCACAAGCAGGCTCACATAAGGATAGCAAACAAAACCACAAAACTCATGGCTCTATGAGCAGTTTGGTAAAAAGTGACAGAAGAGGAAAATAATGTCCGACTCTAGGTTATCCTATTTTTTTATTCCTATCCTTTCAAAAATTGAAAGATAGAACTTGATTTGGGACATTGTCCTAGTCTTGCACAACCAATATTAGACCTTTCAACAACTATTTCAATTTGTTTTAAGCTAAGTTTATTTTCTCCATATTTATTGATATTTATACAAAGGTTAAAAATACATTTAAATTATAAAAATTAGTGGTTAAATTATTTCAATATTATTTATAGATTTTGTATTCCATATCCTTACCTAAATTAGGAATAATACACTAATATTCCCAAAAAATTTAAATCATTTAGTGAACACGACTTACTTTTTTTACACAAAAACTCTAGAAACCCTAGGGCAAATCATTTATTAATTTTTCCAACATTTTTCATATTTTTTTGTATATTTAAATCATAAATTTACATTTATATTTTTTAATTTACCTGAGTAATTAGAAAATAATTTCTTTCAAACCCTAGTTGCCTATACTAGGTCCCAATTTTTTTCCAATATTTTTTTGATTTTTATTGAATATTTAAATAAAAAATTCACATTTAATTTCTATATTTATCTTATTAATTTTAAAAAAAATTCATTAAAACCCTAGTTATCTTTACTAGGTCTTGATATTTTTCTAGTATTTATCTAATTTTTCCTACATATTTAAATCAGAATTTCCTAGTTAATTTTTAAAAAATTTACCATAGTAATTTTGAAATATTATTTCTCTCAAACCCTAGTTGAATTTAATAGGTCCCTTTGTATTTTAGGTATCACCTTATAGATTTTTTTCATAAAAATTATAATACATCTTACTCATTTATAAACATTTCTTGTAAATAATAAGGAATTCATACTAGGGCCTATCATGTATATGAATGATGAAGTTTACCATATGTTAATTGAAAGATTAATTATTTGATTTTCATGCTTAATTTTTATATTATGGGATGATATTATCCCATGTTAAGTAATGTTTCATGGTCTATTTTACTCTTCTCTATGTCACTACCCATCACCAGATAGCCTAGTTGACACCTTTTGTCCCTCTACCACCTTGACCTATCAATTATCTATGCTCTCATCTCATAGATACTACTAATGCTATATAGATAGTAGATAATATAATTAGATCCATTACTTAATATGTCACCATACATCCCCTACCTATTCAATATCCCTACCACCTTCCTATCCCTTCCCATCCCAGGCCCAACCCACTTGCATAGGCATATCCGTACAAGGTATATGATATTATTGATCATTTGAGAAACACACAATCTAATATTTCCATGTTAGAACTAATTAAAAAATCTAATGTGTTTAAATGCATTCTTTATCAGGCACTCACTCAGACTTCTATGCCCATTGATTTAGATCCTTCTTATTTTTCATTAGTGGTCAACATGTTAAAAACTATAGAAGATGTTATTTATTTTGATCATGAGGACATGCCATCTTAGATAGTTATTGATCAAAATTTACCATTGTTTATACAAGCTCAAGTCAAAACTAGTGTAGTTAAGATATTTCTATTTGATAGTGGTTCTAGACCTAATATATGTGATATTAAATTCTTACAAACTATGGCCTTAGACATGGCATCCATGCAAAAATCATTTAATAATACTAGAGGGTTTGATTATATACCATAATAGACATTGGGCACCATTGATTTAGATATCAAATTAGGGACCAAAACCCTCTATACATAGTTCCAGGTCATGCCAAGTCCTCTTAATTGTAATCTTTTACTTGAATTACCTTGAATACACACTATGGGGGCAGTTCCTTCTACTCTTCATTGATGTGTTAAGTTTATCCATGAAGGATACCTATACACATGCCCAGTAGATAACCAACCATTTATATATTATCAAATTACAAATTCATCTTCAACTATTTTACTAGATGGAACACCTCATATCATAGTTTAGTCACCACCTCATTCCATTAGTCTTGATCAGATACAACATATGAGGTAGGAGAGACTAGTACATATCACACTCCTCCACTTATAGTTGTGTTCTCAACTCTAGATACTTAGATATTCATAGTAGCTGCAATCAGTTTAGCTACTCTATTAGTCATGGTTCCTACACTAGTTACAATTATATAATCACTGATAGTAGTTCTAGTAGTACCAGTTGATTCTATAGATATAACTCCTCTAATAATTATAATTACTATAATAGTTGCATATACTCTCATAATACCTCCAAAATATACTACTATAGTTAATGAGACTCCCATATCATATTTACCCCTTGTGGTAAATTCTAAGTCATCATATGTGCATGATGTTGATATAGATTCCCAAGCTACTTCAAATGATGATATGACACCTACACTCACAAATGATTATTTATGTGTATTGAGATTTACATCAATTGGCCAAAGATAGTACCAAGATGACTCTACAACCTTCATCACATATCTTGTATCACTCTTAACATCTCACACTACACTCTCTAGATATATTACACATTCATAGCCATAGATAGATCACTTGGTACATATAGTTCATATGGTCACCTCTATGGATATAGATCTAGTCATTCAAATTCAAGTAGGAAACACACAACATCAACCATAAATTATGCTATATCTGTTACTTTATTGTGGATTAATAACACCACTTATAATATGACATAGATTTATTATCATATTATCATAGTACGATGGTTGCCCATTTTGTCTCTTTCATTGAATCATAAGACATGACATTAATTCATGTACATATTTATAGTAGAGATTGGATAAAATATAGGTTTAGGGTACTATTCATATTATATCACCACTAGCACCAACTTCACCACTTCCATCAAAGCCATCTACTACTAGAGCTAAATGTCTTAGAGGAGAATCATCATCTTTACCACTAGATCAACCTTCAGTTTTCCTTTGATAGGATGACACCATCTATATAGAGTCTATGGCTTATGATGATACTTATGATGATGATCTTAAGGTATTTTATGATGGCCACAATCCCTTCCTCCATATTCATCCCCAGTGAGCTTCATTCTTAGACCCTTTACCCCCTCCAACCTAGTCTTTTACATCATTATGTACATATTGTTTACTTTCAATTACTTATACATACTTTATTTATGATTTCTTTTACATAGCTTATTCCAAAAATACAAAAACATTCAAATATTCAAAAATTCAAAAAGATTTAAACTATATGCATCATCCATGCTTTACATTTTTACTACCATGCTAGACTTACTTTTTGCTATTATATTCTATTTTTTGTCAATTTATTTACATTACCATGCTTCACTTGATCTTCTTTGAGTGTGTATAGTGACTTATATATCCTTGATTACATCACTCTACCCATTGAGGGGGTTATCCTACTTATACGTTAAAGACATACATCAATATACCTACCCACTGGGAGCATCCTACTTCTACATTCAAGACACACATCGATATGTCTACCCACTAAGGGCATATTCTACATGACTACACCATCTAGGTTATGTCATTCTTACACCACACACTCTAGTTATCATGATGATGTACATTACTTACTAGCTTATATAGACTATTCTATCAACACTCACTAGCATATAACACTTGTGTATTTCTTAATATATACCTAGAATTTTACTACATGTCTTGTATACTTTCACTTATTGCTTTTATTAGTTAGATGTGATTATATTTCCAGCATTTACATGTCTTATTTTCTTGATTTGCATATCTGGATGTGATTAAATTTTTTTAGTTCCTATTTGATCTTTTGTGTGTGCCTTAGGACATTTTCCAATGTCCTTTGCTTGTACTCTTTTATGTGCTTATGTCCCTTGTGCCAAACTTGCTTGTTTAAAATTTATGTGTATGTTGCATTTCCTAGTTTGAGTGACATGTGCCCATGTCCCTTGTTTGTTTGACCCCTTGGCCACTTTTATATTCTTATTACCTTGTATGCTTATTTTCTTCTCAATTTTTTTCAATGCCATGATCCACATCATGCATTCTCTTACTTTCTTGGAATCCATGATGGACATCATGCTCTATCCCACCTTAAAAAGTAACAACTAGCCAAAATTTCAATTCTATTTCACTATATTATACATATTATTACATTATTATATATATCTAGGCATACCCCTATTGATATAACAACTCTCATACAAACCATGTTATATCTTGAAATATCTTGTTGATTATCATTATTATATCACATATTTTCATAACACAACACACTTGTAGGGCTATTTCTTCTGAGGATAACTATTGTAGGGTTTTCATTCCTACCATAAAAAGAGGGGGAAATAAATACATGTTTTTTCATAGAGATTAGAGCCTCTAACTAGTCAAAAATTAGTTTTCATAACACCTAGATAGTATTCAGACTTCAAACTAGGTAGAATAGACCAAACATATAGTGATAATTATATAACAGTCTTTAGAATTAGCATAAGACAAGAGAACCAAGTTTAGAATACAATGCTAGATAGTAGGGTGTCTTATTTAAGTGTTCTTATCTAAATAATAAAAAAACCATATTTTTTAGAAATAGACAAAAAGGTAAGACTAGTTACAATTTTATCAATGATAGTTTAGTTCAGAATGAGCAGTTTTAGTACTATTTTTCTCAAAGAATACAAATATAGGGAACATCATATATGACATTATACCTCCTAATTATAGTTTTAGATATGGTAGTTGGTATAACTTCTATATCAAAATTCATGTTACAGACACTAGTGATTTAGGGAAACGTGCATGACACATTTGATTTCTCTCCTTTATAGTTTATGGTATTACCTAGGCATTCTTAATGGTTATGTGCCTTATTATATTTATAGGTGTTGGAATCAATCTCAAGTGGCTTACAAATAAGCCTATTACCTAGTTTTGGAGTGATTTTTGTACAAGACTAATCTCTACCTTTTTTAAGTGGCAAGAATGGCCTAGTTTCTAACACACATCAGCTATCCACACCACATTATCAAATTACATTCATGGGATTCAAGATCCATCTCATACATCACACATTAATAATAGTATTAATTCATAGCTTCACTTGATAGGGAAAAGATGGAGCCAAAGGACTGTCTAGCCTTTGTATTATTGAGCCACAAACTCAAAGGGATTGGACACATAATCCAAACATTGATAACACACGTACAATCACATAACTTCACTTAGTGGGTGATGATGGAGTCAAAGAGATAGAATTTACATTTTTGATCCACTCTTAGAGAATTGAGAACTCAACTCCATTCACAATATTACTCTTGGTACAACATCATTCAGTACATACCTAGCATCACTCAACATCACAATAGGTTTTGTATTAGTTCATGTTCCCAGTGAGGTGTATTCATTTCTTTCTCTTCCTCTCTCTTTTACCTAGATTATTATACATTTTTACTTTAGACATAATGGTCTAGTAAGAACTGATCTACTCCTAATTTTATTTTTCATATTTACACTTCATGACATGCTCTCTCTACACACACCTAACATCACATAACTCCATGATATTTACCCTTGTAGGTATGTTTAGGTACACTTTCCAATTTTCCTTTATCCTAGTATTTTGTTTCTTTGCATCACTAGAATAAAGTGGGGGAAATTTAGTCATATAAAATGTCAAAATTGGTAGTTTGAGTGTAGTTTGTGACACCCAATCCATAAGTCTTTCTTTCATGCTCTCATGACCCTTTTAGACACCTTTTTGCTTATTCTCAGTCATCCTAAGCTTTTCAAATGGTCATTCCACCTCAGTTAGGTAGAATTTCCTATGATAATCCTATCCCCTAAGTCTCACACTTGTAGGATAGGAGCACCTAACTTGGACTATAGTGCTAGACCCTATGGTGTCCTATTTCAATGCTCCTATAAAACTATATTTTGAGCTCTAATGGTCATTTCCTTTTAGTTTTATCCTTCATCTTGTCAACCTAGCATGAATATATTCCACCCATGACTAATAGATATCTATAAAATCCCATTCAAATTTCATTTAGGATGAGGTTGGTAAATATTACAAAGTAATGAAGAATATAAGCAAAACCACTAAGGTAAATTTCCCTATTCTCTACATATAGCCATCCAATACATATACAAGCATATCCAAATATTTAAATTATTCCCTAGTCACCTCAAACACACCCATTTTACCATTTTTGCATTTGCATTACACTTTTGCACAAAGCACATTAAGTGGGAGAACTATATATGGCTTGATCCCTCTTCAAAGTATTGGTATGTAGGCAACATGCCCATGCAAGGGGTGTGGATGCAAATTTAGTCTATATTACACACATTAACCCCCCTTTTTGTTTTAAGTTTTATCAAATAATAATGAATTCTAGGGTTTGAATATTAAATCAGATCTACAAGGAGTTTTATATACTTTCAATAGTCAAAATTTCATAGGTAGGTTCACATAGGGATAATGAATAAAACTTAGAAAACTCAAGTCTCTATAAGTAGTTTGGATGAAAATAATAGAAGATGAAAAAAATTTCAAACATGAGGGTGTCTTATTTTAGTGATCCTATCCTTTCACAAAAAGAAAGATACATCTTGATTTAAAACACTATCCTAGATTTTCACAACCAATATCAGACCCTGCAACATCTATTTTAATTCATTTGAAGATAAGTTTATTTTCTCCATATTTATTTCTAATATAGAAAGGTTTTTAAAAAATTATACAAATTAGTGGTTAAATTATTTCAATATTATTTACTAATTTACTATTCCAGACCCTTAACTAAATTAAGAAAAAATACCAATATTCAAAAAATTATAAAATCAAAAATCTATAGGTTAGTTAGGACCATCAAAGTGTGAAAAATATTAGACATGTTTATCTCATCAATTTTATATAGGAGGAAACATAATTTATTAGACCTAATGATCCTAGAAGAGGTAGTTTGAGCAAGTTATCCCTAGAGGCAGCTTGAGAGAGATTGGAGGTGAAGAGTGCAGATAAAATTGATCATCATTAATTGAAGAGTAGAAACAAGTGTCCAAGGTGATATTTTTAGGTAGTTGAGTGGGTACTTGGTTACCTATGGGGTTGGTTCCTCCTTAAAATTTAAATATTACTAAAGGTCTAGTTGTTGTGGGTGCTGAGCTAGATAGGGGTAGTAGCTCCTTAAAGGATTGATGTCTCACTAAACTAAGGGATGGGTGTTTTTCAATTAGTTGGTTTTGGTTTAAATGTTAGATCTTTTTTATATTAATATAATTCATCTTACAAGGTTTAGTGGGTTTTATCCACCAAGAGGGGTTCCCACATACATGATGTGTTCATGTGATGTAAGCTCTTATGTATGCTTTGGATGTATGTGCTTTAATGTTTATGTTGCTTGATCAAGTTTATGTATGATGAATGTTTAAGAGTTGGAAATTGAATTGGATTATCTTGCATCATTTATTCACCCCCCTCTTAATCATTGTCCCTCTAACACTATGGTCTTACATTGTAACTCACAAATATAATCCCCACGGGGAGTGATCAATAAATAAATTAATATTTCTCAAGGGGAAATATGAGGATTTTAAGAAGTTAAAAATGGAATGTAATAATAATAACTTACGCATTTTATGATAAGAACTTAGGAAACATGAGGCACACTAAAGATATGAGAAGAAACTAAATGACTAGTGACCATCAATATACAAAGGATACTTATTCACTATCGGCACAAAGATGTGTAGGAAAATAAGTGTGTTACTATGATCAACTCATGTTGGAGGTTTTGAAAAATAAAATTAAAATGGACCTACCTTCTCAAAATGTGTTCTCTATTATTCAAGACCCCTTATATAGCTATCAGTCTAATCTAAAGATTGTGTACTTGCATGAGAAAGTAGATAGCACTAAAATATTTTTGAATTCTTCTTTTCTAATCTACTGGCTTACCACACCCTAATGGACCTCAAATATATCATGAAGCCAATTATGTATTTTTATCTTCAATTAGACAAAGTATATGTGATTAGAATCATGTCTTTTAGTGTGATTGGACTTTTGAATTTTTTGAATATTTCCTTTTAGATCATTGCCTTTTATTAAATGATTTGTCTTTTGAATGTTTTTATGGATTTTAAGATTCCTCCTCCATACAGACTTGTAATGACCAGGAATGAGAGATAGAGTGATAAACATGAATTATTTTTAAGCTTTGGCTAATGGAATCTAAGTATCAAAAGGTATGACTCACTATAACACTTAGGCTTAATTTTGAACCAACATGTTATCTCAAGTCTCAACCATGTATATCCTTAGTTTATAAAAGTGAAAAGGGGAGGAAGAGGGGATCCAAAGTGGATAGGTCTAAGGATATTTTAATGAGATGAATTTTTCGCTAACTCATCACATGGTAAATGAGGAATTACTAAAGGGATCAAGGTTTGTATAACCTAGTTATAATAATAATTATCCATGTATATAAAGATAAAATAGCAAATAATCATAAAAAATAAGAAGATAACCACAATAAAAGATCTGAAGAAGAAAAAAATTAACTTATGAAAAATAATTCATAAGAGAATATAATGACATCATAAGCAACATGTAATGTAAAATAAAAGTCATCATGTACATAGATAAGAATTTAACACAATGTCAAATGATATAAAATAGATAAATGTAAATTTGGAGTGCACGTCCAATCCAAATGAATAAATAAATGTAAGAACATCATGTTTGTGTTCATAATTATTGATATAATTTTCCACACACATTATCCATAACATCTAAAAAGTCTCTATGAAGTTGAACTCAGACTGTAGCCAAAGTCTCATTGATCTTCAGGGAAAGTTAAGAAAATACTTCACATCAAATATCTTTGATAGAAAATGTAGGAATGCCTGAAGGATGATGTTAATGAGAGATGTCATAGAAGGGATTCTAAAGAGAATGCATGGGATTGGGTTCTATAAGAGATGAAGGGGTCACTAGTGGGGAAGGTGTCACTGGTGGAGAAGGATCCATAGGTGAGGGAAGGTTCATGGGTGAGGGACTCATGGGTGGAGATGGAACCATAAGAGATGGATCCATGGGAGAATAAGGGGGAGCCTTATTATAAGGGTAACCTTTGGGAGGTAGGGTAGTAGGTGATGGAGTTATTATACGGTGATCATTGAGATGTTGTTGAAGGATTTAGTAATGATTAGTGTGATGTGTACCACATTGGTACCAGAGATAATATACCTCTCCATATTTGAGAAGATATTAAAGTAATACTTTTTGTGGAGGTATAACCTTATTTATGGGTTGAGTAGTGGTGGGACATAAGTTTTCAATATATTATCATAGCTTATGATAATGTGTAGATGAATTATTATTTTTTCTTTGGAAGAAATATATATGATTATTAGTAGACTTGGTAGGTGTGAGTATAGGATGAGTGGAAATGGAAGGCAAGGAATGTTGGTATAATAAATAGCCTCTATTATAGTGACTAACAACTTTATAGCTATCCAAAAAAGGTTGATCAGACCATTTAGTGGACAAAAAATCAAGCTGTGATAAAGGGAGAAAACCATCACCAAGAGAAGGTAGGGTTGGTGGAGATACTAGACAAGGCCCGACTGAAGGAGAAATAAGATTATAAATAGGAAGGGAATCAACTATAGAGGGAGTGGGAATATGATCTAAACTAGGATCTATTGAGGGAAGGGTGGGATGCATAGAAGGCTAAAGGATAGTCAGAAGCATCTTAAGGATAAGTTGGCAAAAGGGGTCCTTATATCTATCAAAATGATAGGGATTAGTAATAACATGATCCATAAGCATATCCTATTAATATCTTCAAAAAATAGAGGTGTGTGCACCATCTCTATCCTACAATCAAGAAGAAAAATTATAAAATTAAAAATGATATAAGATGCAATACTATAAGATATATAGGAATACTAAATCAAAGACGAATAATAATGAATATTCTCAACATCTCAAGCTTGAATAAGACCTCTTAATAATAGATCATCTAGGGTATAGTCATCTTAATAATCACATGTATGAAGATTAATGGCTTAGGTAGGGATGACCTTATCATCTGATGTGGTGTGTTAAATGGAATTCCACATCTTAATTAAGATAATGGGTATATCATCATAAGGTGGTTGATGGGTATGAGGTTGAAAAAAGGGGGAAGATGAGAAATGAGATGAGGGGAGAGATTTAAGGTTTAATTAATATTGAGTTTGGTCTCATCAAGATCATCATCATCAAAATCTAGGAGGTTAGGGGGTATATTCTTGATGAGTTCAAGGTGACCATTATAACCTCTGGTGGAATTTATAGGAAAGTTAAATAATTGATATTCATGAAATGGGACACCTGGAAAGGGTTAAAGGGTAGGAATCTTGAATACATCGTAGTCTTGGAATTATTTGAAATTCCAAGGATTAGTGTCACCTTAAATCTTATATATGGATCCATTATGAGTAACTTTGACACATTAGTAAGTAGAAGAGGTAACTACTCTCATGTGATGATTCCATGGCCAACCACGAAAATTTTTATAGGATAAAGTAAAATTGAAGATCATCACCTTCATGTAAATGGTAATAGGTGGGATGGTAATGGGGAACCACACATAACCTAAAGGAGGAATTTTCCTTTGGCCATAGCCTTGACATGTGTTGCATATGGATTTAAGATTACATTCATAATCTATAAGGGTTTTGATTAAATTGATAGAGGAAACATGAGTATCAAAACTCTCATCAATCATGACATGTTTGACTTGGATATCACCAATTTGGACACTAATACATAGAGTAAGATCATCCACATGAAGCAAAATATCATCAAGGATCATAAAAGTAATGGGGAATTTGAGGGAAAGAGAAGTGTCCATTATTTCATTAGAATTTATGGACATTTATTAGCACTAATTTAAAATTCTATCTTCTAATTTGGATAAGGTGGATTTTAATCCTACTAGGGGAGGATGAGGGATGTTCATTTCAAATAAAAGTTACATAATACAATTACGATGATGTAGAGAGGTATGTATACATTCAATAAATGGGATTTGATATGGGAGATTAGTGATTTTCATGATAATATCTCAATCATCATAACCCATAAGGGGATTATTGGAAAGAGGTACATAGTGTTGAAGGAGGTCCTATGAATGAGGAGTTAAATTGCATATGAATTTATGTTGATAAGATGTGGGAGGCTTAATTAGAGGAAAAGTTTGTTGATTATTTTGAGAAGATGGGTTAGTTGAAGTAGGTTTAATTTGAGATATATTAGAATAAATGTTGATAGAAGTGATAAGTAAAGAGATTAGATGAATGGTAGAAATGGTATGAGAAATGTTAGCCAAGGGAGGTGTTGTAATTGGATCATCAAAATATATAAGTTATTCTTACCCCAACTTTGTTAAGTGAGTTGGAAAAGAGTTTATGATAACAAAAAATGTGTGAGATAATTGAGGGGTGTGAATAGGATGAGGATCAATGAAGGAAACCAACCTTCACATATTAGTCATATTGAGTTCATTCTCATCATGAGTTGTGTCAAGAAGACTATCAACATTATTGGTAGAAGAGGTAGTATTGTCTTGGGTATCTTGGTGAATTAGAAAAGGATATTTATAGATGGCCAAATGAGTATTAGCTTGGTTTAAATCTTGAGTTTTAGTTTGTGTTTCATGGGATTTAAAGGCAAATTCATAGGCTAGTTGATATTTATGAATGATAGAATCATGGTCAAAATTGTGACCAAGAAGGAAATACATAGCCAAATTACAAATTTGTCTACAAGTAACATGAAAATAACCCCAAATAACATGAAACCAACAAAATTTATTAGGATCATACTAAAATTTCATGGGACAAGTGGGATCAAGTTCTCATGGAATAGGCCTTGATAGAATTTCTTTTAAAATTATACCAAGGGTAAAGGTTTATAAAAATTGAGGTTAGTTTATGAATATTAATGAGGATTAGTGATGTGGTTGTGAGGTAAATCTTGTTCTAGAGTCTGGTTGGAAATAACAACTTGAATAGTATGAATGGTATCATAAGAATTGATGGCACCATCATTTGTAACATGATAATTCTTATTCTTAATTAACATGAGAGTAAAAATATAATGTTGGGATGACTCAAATTAATGAATAAGGAAATATTGACACTTGGATTTGTTAATGGCCTCTTCTAAAGTGCATGGAGAGAGGGTCTAGACCTGATATTGCAACTTGTGAAAAATAGCATTAGTAAATAGATGAAAGAAGTTGTCATCTACCATATTATATTCATATTTTTTAGAAAAAGCCTTCCATAATTTGATGAAATCTTATGTTTTTTTGGTTTCAAGTTGCTTACAATTGATAAAATGGGCCAAGGTATCCTTAAGGAGATCACTAGTTTGAAAATCTTGGACTAGAGTGTTGACTAAATATGTCAAACTAGTGATGGAATGAGATTCGAGTTCATTATACCAATCTAAAGCATCACTTGTGAAAGTATTTTATAATATATTGGTATCCACAAAGGTATTTAACTTGACCCAATCTATGTATATATTTCTAAATGTTTTTAAGTGAAGAGTAGGATCAGTTAACCCATTATAAGTAATGGTAAGGGTGATACCTCCTATATTTATATTAATAATTTGAGATGTAAGAGGATAATTTTTAAGGTTTTTTGTTATTTTGTTAACAAGGGGAGGTCGAGGGATAAGATTAACATGGGAATGCCAAAGAGGAGGTGGGGGAACATTTTGGCTATCCATGCCCTATGACATCTATTGAGGGTGGGTTTGAAGATGGATAAGATGATTATACATTTGCATCATTTGATTTACATTATTAACTTGGAAAGAATTAATTTTATTAAGAGTTTGTAATAGTATTTGATGGGTTTTAGTGGTATTATTGGCATTATTTGGAGCATTGGAATTGGTAGTAGTGGCTTGGGTACCACTATGGGTGTTAGTAGTAGTTTGAGAATAATTGTTGGTAAGTGAGGCATTAATGGAATAATTTTATTGTGTGGAAAACGATGTACTAGTAGAGGGATTAGAAAAAACAACACAATAAGAATTATTACCATGGGTAGTAAATGATGCACTAGTGGAAGAATTGAGAAGAGTGGGTCTTAGAATTGGACCACTAGATGTAGAACCTACCATGTTAGTAGAGATACTAGGCATGGAGGTGGAGGAAATCAAAAAGGAAGATGCCATTGTATGAGAAGTGGTTAAAATAGAGGGAAGAGTCTGAGAAGCAAAGAAGATAGTATCTCAAAATCCATGTGAGAATGTAGGAGAAGGTGAATGGCATCCCTTGACTTGACCACTTATCATGAGATTGTAAATAGTATAAGGATATTTTCCTCGATGTTGAGGAAACTCATTGATGAAGAAGAGAATTTTTAGTGTATACTCTAATTCAAGTTGGTCTTCAAATGAGAAGAGAGAATTATGAAGAAAAAAAGAATGAGGAGTGGTCCCATAGTTTGTATTATGAGTGGTTATATGCACATTAATTTCATCTAGGGTAGGATCCACAAGCTGCTTATGGGAGAAACTGTTAGGGTTGGTAAGACTCATCATATCTATTGAATTCAACTCAATTTTTTCTTCAAAAAACAAGTTTATGATAAAGGAGAAAGATTAGGTAAGGAAAAAAATGATGCAAAAGAAAGGAGATATAAGAGGTAGATAAGAGTATATAGTCAACCAAGTCAATTTAGTACTATAAATAGGGTATGAAATAGAGCCAAAAAGATATCGAGTTAACCAATTTGACTTAGTACTATAACCTAATTAAAAGAAAGGAATACTAAGTTGACCAGGTTAACTTAGTAATGTAGATAGGGAAATAAATAGTCTGATAAGGATAAATATTTGACCAAGTTGACTTACTATTATATCTTGACTAGAAAAAATGAGTACTAGGTCAACCAAGTTAACTCAGTACTATAGTCAGGGAAAAAGATAGTCTATAAGAGACTATGTCAAATAGAAAGATAGTGAATTGAAAATAGGGAAAAATTTTCTATTTTAATTGAATTAGGAAATGAAATCAAACAAATAAATAATTGGATTAATGAGAGTAATAAAATTGGGGCACACAACATAAAAACTTGCACCAACACTAGCCAATACAAATTTTTATAACACAACATACAATGAGCAAAGAGAAAATAGTCAACTAAAAAGTAAATTCTAACTAAGTAGTCATCTTAAGTGTTGTTATATTATTATGAAGCTTTTTATTTTAATTGTGATATGGAAGTTGGCTGAAATAAGGAACTAGCAAGTAATCTATGGATGATTTTAGGATTTTTAGGCTGAAAGGGATCTATTTTGGTAATGGTACTATATTGGTATTGGAACCTATCCCTTCAATTCATAATCCTATAGTAGTAAGGGTTTCAGGTGATTTTCCAATATATAACATTAACCACATGTTTATACTTGGCTAGAAAATCAAGTCGGCTTCCACCTTGGTGATGAAATCCAAGTAGGTAGGCCTTGGTAAGACAAATATTAGATGAATTTTGATTTTTTTTGATTTGGTAGTGTGTGAAGAAGGATAAAAATAGTGAAACTAAATGTCATATTTAAGAAAAACCTAATTAGACTATGTGAGCTATTATAACCATGCAAATAACTAAAAATGAAGGTGTGAATTAATTACTAGCATATAGTTGTTAATTCCCAAATTAAGCATGGTGAAAATTTGATTCAGATAACACTATATGAAAAAAATTATAGAATAGAGTCAAAAGGGTCACTACTATACTATAGAAGTAAGAGTCTTTAAGAACTAAGTCAACTAGGTTGACTTAATCTTTTAGAAAGAAGATAGACTACAAAACTAGGTTGACCTAGTTTACTATAGGATTATAGTTTTGAAGATTACACACTTACACAAAATAGAACTATAATTAAGTACTAAATTCAAAGAGAGAGAGAGAGAGAGAGAGAGAGAGAGAGAGAGAGAGAGAGAGAGAGAGAGAGAGAGAGAGAGAGAGAGAGAGAGAGAGAGACCTTGGTGGGTTAGAAGATACTAAGGATTGAAAATTTTCTTTTGAAGTGCCTTGAATTTTTCTTGCAAGTTCTACTAATTATGTCAAATAGGTCAACCTAATTCTATGAAACATATTTTTTAAGGCCTATTAAGATGACTGAGTTGACCTAGTTGTCTTAGTTTATTATCTAAAATCTAATTTTAATACTAAGTTAACCTACACAACTTAGTTTATTTTTCTAGGACTAAATAAGAGACTAAGTTGACTTATTTAACATAGTATATTGTATGGAATTGAATAAGAGTACTATATTGACCTATTCAATCCATTAACCTATATGTGATGAATACCTACATAGAAAAGATAGTCATTTTAATGTGAATGTGGGTTAAACCTATGCACAAAAGCTAGATCTATACCAACTTGGTCAACCTAATATCATAAATATAGAAAAATAATAGAATGATAGAAATGAAAAGCATGAAAGAAAACCTGTAAGGGTTAGATTCACTTTGAGTTCACCAAAATGTGTGCAATGGGAAATTTAACATATCTTTAAATCAATTTATATCAGAGAAGATAGATCCTACTTACACTTCTGATTGGGGATACATTAGATAATCAAGGTCATGACCAATATGGATTTTTTCGACCTAATCAAGGGATATCTTACCACAATAATATCATTAAGGATGGTTCCAAATCATTCATTCAATAAAAACTATGAAATAACTCTAACTAGGTCCTATGTTTTCATATTCACTATAGTAATAGCAAGTAAAGCAAAAATCTAATCTAGTTCTCACCACAGCTTGTGGCATAAAGTGGGGATGATAAAAACTAAACGTAAACATACATATAAGACATATACTCATGTCAATGTATATAAAATCCTAATACATATAATATATTTTCAAATGCATATCTATCTACTCTTAAAAATGAAGAACAAAGTTAGGAATACTTACCTTTAAAGATGAACCCATTGAGCCTCAATCTCTCCCTTGGCAAAGGTGCTTCACAATAGGCTATTGTGTTATGCAAGGATGATAAGGATAAATCATCTCTAGGATACAAAACTATCAATGCATTTAAAATACTTCTCCACAAGACAATATCCATATCTACAGATAAAGTATGAAACCCTAAGATTGTTCCTCAAGTAGAATGGTGGATAAGAAGATGCATAATATATATTACTTATTCTTATCTTATCTTATAAATTATTGTGTTTATATAATAAAATCTAACCCTAAACCCTTTCAAAAAAAAATTGACAAATTTGACCTATTCAACCTAATATTGTAATTGAAAAAAACTCACTAGGTCATCCTGGCTGACCTAGACCCTTAATAAATTTTATCAATAAGAAAATAAGGTCAACACAACTAACATACTCATGTAAATTGTCAAAAATGGGTTTAGTTTAGGGAAAGAGAAAATTAAGATGGAAAATGACTAGAAGAGTGTGTAAATTAGGATAAAAAGTGTAGGGAAATGGTTTTTAGGAGACAAGTGTGTAGATATCAAGTGGAAAAAGGGGAAATAATCTTGTGAAGCACCAATGGCTTTCCCACCCCTTTTCTGATGCACCCATTAGGGCATTCACTTAGATAGATTGAGACTCGATGGGTTATGACAAGATAAAAATCATCATTAATTGATAAAAGTTTTAAAATATTATTTGTATATAGAGAGAACATGGATAGAGGCATGAAGGTCAGTTGTAAGGCCTAATGAGGTTTATAGGTTAATGTATAAGTAAGAACTGTGAGAGAGTATGGCCTAATAGGGTATGAGGTTTTATTCTAAAGAAAGTATGGATATGTGAGTGTTGTCAGAGGTATGGTATATTTTTTCAAGAATTTTCACAAAGTTTGAGGTAATGGTTTACAATAAAAGGCATGAAAAGTGGTTTTAAAGTCACTTGAGTGTACAAAATGAAGAGTTCTCAACCTAAAAAAGGAATTTCAAGTGTTCATTGGCATGTGTAAACTTTGTATGGGAACCTAATATATTCATGGTAGATGGGTAAGTGTCCTAGATCAAATTTATAGGCATTAGTTTTTGGAATGAGGGGCTAAACTTTATCAATGATTGCTAATAGTGACAGATGGTTTAAACTCTCAAATAACCCTAATAATGACCCAATATGAAATAAATTATTATAATTAATTCAAAATTTATTGGCATGGATAGTTTAGTGACTAGAATTTGTATTCAACTCTCCTAGTCACCTCCATGAGTTATTGGTTTATCAGGTCTATAAGTAGACCCTATAGGAAAGTGCTTATTTCTCAGAGATTTGCTATACTAGTTATAATTGACCAAGTCAAAATATTAAATTAATTATATGGATAATTTTATACTTTTATTTTATGTTTATGGTGGTTTTGGGACATGTTCTATCCCTCATGTGTGTTAAAATAGTCATCCAAGATAACTTATCTCTAATAGACCTAACGGTGCAAAGAGTGAGAAACCCAGGTAGAAGTGAGAAGCCAATTAGGGATGTGTTATCATGTAATATGTATAAATACAAGTTCATGGATATATTTTAAAATTATTTTAATAAATTTTCAATTTCTATATAAGTTTTTAAGGTTACTTGATATGATGAAAATGTTGCTCATAAGTTGACCTATCTAGTGTAGATGAGACAATGAGATGTAAGGTCATAAGATTGGTATCAAAAAAAATCCACTTGAACATGTTATATTTATATATAATAATTTTATAATGATGTAATAATATCATCCACATTTATTAGGAGTCTTTATAGTGGTCATACAAGTGTTGAGGGTCAAAATCACCATGACTAGTCTTTAAGGAAAAATGGCAATTCCAAGTGAGCAAGTTACAAGAGTGTTTTCAAGTCCTTTTTCCCTATATAATAAATTATAATTAAATTTGTGAATTTTTTTAGGTATTTAAGGCTATATTTATATGTTTTATTTCCATTTTTCATCTAATAGGTGTTTTATCTTCAATATTTTAAGATAGACTTTCTGAGTATGCATAGGCCTAATTGTGAACATTACTAATGGCATGCTTCAAGTGGCAATTGGAGATAAAAAGTGTCATGGGAATAATATGAGATTATTATATGTATATTTAAGTTTCATGTTAAAATTTCCTTATATGTATCAATGTTTAAAGTGCTCTAAGAAGATCAAAAGGTAACGTGTTCTAATGAAGGCCTAATTGGATTAGGTCTCCTTAAGGCCTAAAAGAGGTTTTGGTCATGTATGTTATGAACAACATATTTTAATGTTATATTAATGTTTATGGCATGTAATAAGACCTATTTTATTTAAAATATAAGTGAAAAATTGTGTATAGATGACCAAGAGGTATATGAGTAAGAGCCTAGTATAAGAATAAGGCCTAATAGGCCTAATTAACTAGTTAGAGAATGAGTGAGTGGAAGTGAAGGATATAGTAATTTTAAGAAATAAAGGAGGTATTTTATACCATAATAATGGAATAGATAAAATATCATGAAGATATATTAGGGTTATTTCCCATGAAAATCAAGTTCAAATGACCTAATCAAGTCAAGAAGAGGGTTAGTTAAGTGAAGAAGCCTATAAGGCAGTTTGAAAAAGGATAAGAGTGTGAAGAAATAAAGAGGTGGTAATCATAATTTGGTTTTTAAAAAGGTGATATTAAGGTGATAAAATCAATTATGTGGCTGAGTTAGTGTTTAGTCATCTATGGGGTTGGTGCCTCCTTGCAAGGTAACAATGTTTATAGGGATAGATCGTCTCATGTTACTAACCTATTTTCACTAGGTTATAAGAGGTGTAATGCAAAGGAACTAGATTTGATTATTATTTGGATCTGGTACATAAGATCACACATCTAATGATGTTAAAATATTAAACAGGTCATGGAAAAATATTGATACAAATTTAAAACTATTCCTATACATATCCTTAACTAGACACTTGTATCAAGATTGAACATAAGCATCAATGTTACAATCCTTGGTGGTGTAGCTATATGGTAAATAAAAATCATCAAAATATAGAGCTAAAAATTAAAGATATTTAGGGTAGCCTTCTTATGATACCTGATTATTTCCATATTCCATAATAGAATAAAAAATAATATACACTCTCTTTATTCCTTAGTTTCTTAGTACTTTCTATATTTATTGCACATGCCTAAATGAGATATATATTTTCAAAATAATGTATTACATTGTTAAAAATATGAATAATACTTGATTTCATTCAAATAACTTTATTTCTTGTCTATTTTATTATGAATCCAAAAGAATTAAAACATTTGTTAAATCCATCCTATGTTTGTTGAACCAAAACCCTAGTTTACATATTAGGGTTCTCAACTTATTCTGAAATTGATCTTAAATTTCTATATTTTATTTTAAAATCTGATTTCTCTCTCACTTATATGGGCATAGTTTAGGAATGCCTATTATTCCTATTTTGGGATTCCTAGTTGTGTTATTTGTAGTCATCTTAAACTTTATAAACCTTATGGAGTCTTTAACAGAAGGTTATGCACATAAATTTAATTATAATTGTTTATTTAATCCACTTGATGATAAATGTATTACATATTAATACCTAAAATAACACCAAATACAAGATAAAACCTCTTTTGCTTACAACTATAATAATGAAAAAACTAATAATGCAAACACAAGTATACATAAGAAAACAAGTGATCATGATGCTTTCACCCCTAGTTTGAATGTGTGAAAATGACTCTTGGTTATGACACCTTTCCTATCCCTCTATTTTATGATATTGAAGAGACAACAAATATGTAAAATTATACCATTCCTAATGTTCAAAATTAAACTATTGCATCCATACCTTTTTTAGTTATTTCAACAAGTGAGCATGATTATCCCCTTTTTTATGTTAAAAATACAAAATAAGTGGAATGTTCCTCCCCTATCTATCATAATTAAAATATTTAAGAAATTAAGTTTGTATCTCCTTCTATAATTAATTCTAATTTTCAAAATTACATTCCTTCTTTGTTATTCCATAAACCGTTGGCATGTCTAGGGATATGTGTAGATTAATTATGGCTTGCATAACCCTTTTCAATATTATTTTACAATTAAATATTCATTTATATGTTTATTAGGTTGGAATATAGGTTTTCCATGGCCTTGGTAGACTATATATAAGAGGTAGGGTTAGTTGTTCATCATTATATCTGAGTATTCATTTCTTATTACAAACATTTAGGAGGTTTCCCCCTCAAAGTGGCTTATATATTATTCATATTTTCTTCTATATTTCCATATTATTGTGATAAATTTATATATTTATTCTTATTTGGTGAAGTAATATCAATCTAAGCAGTATTAGGTCATCAATTTGGGCCATAATCAGAGCAAAAACCCTAGATATTGAAATATGGCTATATATCATAAATAGTTATGAATTTCTCTAAAATGTTTATACTAAAATTGATAAATAATTAAAATAAGATTCCATTAAAATTTAAGCTTATTTGTATTTGTGTTTTAAAATTTATATCCATTTTAGGGTGTAATTTGTAAAAAATTACAAATTTATTTCTATTTTTTGAAAGCTTGGAAAAATAAGGTTGGCTTTATTATTTGATATTTGTGATATGAGGCTAGCATATTTAAAAAATTATGTAGTCAAATTTGGGTTAATGGAGAAAAATAAGTTTCACCATTAATCCTTCTTATGGTTGGTCCTAATGCTCATAGATGGGGGAAAGGGCAAGACACCCCTAAAAATACTTTAAGGGATGACATGGAGTCTAAAATATATGATAGGATTTCTAAAATTTAGTCAAGTCTACATGACCTAATGTAGAAGCATGTGCAATTCTAAACTAAAAAGTTAGTAATGCAAGGGGAGATCAATGGTGTGAATAATCAATTATAGCAGATCATGACACAAATAGACACCATTTCATCTCATTTTCCACTCTTTAACCCTCCACTTTTTCCTTTTGGTCCTCCTCCTCTCAACACTAACACCACCAATATGGGGGTGAAATAAAGGTTTCAAAAAGTGTACTTGTGCAAGTTTTATGGTGAGGATCGACTCACTTGGATCACTCAAATTGAAAATCTATTTTATCTACACCAAACTCATATCTCTCAAAATATGATCATGACATCTTTGTATCTAAAACCTAAGCCATTCATTTTGTATCATTGGTTGTGTGCTCAAAATAATAATACTAATGCTCTTTTTACATGGTAAGTATATTCTAATGAACAAATGTCTCACTATCAAAATAATTTTTTTGAAATATATTTTAAATAGTTATCTAAGTTGTGACAAATAGGAATAGTGAAGGATTATATTCATCAATTTAATAATATATTCTTACATGTGGACGATATCACTGAGGCAATCTGAGTAATTTTTTTATGGGTGGACTAAAATATAGTTTCAATTGGAGGTTCATATGTTTAACACCACAACTGTATCTAAAGTTATACCAATGACACACTTAACATAATAAAATAGAAGAGAAAACATCACCCCTTCACTACTAGCATGGAATGCACCTTCCTAACTCCATCACTACCTCAACCTACCAAATTGACACTGTAATAAATTAAGTAGAAGTGTGCCAAAGGGTTATGTTATGGTTGCAACAACAAATCGAGCAAAGGTCATCAATGTTTTAAAAAGAAGTTATTTTACATTGAAGGTGATAATGAGGATGAAGAAGATGAGGAGGTATTGAGTGAGGTTTTTTGAGGACCTAAGGAGGAAGCCATAAATTCTCAACCTACTATCTCCTACCATTTCCTTGTAGGTATTTCTACTCCTCAGACTCTTAAGGTGGTGGGTTTCATTAAGAAATAGAAGGTCATAGTGTTTATTGACTTAGGTAGTACACATAATTTCATCAATAATAAGTTGGTTACTCATTTAAATTGTTTAATCTACCTATCCCCATAATTTCAAATCATGATTGTAGATGGTGGTACATTTAATTGTTCTACAAAATTCCATAGTATTAAGTTAGCACTGGGGGACTATTTTCTAGATTCTATTCTATTTGTTACTCCTATGGGTGGGACTAACATTATTTTAGGAGTACAATGGCTCACCATATTAGGTACTATTTAGATGAATTTCCAAGAATTGATCATGCATTTTCATTTTGAAGGCAAGCCAGTGGAACTATAGGGATTAATATTTAAATCTCCATAATCAATTAGTTCACATCAGATGACCAAGATACTAAAAAAAAGTGTTGAAGGATTTGTGGCACACTTATTTTCCATTGATGTTCAAAAAATTCTGGTTGAACATTTAGTTATTTTTGGCCCCATGCTAAAAGGTCTTCCTCCTAGCCATACCCATTATCATACCATCAGATACATTCCTCTAAGTATGCCACCTAACATTAGTCCATATAGATATCCCTATTCCCAAAAGAGTGAAATTAAAAAATTGGTACAATAGTTGTTGGAGGTAGGAACCATTCACCATATCCAAAGTGAATAATATTCTCTAGTATTCATGGTGAAAACCAAGGATGAAACTTAGAGTATGTGCCCAGATTATAAACATCTCAACAAGTTCACTATCAAAGATAAGTTTCATATTCCTATAATTGATGATTTTTTATATGAATTATGTGGTGTTGTTTATTTTAACAAATTAGATCTTCTCTCTAGGTATCATCAAATCTATATTTGTGAGGAGGACATTCTTAAAATAATTTTTCATACTCATGAAGGCCGTTATGAATTTTTGGTCATGCCATTTGGTCTCACCAATGCACCATCTACCTTTTAGAGTTTGATGAATATGGCTTTTAGGCCATTTTTGAGAAAGTTTGTACTTGTGTTTTTAATGACATCCTTATTTATAGTAAAAATTGGGAACACCACTTACATCATGTGAAATAAGTACTCTCAGTTCTTGATCAACATTAATTATACATTAAACCATCCAAATGTGCTTTAGGAGTCTATAAAGTGGAATATTTGGGTCATATTGTATTACATGAGGGAATAAAATTTTATCCTAAATAAATCCAAGCCATCATGGAGTGGTATATTCCAAAGACACTTAAGAAACTAAGGGTATTTATGGGGCTAACTAGTTACTATCATAGATTTTCTAAACATTATGGTAGTATTGCATCACCATTCCCTTCCTTGTTGAAGAAAGACTCCTTGCAATGGATTGATATTGCTACCAAGACATTTGTACAATTAAAAATGGCTTTGTGCACCACCCTGGTATTAGCTACTCCATTTTTTTTAAAGCTTTTATGGATAAATGTGATGCATCTAGATATGGTATGGGTGTAGTAATCATGTAGTATATTGTAATATTTAGTGCCATAAAACTTGTAGGTATGGGATATACTATTGTGATTTATGATAATTGAGTGTTGAATAGAGTGTGGTAATCAAATTCCTAATTAAAATTTGAAGCACCTTAATTCAAATACAACACCTTACTTTTTAGAGATTAAATCTCAAGCATGAGGGATTGTACATCAAGAGAATAAGAATGTCTACTAACAAAAGATAGTGTCCTTAATGAGTGATTAAGGTTAACATATTAATATATTGAATCCCTTGGGTTACCCCCATAGTAAATTATGGTACAAACTTTTTATTCATTATATCCATATGGTTAAAATCCTTAAAGGATTAGCCTTTAGATGATTTCTTAATTTATTCTCAAACATTTTGATAAATATGTATTTCCTATCTTTATTATTTGAAAGATATTAGTTCTTGAGTACAATGTGTCTTGAGAAGCCTATTCTAGACCCTATTAGAAGGTGTGCATAGAGAATTTTGGTAAAGTAAGTGAGAAATATTTTAAGAGGTTTTTTGACATTGTGTGATCATGTAAGTAAAGTATATACACTTTCATAAAAATTTTAATGTTATTTTTCAAGTTTTAAGTTCTTGAGAAGCCTAGTCATGGTACTAATCA
The DNA here is from genome assembly GCA_037957365.1 of Torreya grandis. Taxonomy (NCBI): domain Eukaryota; kingdom Viridiplantae; phylum Streptophyta; class Pinopsida; order Cupressales; family Taxaceae; genus Torreya; species Torreya grandis. Next base: position 220,920 of record JARHVA010009363.1, read on the forward strand.
TGGCATATAAAGTCCTAGTGAGAAGGTTTAAGAATGGTGGCTTAGTGAGATGAGTGAACACAAGAAAAAATTGATGTATGAGGTTGTTTTATCATGTATATGAGGAATTTTAAGACTCATAATAGTCTCAAGGTGAGCCTATAGGGGTAAGACATTCAGAACAAGTCTACACCTAGACCACTCCTAAACCTTGATTGGCCTAATGAGGTATCATTATCTATTTTCAAGGCATATTAAGGATGTATGATAGTTTTTAAGAATATATGAGGTTTATTTAGTACATGATTAAGGTGGAGAGTTCATGGAAAGAGGTTTGAAGGTTAGTTCAAGGCCTAATGAGGTGTGAAGACTCAAGTGTAGAAAGTAAGGTGGTGAGAACATGGCCTAATGAGGCATGAGGTTTAGTTTCCAATCCAATTATGCATATGTGAGATTTTCTATATCTATGATAGGTTTTTATAGTTTTATTCATGAATTTTTAGGTCAAAATTTGGAGTTTAAGGAAATAAAAAGTGCTTTGAGGTCTCTCAAGTGCATAAAATGAAAGGTTCTCAACCTGAGAAGGATTTTATTATGTTTTTTATCTCATAAAAACTCTACATGGGAACCTATAATATTAATTGTATATGGGTAATGGTCCTAGATAAAAATTCTAGGCATTAGTTTTTCGATTGAGGGGTTATACTTTATGAACAATTGTTAATAGTGGAAGTTTGTTTAAACCCTCTTAGAACCCTAATAGTGACCTAATGTTGAAGATATGATTAAAAATTTATCAAGATGGTTTTAAATGATTATATAAATGTTTTTATATTTTATTTATCTCTCTCAATTACCTCTAGGTAGTGGTGGTTAGAGCAAGGAGAGATAAAATGTGAAGATATAGGGTTATTTTTGAAGTTGTTATAGCTATAAAAAGTTATATTGGACAAATTTTGAAAATATATGAATTTGCAATATTGAGAATCATATTTTATGTCATTTTAGGTTTATAAACAAGTTTAATCTCTCAATTATTATAAACTGGTCATCCAAGTTAGCCAGTCACTAGTAGGCCTAATGGTGGCAATAGTGAAAAACCCAGGTAGTAGTGAGAATATGATTAGGAATGTGTTATCATGATAAATTTATGAAACCAATTAAAATGATATGGTTTTTATTAATATTATTTCCTATTAATTATTTTTATAAATATTTAAAATTAGGAAAAGGGGTGAAAATGATGAAGCCAAAATGGCTTGCTTGGCTCAGTGAGGTTTGTGTACAATGAGGTCATAAGATTGGCCTGAAAAACCAATATGTATACATAATTTTAACATATGATATTTATATATAATAATGGATTAATTTTATATTAGGATGATATAATTACATAATAATTCTTTTAAAGTGGTCATACAGGTGTTGAAGGTCAATGTTACCATGACTGTGTTTTAATATAAACTAGCAGTTCTAGTTAAGTAAGTTGTAGTGATGAGTTTGAGGCTCTATGACCTAAGTTTAAGTATATAATTAATATGGTATTGTTTTTTTTTACTTTAAATTAACTTTCATATTTTTTTTAGGTTTTTAATTTAGTGTAAGAGGTCAAAAAGTTGATGTCAAAATGGCTTGTCTAGTTCTGGTTTGACTATGTGTAGTGAGATCAAAAGATTCATTTGTAAGACCAATATTTGAAATTAAAACTTGTTATTTTTGTATTTTATAGTGGTATATATATTTAAATTATATTTTTTAAGTTTCATTGTTAATTTTAAGTTTCCTTTTAAGTGTTTAATATCAAGTAGTTCATAACTAATTTTTGGAGTGTTTTGGTAGTTCTAAGTGGGCTATTTGCAGGAAATGTTTGAGTCCTTTTGACATGAATTGTGAAGTATAAATAACATGGTGATATTTATAATTTCATCAATTTTATTTTCATTTTATTTTTTTCATAGTTGTATGACTAAATTTTGTACATGCTTTAGTTTTGTTTGGTAGATTTTTTGTAGGTTCATAGGCCTAATTGTGAACAATGCTACAAGGAGTGTTAATGAAGGGTTTGGTGATAAAAAGTGTTATGTATATTATAATATGTTTATTTGGGTCTATTTTATTAATTTATGAAAGGATATTATTTGTCAATGAAGGTAAATTATTTCAATAAGAACATAGGATATTGTGTACTAATGAAGGCATTATTGAATTAGGTCTCCTTAAGGCCTAAAAAGACTTTTTGGTATTATATGTTGTGGATGGCATATTTTAATTATATAATAATATACTAAATATGGTATAAGACCTATATTAAGGTTAATCTAAGTGTTAAAGTGTATATTTCTGACCAAGAGGTATATAATCAAGAGGCTTGTATATATATAAGGAAGTTTTATGCCTATTTATGTAAGATGTGTGTAAGTTAATGAAATAATAAATTATTGAACATAATGAGTTATGTTAGACCATAAAATGGGTGTATATAATATATAATGAAGATATAACATGGGTACTATAGATTAATATCAAGTTGATATGACCTAATTTATCTTGAAGAGACCTAGTTGAGCGAAGAAGCCTCGAAGATAGTTTGAGAGAGATAGAAGAGTGGGAAGAGATAAATAAGGTGATCATCATATATTATAAGATAAAAATAGTGGTATGAAGGTTATAAAATAAATAACTATCTAATTTGGTTTTTATTAATCTAGGGTATTAGTTCCTCCTTATAAGTTGGTGCTTGTTAAAGACTAGTTGGGTTGGTGCTTAGCTACTTGGGGTTGGTGTTCCATGTGGAGTTGGAGATTAAATAAATTTTCATATATTAACTTATACAAATATAATAAATTTTTATGTATTAGTGTTATTTATTCCCATTGAGGTTTTCCCACATATATAATGTGTTGTCTTGTGTAATCTTATTTCATGCTTGTATGGTTGATTGCTTATGCATTACTTGATCCATATGTTGATGTGATGGTTCATGTATACTAAGAAGGAATTAAAATAATTTTTTTTAATATAATGATTCAACCCCCCCTTAATAATTATTTTCCAATAATTGGTAATAGATCAAGTCCTTCAAAGTAGGCTTAATAGCCTAAAGGAGATCCTAAAAGCGAGGATGACTAGTCAGCAAGCTCAAGGTGGTTTCCCTAACAATAAGGCTCCATTATTCAATGAGAATAATTATGATTTTTTGAGAATAATAATGAGGAATTATCTAATTTTAATGTTCCATTAAAAATGGAAGTCATTTTTGGATGGATACACTCCACCTCCTACACCACCAACTAATGCAATAGACAAGAAGGAGAGTGAGATAAATTCCAAGGTAATGAATGCCACTCTATTTGGCCTATCAGAGGTAGAGTTATGAAGTTTATGCACTATGAGATAGCTAAGGTAATATGGGATATGTTTAATACTATCTATGAAGGATACACTAAGGTGAAAATGGCCAAATTATAGAATCATATAAGATAGTTTGAAAGTTTGAGTATGAAGGAAGATGAGAGAATTGTATCCTACATGTTAAAGGTTGACAAAGTTGTCAATGTCATTAAATGATTATGATACAAATTGAAATATTTTATATTTGTTCAAAAAAGTTTGAGATCACTAACTCCTAAGTTTAATTCTTAGGTGTCTACAGTACAAGAGATGAAAGATTTGGACAAGCTAAAGATGGATGGGCTTCATGTAATCTTGACTATCTATGAGATAAGAATAAATGAAGTAAGACCTCCCAAGAATTAAGCATCTTTAAAATTTGAGAATAATTTAAAATCCAAGAAGGTCAAGGATGAGGTATGTTCAGATATTGATTATGATGAACTAATAGTCATTTTTGCTAAGAAATTGAGGATTGGATCTAGTACGTATTAGGGTAAGTTGTCTTTAAAGTGTTTTAAATATGGTAGTAATGGTCACTTTACATCTAAGTGTCCTGAAAAGGATAATAATGAATAGGATGAATAACATGATGAACATCATGGTGATGATAAGAAGGTCTATAGGCTTGACAAAAATAAGAAAGATTTTAGGAAGTATGGAGGTAGGAAAGGGTCATTCAAGAATAAGAGAATTTTATATACCAAAGATAATAACTCATCTGATGTACATGAAACAATTAAATCTAATGGTGATGATGAAAGTAATGAATATGAAAATTAAAATAATGAAACCTTATTCATGTTTATAGAAACAAATAATGAGGGTTTTTGGGAAGGGAAAGACATTATAGATGATGAAGAATTAGATGAAGAAGAGGCTGAAGTGAACCTTGAGGCAAAATTGGTGAGTGATCTAGAGGATTTGAAGTTATAAATAAGGAATAATCACAAACTAAGATCATTAGTTAAGGATTATGAAGATAAGATTGGTTTGTTTAAATAAAGACTGAGAAACACATCTAAAGAGTATGATGATATCATCAATCATATTAAATCATAGATGGAAATAGTCACTACTAGATTAAAAGATAAAGAGGAAGAATGCACTAATTATAGAACTGAAATAAAATCCTTGAAAGCTGAGTTGGATAAAAAATCTAGCAAGTTGAAGACCTTTATGAATTTTGAAAATAGTGTTGATGTTCTGGATAACATATTGAGTAGTCAAAATTCTGTAAGTGATAAGACATGTCTTGGTTTCAAATAATAAAAAAAGGAGGTATCTCAAGTCAAGGATAAGGATAATGAAGACAATAAGGTCAACATGAAAAGACCAATCAGACAACCCAATGCTTTGAGGTATGCAAATTCATTCTATGGTTAATATTTTGCATGTAATAAATTTGGTCATAGAGCAAGAGAGTGTAGAAGACCCTCTAAAAATGAATATGCATGGGATTATGAGAGTAATAATTAGTCAAAAGGTTGAATGATGTTTTTTACTATAGTTGTCATAATGTGGGACACATTACAAGATTATTCCCTGATAGAGTTAGAAGGCCATCAAGTCAAAACAAGATGTTTGAAGCTCCTAAAGTGAAAGAGAGAAGGTAAATGAATGTGTGGAAACAAAAGATATTAAAGGTGATCCATGATCATTATAAAATCCCAAATGACATATTTTATATGATATAACATACTTTATATGTGAAATCAAGGTAGGAAAGTTCATTATCAGCTTAGATTATTGATCACATAGATGATGAAGAGGTCAAGCCTAATAAGATCTTGAAGGATATTTAGTCTTATGACAGCATGTAGATTTAGGAATATCCTAAGTTTATTTTTTTATTTTACCCTATGGAAAGGGGTGACTCCATTAGGCTTCATATATACACTTTTTAGTTAGTAGAAGCATGATGGATGCTTGGTTTGAGGGGGAGCTATTTAGTGTGTATGACCCTTTGTCACTAATGTCAAAGGGGGATAAAGTTAAAAAATGGATAAATAAAATAATGTGGGAGATGAGAGTGATCATATTGAATAATCTTTTTCCATCAATGACAAAGGGGGAGTTTGTTGAGAAGTGTTATCATGGATGTCAGTATTAATGGCATTGATGTGATAAAGAATCCATGTGACAAGAGATAATTTGAATGCAATAGAGAATTTCAAGGCAAGAGATAATTTGAAGGAATATTAATTCCTCTTCTATTGGTTTATGTCAAAGTTAATGTCAAGGTTCAGGTCAACTTGATGTTGTATATGTTGTCACAAAGAGAAATGATAGTCAAGTGAGCATTAAAACATGGTTATGAGGCTTTAGGTTTGAATGAGGTCATGAAAGAATGTTAATAAAAAAAATATTGTTTTAGTGATGTGAGAGTGTTTTTTAAATAGTTTTATTATTTGACATCATTGAGCTAAGCATGTTTGAGTACTAGTTCTTGAGTACAAGGTGTCTTGAGAAGCCTAGTCTAGACCTTGTAAAAAGGTGTGCATAGTGAATTTTTGTGAAATAAGTGAACATAAGATTATAAAATTTCATTATTAATTATGTGATCATGTAATTAAAGTTTAGACACTTTCATTAGTGTTTTAAGGTCAGTTGTCAAGTTTCAAGTGTTTGAGAAGCCTAGTCATGGCACTAGTCATGGCATGTAAAGTCTTAGTGAGAAGGTTTGAGCATGATGTCTTGGTGAGATGAGTACAAAAAGGCATGAATGGGTGTTTTATATTGTTTTAACATGTATATGATGCATTAAAACACTCATGAGAGTCTTAGGGTGATCCTACACTAGTAACTCCCTCAAACCAAGTCTGCACTTAAACCACTCCTAGACCTTACTTGGCCTTATGAGGTATCATGATAAATTAAAAATGTATATTAAGGATGTATGATAGTTTTTAATAATTTAAAAGGTTAATTGAGTATATTATTAAGGTGGAGAGTGTATTTAAAGATTTTTTAATGTTAGTTCAAGGCCTAATGAGGTGTGAAGACTCAAGTGTAGAAAACATGGCCTAATGAGGCATGAGGTTTAGTTTCCAAGGCTAGTATTCATAGGGGATATTTTTTCATGTGTGATAGGTTTTCATAGGTGTATTAATGAATTTTTAGGTCAAATATTTAAGGATAAGTTAATAAAAAGTGCTTTGAGGTCTCTAGAGTGCACAAAATGAAGGGTTCTCAACATGAAAAGGATTTTCTTGTGTTTGTTAGTTTGTCAAGCCTATACATTGGAAACTAATATATTCATGGTAAATTTGGAAGGGTCATATCTAAAAATTATAGGAATTATTTTTTGTATTTAGGGGTTATGCTTTATGAACAATCGTTAATATTAGAAGTGTGTTTAAACCCTCTTAAAACCCTGATAATGACCTAATGTTGAATATATGATTCAAAAGTGCTCAGGATGGTTTTAAATGCTTATATAAGTGTTTTTAAATTTTATTTAAATCTCTAAGGTACTTTAAAGTGGTGGTGGTTAGAGAGAGGAGAGATAAAATGTAAAGATACATGCTTGTTTTTGAAGAAGTTGTACTATAAAAAGTTATATTGGAACATGTTTGAAAATTGATGAAGGTTAAAGATTGAAACTCATATTTTATGTCCTTGGAGGTTTATAAATAGTTTATATCCCTCAAGTTTGCTAAACTAGTCATCTGAGCTAGTTAGTCACTAACATGTATAATGGTGGAAATAACAAAAAACCTAGGTAGTAGTGAGAAGATGATTTGGAATGAGTTATCATGATATAATGATGAAAAAAAGTTCATGGGGATGGTTTATGGGATTGGTATGTCCTAATAATTCTTGGTATAAATATTTAAAATCAATAACAATGGTGAAAATGAATAATCTAAAATGGCTTGTCTGGATTAGTGAGGTCTATATATAGTGAGGTCATAAGATTGGTCTACTTGACCAATATATGCCATTTGAGCATATGATATTTCTATCTTATAATGGTCTAATTTTCTCATAGTATCATCTAATTTCATAATAATTATTTTAAATTAGTCATATAGGTGTTCAAAGTCAATGTCAACATGGCTATGCTTTAAGGTAAATTGGTAGTTCTAATTAAACAAATTATAGTGATGAGTTTCAATCTTTATGACCTAAGTTGAAGTATATAATTCATATGGTATTATTATTTGTAACTTGAAAGTATTTTTCATGTTCTTTGAAATTTTGGAAGTTAGTGTAATAGTTTTAAAAGTTGAATTTAAATTAGCTTGTTTAGTTTTGGTTTGACTATGTGTAGTGAGATCAAAATATTGGTTTGAAAGACCAATATTTGACATTATACCTTGTTATTTTTGTATTTGAGATAGGAATAGATATGTAAAAATATATTTATAAAGTGTTAGTGTTCATGGGAAGAATTATTTTATGTGTTGAAGATCAAGTTGTTCATAAATGGTTTTTAGAGTGTTTTAGTAGTTCTGAGTGGGCTATTTGTAGAGAAGTATTTGAGTCCTTTTAGCCTAAATTGTGAAGTCTAAATCACATGGTGATGTTTCATGGAGGTTTTTTTCATGGGATTTATTATTATAGTTTTGCGATTAAATTTTCTACATGCTTTAGTTTTGTTTGGTATACTTTCTATAGGTTCATAGGCATAGTTGTAAATAGTGCTACAAAGAGTGTTCATTAAGGGATTGGTCATTAAAAATCTTATAGACATTAGAAAATGTTTATTTGGGTCTATTTTATCAATGAATGAATTTTTTTTTCATCAATTAAGGTAAATTGTAGAAAGAAGAACATAGGATAATGTGTGCCAATGAAGGCCTAATTTAATAAGGTCTCTGTAAGGCCTAAAAAGAGTTTTTGGTCTTTTATGTTATGGGTGACATATATTAATGATTGATTCATGTATTAAAATTGTTATAAGACATATTTTAAGTGTAATCTAAGTGTGCAAGTGTATATGTTAGACCAAGAGGTATATGATCAAGAGGCTTGTATATATACAAGGCTTAGGCCTATTTATGTAAGATTTGTGTAAGCAAGTGAAATAAGAAATTTTTAAATAAAATGAGGTCTTGTAGAAAATAAAAGTTGTTATATAAAATGGGTCAAATTACAATTCATATGCTCATTCCATGTTAGTTCTAGACTCATTACAACTAGTTGAAAACATAGTATATTTATGTAGCACTCAACATTTATCACTCAATTATGTTGGCATAAATTCACATAAGGAGAAATCCTTATGAACTCAACTAAAGCACAATAAATAAATAATTAAGACCCATATTGGGATAATTTTTCCATGGCTCAAGATTTCACTTATAAGACTTGGTCATTTCAACATAGGCTTTTGGTAGATTCATCGGTACAAGCCTTTTCTTGGCTAATCATGATTTTCTGTAGGTGTAAGACTCTTTTGGGTGGTTCTATAATATTAAGGGCACAATTAATTATTTTACTAAGATTAACACCATATACGTTATATATGGGTCAAGGGGTTACTTCAATGTAACTGTTCATACTAGGCTCATGATTAATGCAATGATATCATTGCTTGGTGTAGGATCTTATCTACACTTAAGCTATTCATACATAGTAGGCTGACATCATAATAATTTATATAGATGCCATTAATGCCATAAATAATAAACTTGAATACACAATACTTAACATACTTGATCTAGAATTACAACATTATGACTATTACATTCTTGGGCATTCAACTAGTCAACATTAAGGAAGTATAAACTATGAATACTATATGATGCATAACCACCTTCTTCATTAATCAAAGATCGAATGTAGAATAAGGTTCAAACACTTACAATAAATAGAGTAAACACTTTCTCAAGCCAATTGGTGGCCTAGAGGCCCACAAGTGAGGTTGGGTATATATAAGATAGGACCTAATGGCATCCATGCTATATCTATTACTAATAACAGCCATAATATTATAGAACCATTAATTTTTGGCTTCAATATATCCAGTTCACATCATCTTTGCTCACTATTTCAAGATTTTTTTAGCACACCAGAGCATCTCTTTACTAGATTAGAAAGTGCATGTTGGGTGATGAGTTGGATCCTTTGTTGATAATCATACCAGCTCCATCACGTTGCACCCTTCATAGTATAGTCACCATGTATTTCCACTCCTAAACGATTACCTTAAAGATCTAGGTGCTAGTTAACTACCTATCAGTTAGTGCAATATCTACATTGGTTCTTATAACTAGTGATAAGATATAAAAATAATAATCAATCCCAGTGATTACCTCATGTTGAGATGTCTACCATGCTAGTGTGGATCCCATACCTAATGAATTAGGGGACCAAATTTACCCCATACAAAATTGATAGCCCATCCTTGAACTAGGCTACAAAATCCATTAGTGTACAAAATTTGTGAGAGCTCTCCTTGAGCTTAGAATTAAAGTCTTCAAATCCCTTAATAGCAAGATTGATCTATTCAATGGCACTATCTATTTCTATGGAGGTGCTGCTAAGCATGAATATGTCTATCTTTTCCATTTCTTTCTTAAAGGATTATAGACTTATCTTAACCTTTATCACTCATCCATTCAAGATTGCTCCGTGGTTGCATACCTTAGTTTATAAGACATGGAAGAGTGCTTCCAGGTTTTGTTCCTAGTCATTTATCTAGGTGCTTAGATTATTGACCTTTCCCATGATCTATGTGTTCTTTGACTTACTAGCATAATACACCTTTATCTACTTGAGTCATTCATCTATGACTGATGCTTGGTTTGAAAAGTTCATGAAGATATCATTGGATAAATTTGTATCTTTTTGAAGTTTTATGAAGAGGTCCTCACCTCTATGAGCATGGAAACTAGCTCCTATTGTAGCATGATGCATGTATCTTCTTCTTCTTCTTACATCAGCTCCAATTTCATCCTTAGGAGCATCTGATCTACTAGCACACATAATTTATCAGCCTTTGAGAGGTTTGATGTATCAAAACTAACCAAGATGGATGGTTTGGCCATCTCTATGCACTTACATAGCTACTACAGTTTGAAATTCATGGCCTATGCTTTATATTTAGCATCCTTATAAAGTTTTTTCCATTTATTTTCTTTTCTATCATTGATGATGTCATTTCACATGACTTTTGTGGCCATCCAAATAAGCACATTCCTAGAATAGAATAGGTTAACGATGTAAGGGTTTATGATGAGGGAGTCATGCCCTTCCTTAGGTTCATCCACACCCAATATGGGCTTCTAAGGTACCTCAAAGTGAGGCTCATCCATGTAGATATCAAATGATAATACAATTTTTTTATTTGTCATAATTGTGGTGTCTTCAAGGGGCATGAATTCAAACATATATAAATCTTTATCTATCTACACCTTCTACACTTTCTCTTTGATGATCAATTTTGCACCTTCTTTGGTGATGGCCAACTCTACTTTCTCTTCTTCCTCTTCACTGGTGCTACCACTTCTTTGGTACTTTCTTCTAATGAATCTTATTATTTTACAATTGGTTCTTTGAACTTATCCCTTTTATCCACTTCTTCTTGGAGTTTGTCAGTGCTCACCTCTAGGACTATTCTCTTGTGCCATCTTTACCTTGTTGGGCATGCCTATTGTGTAGATTCATCTTCTTTTATGGTGGGGGAACTAGGTGTCTTCTTGATTTTCTCAATGGTTAGGCTTGTACTTTTGAGAACCTTCTTTTTCTTCCTATTTTTTGGCCTTCTCTTCCTCAACCTTGTCTTCCTCAACATCATCCTTTTAAATATCTATCTAACTCATGCCATCTTCCTTCTAGGCCTTCTTCCTCTTCTCTAATGCTAGTGCCATCTCTATTTATTCCTCTTTGGGTCCAATTTTCTTCTAAAACTTTCTCTTTTCCTCAGTTTGTGGAGTTTTTTTTAGGGTTCTCTAGATGATGCACTGGCTAGATTTTATACTTCTTTAAGTGCACTTGTAGTGCTACTTCGTAGGGCCTTATAAACATCCTTGATGATGGGATCTTCTCCCACTTACACAATGTGAGTTTTTGTTGCTTCTTCCTATACATATTTCTCCATATCTTCCTCCATTACACATGTGTGATCCTCTTCCTCTTTCTTTTTATGCTAGGGATATTGTAGGGATCACAATGGGTCCCTTAGACTATTTCTTCTTCTACTTCTTGATGGAGGAAGTTGTCTCTAACATGAAGGTCATGCACTTATTCTTTGGAGATGGAGGTATTGATTTTTCATCTTAGGTGATCCTTAACCTAATTCACTCTTGAATTTCCTCAAGTGTCTCTCCCTAGTTTTTTAGGGATATTTTTTCTACATTTCTAGAATTAGATTCCCTTCATTTCCAATTTAGAGGGGCCGATCATCATAATTTTAAAGTTCTACACCCTTATTTCATGGATTCATCTCATAATACAACATGAATATGTGCCAATTAATAACTTCCCTCTAGAGGGGATGGAGGTCCGTGTGGTCAGAGTCATCCTCCTCATCCTTTATGGATTCTATCTTAGGAGCACATACTAGCACCTCAAACTACTCCTCTCTATATCCACATCCTTCACCAATATATCTAGCTACTATGAATTGGGAATCCTCCTTAGCACCTCCCTAAAATATTTTATGGAAAAAACATAAGGTAGTTTGAGCCAAATAGATAGGTTTTTGTTTTGTGAGTACTACATGCACTACATAAAAGTGTTGCATGATGGAAGAGGTTTTCATCCCAAAAATGTGATGAGGGATCTCTTATGGGATGTGTCATTCTATCTTGAATGGCTCTATGTATTAATTACACCAACCTAACACCCATGTATTATATTTTTAGGAGGAAGATGGGTAGGTGAAGTCTTTGTACTTTAGTAATGGGGAGTCCTTATATGCTAGGAGGATCCAAATATTTTCTTCTTCACCACCGGTCATGCCAATCTCCTACATCACCATCAATATTATCATTGATCCCTACCTAGAGGTCCCACACACCTTGTGGTACTAGAGTTAATTATTCACGATCTATTTAACAATGAATTTAGTATTTTTGAACTTGACAACTTATGCCATGTGGTGGGTGATGCACAAATAGCTGTTTCTAATGTCTATCCATCATTTGTCAGGGCAAATCTTGTCTAGTTATCCATTATTTTGTGAAGTGATAGGTGATTTAAATGGTAACTTCCCACCAACCATTAGGTGGGTACCATATATCTTTATGATCTTCCTCCTCCACTTCACTCACCTTAGCATGATCTTCACCTTTTTTTATTGAAACTTGGGTGTAGTGCTTCACATGCATGCAATTCAGCCTCCTTAATCCATCTCCTTTTTTTCTATAATTCCTTTCAAGCATGATTCCATTATTTGGCCAATTTATCTATGCTTTTGTCTTTTGTCTTAACCTACCCTACCCCATACAAATTATTGTGTTGATACTCCAATGCTTCATTCTCTAGGTTTTTCTTGATTTCTTGTGCAAGAGAATTTTATGTAGCTCCTTTTTATTTCTAGTGCACTAGCATCATATACACCTCCCTTTGTTACTTGGTACTCACATTTTTCAAAGTTTTTCAAATTCCATGTACCTAGAAACTTAGGTGTCTAGCCTTAGGTACTTAAAAATTAATCATGCTCAACTCACCCAACTTGAGTTATACATGGAAGTGTCAGAATTGTTTTTATATGGGCCTACAAATGCCTCTTTTATTCACTTAAAACAAATAATAACATAACTAACTTGTTATCAGGAAGTTGGTATCTGATGATGCAAGTGCCATCTTATTGCCTATAAGGCTTTAGTTTGTTGTTTTCAAAATTTATAGGGAGAATTTCACCCATTAACATCCATATATTACATTTACTAATGTCCAATATGTTGTGGATGAAATAAGGGCCCATTCACTTCATATGAAACTTCACAGAGTGCTTAAGGTACTCGAAATCATAGAATAAGACCAATTATCCTTCAGTAAGTACCTTATGTTGAATATGCTTATCATGCCACAATTTTTGACTTGAATTCTCTATCTATTAACTAAATATTTCTTGGGCATGCATCTCATCTAAGTGTTCCAAGTCTTCTAACCATGCACTCAAACACTCTTGTTCATCATAATGACCAATATTCATAATACATAATGAGGGTACTATGATTTTCATGGGTAAAATGAATTTTGTGCCAAACATTAGTTGGAATGGTGTATCCTTATTTATGAACTTATAAGTCATGTAATATGCCCATAGTACTACTAAGACATTATCATCCCAGTATTTATGACCAACATTACATATCTTTATGAGGCATGTCCCTAATATCTTATTAAATGCCTCAAGTGCCATTTGTTTAGGGATGATAAGGTGTTATCTTATGGTGTGCCACCATGTATTCATTTAAAAAGATATGAAATATTTCATTGATGAAGTATGCAGCTCTACCTATAGTTATACTAAGTGGTCACCCATAGCAACTAAAGATGTTCTAACATATGAACCTTGCTATGGTGGTGGCTATGGAATCTTTCATTGACACTAATATGACCCACTTGGTGAAATAATTTGTAGCTACCAAAATATATTATGCACTTTTAAACCTTATAATGGGATTGATTGGCTAGATAAAATCAATGGCTCATTTTTCAAATGGTGCTTGGGAAAGGATTAGAATGAGCAGCATCTCATCCCAATGGTTTGGTTTCCCTATGTGTTGGTAGATGTCACATGCCTTGGTATAATATTTTGCATCATAGAAAAGACTTGGCCTCCAAAATCTTGATTATAGTACCTTGCATGTCATAACATCTCTAGTGTAATGACATCTTACTACCCCCTCATGTACCTATTGTAATATTGATTTTCATTTATGCACTAAGACACATCAGCACAAGACTTCATCATGACTTAATTTTTATAATTCCCTACCAATGAGCTAAAAGGGGGTAGAATGAAATATGAGCTACTTATTCTCTTTGGTCATCATAGTTTGGGGTGAAAACCTATATGTAGATAGTGTGGCAATATCCACTAATTCCTTAAGGATACACTAGACCCTATAGAGTTGCACATCTACAATATCATCCTCAATAGGTACTATTGATTGCTAGAGTTGATATGGGACAAATGGTCTGGGCTTGAGTTATATTTTTTAGGCTTCATGAATAGAGAACTAGAATTCTTGATACATATCTATCCATCTAAAAATGTGCTCAAGGAGACTGGGATTGTTCACAAGGTACTTAAGTGCCTCATAATCAATGAAGAAGATGAGTGGGGTTACAAACAATTATTTCCTAAATTTATGTAAGGTGTAGACCATGGAAAACATCTCATGCTAAGCTATATAATTTTTCTCTACCTATGTTAGTTTTATAATTGCAAAAGAAATTGGATGATACATTTTTATTTCATCTATTTGTGCTAAAATGTCACCAATTTTAGAACTAGATACATCAATGTGGGTGTGAAATAGAGTTATCCAATCAATAAATTATAATATCGATGCACTAGCTAATTTGAGATTTAGAGTTTCAAAGGCATCTTATTATGATATACCCTAATAGAATGAGCCATCCTTGTGTAAGATCTCATCTAACAAAACCATAATCTTTGCATATCTCCTTATGATCTTTCTATAGTAGTCACAATGGCCAAGAAGGGCACAAACATCTTTCTACATCAATGGGGTATAGAGCTAAAGTATGATTATAATCTTCACATGATCGATGAGCAGACCATCTTTATAAATTATGTACTTGATCAAGGTGCCAAATGGTGTTATGAAGATTCACTTCCTAAGATTTAAGGATATAAAAAACTTATCAAAACTCTCAAACATGAGGTGTAAGTTGTCATAATGGTCCTTCACTATCCCATACATAATATAGTCATCTAAATATAATTAGAGGAAATTGTGAATGAATTCCTTAAATATGGTGATCACCACTTTAAAAAACACATATGGTACATTCTTGAGTCCAAAGATCATCACATTGTATGTGAAATAACCCCATTCTATCACAAAGGTTGCTTTAGGCTTGTCATCCTCCTCAATCTAGACCTAATGGTATCTTGAGAACCTGTCAGTGAAAGTGTATATTTTTCAACCTATGATGACATCCAAGACTTCATCAATGAATAGAGTTGGGAGGGGGCCAATGATGTAGGCAATGTTTAATATTATATAATCAATAAAAATATATATTCTCCCATCCTTATTTATGATAATAACCATGGAGCTCACCCATTCATAGACTTGCACATGGTAGATGATGCCTACGACTAACATACCAATAATGTCTATTTTAACCTTGGCATAGAGATTGGGGTTCATTCTATAAGGACACTTATTAACAGGTCTTGATCCATCAACTAACTTTATACTAATTTTCCCAAAGGATGGGTGGGTGCCCTTTATATATCAGTAATTATGAGGTAACAAGTCTTGGAACTCCTTTAGGAGATCCACAATTCATGTTAGCTCCATGTTAGATCAATATGTGCCCACAGTGGCCATCTTTGGTTCCATTTTTGAGTAGCACATGGTAGGGCTTGTTATTATCTTTATGTGACTCCTTGACTTGCATACTACCCTAAATTATTTATATGTGAAGATGAGTATGGTATTATTCATCAGGGGCACTATCCTCCACTTGGTGTACTATCTTCTTTTTGCTTGTCAAGGTCATCTGATTACATGCCTTCTAGGTCTCATCATCCTCATCAATAGAGTCACTATTGAAAATTTTATCTTCAAATAAAGTTGAGATCACCAACACCATTTCCATAAACATGTCCTTTAGGCATTCCTCTTAGATTGTAGTGTCCTCAGACATTTCCCTTTGAACTATTTCTAGTGTATCAATCAATTCTAGGTTTTGTGAAGAAAAGGAAAAGGTGTGAATGAATCACTCCTTAATTAAATTATAATTGGCCATATCATGATGTATCTCATTAATAATATACCAAACCTACACCTACATCTTCAAGGTCATGTAGAAGGCATGCACCCATAGGTTCTTTGGGTTATTCTCAACATAGATAGTCCATGTCTCCTTGTACAAGCATTCATGCACTATAGGATCAGAGTCACTAGAATAGGTAGAGATGTTTAGGTCCTTGTTACTTTATAAAATATAGTCTAGATGGATGATTTCACATCTTTACAATTTGGTAATCTAGGACTTTACGCTACCTACCAATGAGTAGTAGTGCTTCTCAAAGTATAGAATAGTTCACCCATTAGATATACCTATTTTGGGATGCATGATTCAAGGTCACAAACATAATCTTCCATGAGATTACTCCCCTCATATATTTGGAGCACCACAATTTTACCTTTAGTCAAGAAAAATAATCTCTTTCCCTTCTTTTTGGCACAAGGGACCCATCTTTTTAAAGTATGATTGATCTAGACCCAACTAGTCCTCATAGTTTTTGGCACCTTCATGTACACTAAGTAACCCCTCTGACTAGTGGTCTCATAATATTTTTCAACCCATCAATCACAATAAAATCTGGTTGTGTTTGAGGCTAACTATACATATTCAAAATAAATCAATCCTTGATCATTGGGGTTGAAATTCTCAGTGCCTTAAGTCATGATGTTATATATATGGTTGATCTCATACTTGAGGTCAACACTCTCTACATAGGGGGTACTTGGTCACTTCAGAGTGGGATATGTACCCTCTCCTTTCCATTCTCAAAGGTCATATAATGCCTCTTAAATTGAATATCTATGTTATTCACATAACACCATGGCCTTCCTAGGAGTGCTCAATAATTGTCTTATTCTACCAACATCATCACTTTGAAGTCAGTGTAGAACTTAGAGCCCATGATATCTATAATAAAACTCTTCATAATTATTATTGGTTTCACTCAGGTCTTATTGGCCATGAAAATTGCATTAAATGAAGGCCTCAAGGATGGCTTACCCATATCCCATGTATTATTGGTCAAAATATTTATCTTGGTGCCTATGTCCACTAGGACCTCACATATAAACCATCCATAAATGGTGGCATTCAAGATTTATTGACTGTACTCCACATTATATTTATACATTACATATTACACCTACTCCATGTATGTCATAGTGAATTCAATTAGTTTTTAACCTGCATACTTTAATAGAAAATTCTTCATTAAGGGAAACCTTCATCTTATCTATAGGAGGAATAAGATCTTTATTAAATCTTATATCTCAGCACCCTAGTTATCTTGCTTCTTATGGGTGGTGGAATGCTACACTTTTAGGTCTCACACTAGATGGGGCTCTCATTTTAGGTTTTATGTAACATTCATGGCCTACTATAATAATCTTTATAGAATATAGGGTTTGTGTAAGGTGTAACTTTAGGCTTATTATATGTGATGTGCTTAGTATGACTTTGTTCCCCATATTTTAGGTGTAACTCAAGCATTGACATAACTAGAAGATGAGTTTTGAGTCCACTATGAGTATTTTCCTTCACCTTTACTATCTCTACATGGGTTAGTTTCACCTTTAATGTCCACTTCTCCACTTTTGACTCATGCCTGATCATTCCTACATCTTTGTCTATGATAGACCTATCTTGGGTCAAATTTTTATATATTTTAGGGCTTTCCTCAACCTTATGGGTCCATCAACAATACCCATACATTGGATGTGTGTGGTAGTCACATCGATAGTGTTCTATGGAAAAACACTTATAACATAAGTTGGGTGGGAACCTTCCACCATCATATCCTCCACCTCACCTTATGATGCCTCATTGCATCACATATCCTACATTCTATTGGACATATCCCTCATTTCTTTGGGTTTCTTTCCCTTTGAATATTATAGTGGCCTACCTCATTCCCCTCTTCATATTTTTTTGCATCTCATCAATCATGCATTAATAAACTATTGTATGGGTGTAGGTTTCACACAACTGATAATAAATGGTTATGTTAACCTAGATGGCACATTGTAATAATGGGAAGTTGTTAAAATCATGTGCCTCTATATAGACTTCATAGCTTAGAAGTAATGTATGTATATTCCTTTTAAATCATTTATTATTTTTATGTCCTTCCACTTTGTACTTGATATACCATAACCCATTTTGAGCTTCTTGTGATGAACTAGCTATAAGATTTTTGAGTTGGGAGGCCATGGATACAATATATACCTCCACAAATGTGTTGATCTTAGTATCAATGATTATAACTACCTTAGCTCTGAGTATGGATTAAAATTATTCATGAGGGTCTATGAGTGTATTTATGGAAAGTGCTATTTGAAATGGTAATATCAACCCTCCAATAAACCATTACACATGTTAAGAGGGGTGTATATCATATAGAAGCTTTGATACAAGAGTCTTGAACCTTGTATCATATAGGTGAATACTCTCTTAGATTCCTTAGTTAATGTCCTTGAGTTTAGAAATTCTCTATTTTTCAAACTTTGTTATGTCAAATTCTTTCATGAATACCTCCTTCAAGGTGTCATAATCTACCATAGCCTAGTTAAGGTCAAATTTCTTATACCAAGTATGGGTATGACGCATTAAAGTGGTCATGAATTAGGTTGCCTTGTTCTCTGATTGGGTTATGCCCCAAGAATGACATTATAGTTCACATTTTAGCACATGCTCTATAGTATTTTCCATGCCATGATACTCTAGCAAGTGCATGGCCATATCATAATAGATTTACTATGGGGGAATAGTTGACATCTAAGGTACTTGTCCCCCTAGTGTTTATCTTGGTGGTGGCCCTCTAATTCCTCTAAGAACTAGGTTAAGCACTAATTTTATTTTTACTGCTAGCACCATTGATGTCAATGGCATGGCACTATTGACTTGTGGTGTTGAAACACTTCCTATAAGTTGTTACCTAGTCTACAAAGCTAACATTGGCTGAGATAGAATGCTTGTGCTCATGTTATGATTTGGTGAACTATAAACCAATGGTATAGAGGTATCTTCACTCATGTACTCATAAGTAATCACTTTTTCAATCACAAAATTATATTCTAAATTTTCAAAACATCCAAAGTTTATGTTGATAACAAGGTCAATTATCACTCTTATTCTTTCTTCACATTGGGGCTCTGATAAATGAGCTTATGTTGAAGGTTAAATGAGCATAGGTGTATCTAGCACATCTTCAGCCACCAAATTTTGTAGGAACCCAATGTATTCTACACTTTTTAATTATTGATCTTGATCTATCACTTCATTATTTCTCCCCTCTTCACACTACTAGAATTTAAAATATTCTTCTCCATGCCCTTCCCACTCTCTATAGGTTCTCTTAGCACTTGTAGGTTATAGATATTCCATCATACTACACTATCTCTTATTATAAGTCTATCTCCTAAGCTCTTGGGTGTTAATTTTCTTAATCCCTTAAATTTCATTTCACCTACACATCCCCTTATCTCCCTTTTCACTACTCATATATGAAAGGACTTTATCCTTACATTCTCAAAGTTTCAAATCAATAATCCACCATTAGTTTCTTTAGTTTTACACTAAACTCCTTCACAAATTTACCTCTAGGCTCACATAAAAATTGATACTCTACCTTCTTAGGGTAGGAGTATGTCAAAATGGAAAACTCAAGTCTGTAACTATTCAATGATCCTTTCCACCATTTGTCTATTTCTCTAGTCTAAGTGGAGTCTAGGTTCTCAAATCTCTTTAAGAACTACTTTATATACTAAAGGTATTGTCCACATATACATCTTATATGGATCACATAGGAGGCCAACTATTGGTATACATACTCAGGTATTTCTCATAAAAATACCTCATACAAAGCATCATACAAGTTATTTTGAACCCACTTTCCTAGCTTTTATCCTCTATAAGTTAGATGTTTTATTACAAATATATCTTTCACCTATTGAAAATAGTGATCAATGTTTTGAAGGGAGAGTCAAATAATTATTCTAATGTACCATTAAAATAACAAAATTCAATAGGGGTCTCAGTAATGAAACCAAAATGTTGTAAAAAAGGGGATCAAATTACAATTCAGACCCTCATTCAGTTGTCCAAGTCATTTCTAGACTCATTATAACTAGGCATAAACATAGTATATTTCCATATCACTCAATATTTATCACTCAAGTATGATAGAATAAATTAACACAAGGTGAAAGCCTTATACACTCACCCAAAGCACAATAGATAAAAAATTAGGGCCCACATTGGGCTAGTTGTGCTATGGTGAAAGATTTCACTTATAGGACTTGATCATTTCAATATGGGATTTTGGTAGATTCACTGGTGAAATCCTTTTCTAGGATAAGCTTAATGGTCTATAGGCACAAGCCTATTTTGGGTTGTTTAATAGTATTAAGGGCATAATTCACTTTTTTACTAAGCTTAGTGCCATACAAGCACTATATAAGTCAAGGGGATACTTTAGTGCAACTTTTCATACTAAGCTTACACTTCATGTGAGGATATCATTACTTGGCATGGGATATTATAGAGATTTCATTAACACTATAAAATAGAAACTTGAATACGCATTACTTAACATAAATAAGCTAGAATTACAAAATTATTACTATTACATTCATTGCACATTCAACTAGTCAACACCAAGGAAGTATAAAACATGAATATTTTATGATTCATAAACACCTTCTTCACTTATCAGATTTAAAATGTAGAATAGAGTATATAACACTTAATATAAATAGAGTAAACACTCACTCAATCTAATTAGTGTCCCAGACGCTCACAAGCGAGCTTGGGCATATACAAGTTGGTCCTTAATAACATCCATTATATATATATATATATATATATATATATATATATATATATATATATATTACTAATAGTGGCCATAATATTATAAAACCATTTCTTTAGAGTTTCACTATATCTAATTGGAATCATTTTTACTCACTAGTGTTATCTTGTTCTATAGCACACATGAGCATCTTTTTAGGGTGGAGAGTGCATGAAAGGTGTTGAGTTGGATCCTTTATTGATCATTCCATGGGGTCCATCACCTTGTGACCTTTGTGTTTTGGTCATCATGTGTTTCTAATATTATACTATACCCTTGAATATTTGTGTGCTAGTTAATTGCCTACTAGTTGGTGCAAGATTTATGTTGGTTCCTCCAACTAGTACTAAGATACAAAAATAATAATCATGCCAAGTTATTACCTCACATCAAGATGTCTATCATGCTAGCTTGGATCCCATACTTAAAAAATTATGGGTCCAATAATAGGGGTATATATAAGCTATCATGAATATATAATAGGGGCACTGTATATGAAGATCAAGATCATATGACCTAATCTATCTTGAGGAAACCTAGTTGAGTAAAGAATCTTAAAAGAGAGTTTGATATAGATATAAGAGTGAGAGGAGATAAATAAGGTTATCATCATCTATTGTGTGAAAAACACAGTGGTTTTAAGGTGATCAAATCAATCAAGTGGCTAAGTTACTTGTTGTGTCATGTAGGGGGTTGGTGCCTCCTTTCAATGTGGTGCTTGCTAAAGCATAGCTGGGTTAGTGCTTGCTAAAGCCTAGATGGGTTGGTGCTTACATAATTGGGGTTGTTATTCCATGTTGACTTGGGGACTCACTAAATGTTGATATTTTGACTTATAGAATTATATTCCATTTTCAAGGAGTAGTGGGTTTTCTTCCTCTTGAGGGTTTCTCACATATATGATGTGTTGCCTTATATAACCTTATTTTATACATGTATAGTTGATTGCTTATGCACTTATATATATATATGTTGATGTGATGGTTCATGTATGCTAATAAGGAATTAAAATAATTTTTTTTAAGAAATTGATTCACCCCTATCATTCATTATGTTTCCAAAATATGATAGAGTTTCAGAGCATATTATGAGGTATGTGACTCTCAAAGGTAGGTTCATGGTTGTTCATTATTATCATTTTACTATATTGAACTAATTAAAACATCATATTCCTATCAATATTCCCTTTTACATTTTTATTTCCTTGGAAAACTCTATTATGGATGTGAATAAGGGTAAAAAATAAATTCCTTTATAGTAGGTTTTAATATTCTTGATGTATAAGTTATTTAATGGTGTTAACCCTTCTCCTTACTATCCCTATCCCAAGAAGAGTCATGTCAAGGTTGTAGGTGGCTTCAAAATAATTTTTAAGAGCACCACTAGATATAATAAGAGGAAGGAATTATAGGGTGCGAAGAGTAAGAATACCATATATTTTGATTGGGAAAAGATTAATTTGAGAATTTAGGTGAGGAAAATATATAAAATGGTTTGTATAGGTCTAGTGATCTAGAGAAAGACAAAGAAAATCCCTCTAAGGATATTTTTGAGAATACTTCCATGGCCAAGGATAAGAATGAAATAAATAAGGTTTTTAAAGGGTTAAAATGATTAAGGAAAGGGGTGTGGATACTATGATGAATAATAAGCAGCCATAAAATTCTACTAGAAAGGAAAATATGATTATGTATTTTGACACTTTCATGGATTCCCTTAAGAATCAAGGTAAATTGGATAAAATGGGAAATGAGCTTGAGATGCATAAAGATTTTATAAAAAAAAATTATTAGAGACCATGCTATACTCAAGGATGTGGTGAATATAACTAATGAAAATGATGGCATCTACTACATAAAGGTTGATTTGATGGAAATGAGTTCTTATATGGAAAGGTTGAATGATAAAGCTGTAAGGATTGAGAGAGCTAGTGAAAAACCCAAGGGCAATTTCTTGATGGTTATTTATTTCTATTAGGAAGTAATGCCAAAATGTGTTTATAAGATATAATGGTTAAATTTTTTGGCTAAGAGGGAAAATTAAGAACTAAAGAAAGGTAAATTGGAGAAGAAGAGGAAGGAAATGGATGTGAAGAAAGAGGACTGTCAAACCCTTCAAAATATGGATAAAATAATTAATATTATAGAGAATAATTGGACTATTGTGTTAAATTTGTGGAATTTCCTAGGATTTTAGTTCTCTATTTGTGTTTTTATTATTATTTTAGTGTTATAGTTATTTCTATTAGGTTTTTTTTCTATAGGAAGCATTATTTTTTTGGTTTGTAAGACCATGCATGCATGTTGTGTGTAATGGGTAGGGCCCCTTTTCAAACCCTGTATTTACCATTAAAAATAATTATTGTTTATATATACAATCAAATATATTAATAGGTTCTTACATTATGATATTATTAACTAAAATATGAGAATATTTAGCTTGGGATCAAATTATTGTAGTGATAGATATAGACAATTTTATTAACTTGGGTGAAATAAGAAATAAAAACATGGAATATTATGGCCATTAAGGAATTTATTAGATTTAAAACCCTAAAAAAACAATTATAAACAACAAAAATTAGAATATAAACCCTAGAAACATCTATGGTTAGGGTGTTTCAAAGTTTAAATAATTGACAGGTTCACCAATATGTTTTATTTATTTTTGGTAAATAGAAAATTAATTAAATAAATTAGATAAACTATTGTGTAAAATTATAATTCTAAAAATATGCAAAAAATGACACAAATTTATATTTAATTTATTTTGCTTACAAAAATTTTAAAAATTTAAAATGCAAGAAAGAGATAACGTAGTTGGAAAAATAGAATGTAGGACTGAGGTAAAAAAAGTGAAACTAGAAAAGAGACTTTGTGATTATGCTTTGAATAACGAATAATGTTTTGATTGATCTTTGGAAAAATCCTCTATATTAATATAGGGGTGCCGATTGTTACTATCTTTAGTGTGTGTTGATGTCATATAGGGTTTTATGTTGTTCAATTGATATGGTAGGTTTGTTTCACGTATGTGACCTGTGTGGCTATGTGAGAGCTCTTGATTTGTTGCAAAAACCATTGTGACATATTATTCACTTGTAACCCTAGTTTGATATGCAAATGTGAATGAATGGAAAATAAAGTAAAAGGGGTTAGTGGTTGAAGTTGTGCTAAACCTCAATACCCCCTATTTTGAGTGCTTTCTACATATAAATACTTTGAGGGATCGAACTCAATGTAGTTATCCCATGTCTATGGTGGTGCTTGTGAAAGACTGGTGTAATTATAGATGGTAATGAAATTCATGTATACTTAATTGATTCAATTATGACTTGTGACCTTGGAAGTGTACTTAGACTGTAACTTAGGGATAACAATGTTGTATGCATTGATAATTGAGAGAAATAGGGAATTTTATCTCAATGTGTAACTAGAATTTTGATGCTTTCAATGTTGAAGCCTCCTCTATGAAAAATGGTTTACAATTTGGATTTATGGTGATATTTTATGAATTCCTTTGGATGAAACTCACTAGACTTATGAGATGAGCCATCACATGAATTTTAATTTGAGAAAATAGTAATAATTTAATGGGAGGTTGTGGCTAGAAGAACTGAATAAGACCAGGGAGTATTCGTATCGTAAGGACACATTATTATCTAAAAATCAAAGACAACTGAACTGGGAGTATGAATTAGTTCTAGGATAGGTTTAATGTGTTTTGAATAAGGAATAGGGACACACTAAGATCATTAGTTTCTTTTAGGAGTGGTTTATCCACATAGATAGTGAAGGAAGGTGGTCGAAAGACCTTAGAATGAGGCATGATCAAATTGGGTATACAAGGGTGGTCACAAGTACATTATTTCACCTTAGATATTAATTTATGTGTTTACAACTATCAAAACCTACTTATATATTGTCAATGAATCCCAAACACCTTTTGGTAACAAAAAATGCCAACTAACTATTGGTACTATCCAAGCCAATTGTGATAATTAGTTTTACCAAATACTGATACATATACATTTATAGATTATTTTTGTATGACTTATTGACCTCAGTCTTATACACATATTTTTATTTTACTTCCCTTTGCCTTGAAACTCTAAATTGAATTTTAACACAAGATAGACTTCTAAAAATGGGTTAGATAACCTCAAACACTCCTTGTTGGGTGGTTGAGTGTTTCCTACATTCTAATACTTTGAATAGGGCTAAAAAGACAGGTAGTTATCACATATAAGTGTGTGTGTGTGCTTAATCATTAGCAACTACAATGCAATGTAATACTTTGTCTTTTGACACTTGAAAACATGAAACTTTATCTTTGTGTTAGTGTTTAGACTTAGTTTTAGGGATTTTATTTTAAAAGTTTTTTATATGTGTATAATATTTAGATAATGTCTCAAGGATGTGTAAGTGGTTCTCAATGTTATTACAAAGTGAATATGTCATATGGTTTTACATGTATTTATAGATGAATTTTTAATATTTAACCTATAATATACATTAAAAAAAAATGGTTAATACAACCTAAGGGAGATATTTGAATCATAAAATTAGTTGTTAAGGATACTAATACATTGTTGATGAGGATTGAATATTTTGGTAAATACTAACCTCCTACTATGGTTGACACTATCCAAATAGGGAAAATAAATGATCTAGAATATGAAAACAATATGAGTAAGATTAGATAGTGTTATGGTATATATTAGTGATATCCTAAATATTAATGATAAAAAATTAGGTTGAAAAAGATAATATATATCTAAATGGTTAGGGGAAAGTGTGCACAAGAGTAAAATGTGTACACTAAAGACATGTATGTCGATGATATGACAAAATTTATGTTATCAAGTGTATAATACCAAATTTATGTGTCTATAGTTTCACACACAGACACACACACACACACAAGTGGGATACATATGTGTAGTTGGAACCATTTTGGTAGCATTATAATGTAGACAATTCTTAACCATTCACCATGGAATGGTTGGGGATGTCCCAACTAGAATATTGAACACATTTTAAATGGAATCTTATGGTTTAAAGAAAAAATAATGTTTAGATATAATGATTATAAAAATAAAGCATTATTTCATAGGACCAAAGGTGTGTACACACATAAGAACCATTTATAGGTGTAATCATAAGGGTCTCAAGAGTTACAAACTTGCATAATGTAAATGGAAACTACCACTAACCTTTGGACAATGTTTGATGTATATAAATAATATTTTCCACTTTTGTAATTTACTAATGCTTTCTCTTTCAACAAGCTATCAAGTTTCAATCTCCCTAAGTTCGCACCTTAAAGAGTGCATTGAGAAATGGGTGGGTGGGAATTTGGTGCTTTATGAGAGATATTATTTCCTATTTATAATTCTTATACCCATTCTATATTCCTTTGATTTAATACCCCTAATTTATTTCCTTCCATCTTAAAATTTATAGCTATATTAAGACCTACATTTTCTCCTACATTGATCTGATCTAATGTAGTTTTATCTGAAACCTACCCTTTCCCTACTACATTATATAATTGATGTAATTCTAAACATGTTGGTCTAACCTTCATAACTATATCATCTTCGTCATTATAGTTTAACATCAACCAAATCATTTCAAGATACATCAAGATGGATGATGACATTGGATTAAATTTTTGGATGGATTAAGATCATTGGTCACAATAAATACAAGTTACCATTTCATTTTAATAGATATATTAATTTCAATTTCTATTACTTGTACTTTTGCCCTAGATCTACACTTGGAAGAGTTATTGATTAAGATCTTTTATCAGAGGAAAGTTTGTCATATGTAGTGTTAGATGTATTAGGATAAGTCATTTTATCCTAGTTATTGATTGAACCTTTGATATCCTTAAAACCATAACAATTTCTTCTAAAGAACCATTGACCAATGGGGAGATTGAGGCTCGACAATGTTTTTAAAGGTAAGTATATTATAAACCTAGCTATTTCATTTAGTACATAGAAGTTACATAATTTCTTGGATAATGAATGTATATCTCCTTGTTTAAATTTTCTCTAAACTTATACTTAGTGTGTTTATATGATTGTTTGAACTTGTAATCTTTTCAATATAGGTAAACTAGGCCCCTATTTACCTACCATGGCTCTTTACCTATTTTGATATGTTTCTAACCCTTCCCCATTATTTACATTGATTGTTTTCAATATCATATCACTTACAAAAAATATCTAGCTATAAATACTTCATTATGTTATTGGACTAAAGGCTTTATAACCTTTCCTTTGATATAGTGTTATAGGTTATCCTTTTGCTAGGTGTGCAGATCCATTGGTCACATCTTAAATCATTAAGTATCATTGGTATATTTTTGATTAACCTCATCCAAGCCCATATTTTTAAGATATGATAGTCATAGGGTAATATTGTCCCATTACATACATTATTGTGAACCCAATGAGAACATTATGATTACCTCCACCTTTATAGCCAAGTGTATTAGATATATCAATCAAATTTTGTATTAATTCATTTTATCCAATTCCATTATGTGGATTTATACATTTATATTTTAATTTCCTTTTCAACTAACTATATCAGACATAACAATGCATTTTTGTTTCAATTTCCTTTTCAACCAACTACATCACATAAATTTATATAATTCTATTTTACTTTTTTTTATTAAGCTACATCAAACAGGTTGATATAACTATATCACAATTTTAATTTCCATCTAGCTATATTGAATAGCTTGATACAGTTATAACATAATATTGACCTTTTTAACCAACTATATTAGCCTGATACGATATAGTTCTACCTTCAACCTATTTTAACGAACATTGCATTGACCTACTCAATAAAGTTTCATCACTTATTTTAAATCTGTGTGTATAGACTGCATCAATCAACTTGATATAATTATGTACTAGGTGTGAAACTACATTGGCTAGCACCGATATAATTCTGATTATTTAATTTTCAAGCATAATCAAAGAAAATAAATTTTTCATTCTATAATGTAATCAAACATTTTATCTCTAGTTGATTGTATGTTTATTTCAATTCAATGAATAATAAAAATTGGTTTTCAATATTGATTTTCTAACTTTATTTTCTATTTGCTTGGTTTCCCTTAGAAACCATGTTTCAACTATTTTAAAACTACTTATCTACTATTATTTATGGGTATGTGGTGTTTTATTTATAGACATCATGTGATGAGCATCTTTCTTAAATACTCATATCCATAGTACAAAGATAAACATATAGTTTAGTTTCCATGCACCTCACAATATATCAAAAAGGCATAGGATTCCATTTTTATTGATCCTTCAAAATCCAATCATCCATTTGGTTATTTGGTGCACTGGTAAGTGGTTAACTCAATGAAATTATTCTTATATTTCCCTCAAAATTGGGTTTATTAAGATACATGTATGGTTCTACATCTATAGTTAGTGCTCTAAAACATTGTTCCAACATTATGAAATAGATGAGAAAGTGTCTCTAAGAGCCTAAACTATAAAAAAATCATTTTAATACACTTTCCTAATTTTTTTATAAATATAGTTAGAAAAAATAATTAAATTTACAATTTTCTACTTATTATTATATGTTGTACTATAAACTATATCGAACAATGTTGATACAATTATGTTTTATGTGTTATAAGTACATCATCCATTGTTGATATAGTTACCTTTGTATTCATGCTACATTGGATCCATATAGTAATCTGTATTTTGAATCCTACAATAATTTACTTTCTATACTAAAAAATTGATATAGTACATTTACATCCATTTAATTTATAAAATATATTGAACAGATCGATATAGTCTATTTATTGTCATTTAATTATTAGACTACATTGAATAGATAAATACAATCTATTTCTTTCATTTTCTTTTGATAATACATCAAACATATTTATATAATATGATTGTTGTTATTTTCACTTTTCCTAGACTAGAATACACTAGCCTAGCTAATACAATATATATTTTTCATCCTTATACATAGAATAATTCAATACAGTTCTAATTATCCCTATTTTCACTCATGACTACATCAACCTTGCCATGTTTTATCAAATTTGGGATTTATGTGAAAACCTTAGATGAAAATAATACTTTAAAAATTAGGAGAATAATATAATAATGATAACATGAATTTATTTGGAACTACTATATAAACTTACTAAAAATAGTAAAGTGTAAGAAGAAGATAAATATTTAATTGGAAACTATGCCTTCGAGAGGAATCAAGGTCTAAAACTTATTACACAAAGAGCTCTGGTAACTAGAATTATGAATTTGAAACTAGATTTAGGCTTGGAAAATAATTTTGGTAAGAGGAAACTATAAGGGTAGCACTCTTATCCAACCTAGGGCAGTCATATCCACTTAAAATGAAGAAAAAATATTTGTATGTTCTTTGTGCCTTCATAAACAGATCCTATGTTTGGTGTGAGAGCTTATGATCACTTGTGATTCCCAATGTATGATTTATTTTCCTTCAAAACACTAGATATTAACATGTGAATATAAATTTGAATAAATGTGGAAAAGGGGCCAGTTATTTAATTTGGGTGAGACATCAACAACCCATGTGTTGAGCAATGCCTACATACTAATACTCTAAGGAGGGATCAAAACTCATGTAATTCTCCCATGCTATTGTGGTGTGTGACTAACTAGTGTAATATTCTAGATGTTGGTGCAATAATGATGTGATTAAAAGCCTTAACCTTGAATTGTGACCTACGACATGTATTTAGACTTGAGATCTTGGATATTTGGTTCAAATGTAATTAGAATTGGGAGAAATAGGAATTTTTCTCTCAATGTGCAAGTGTGATTCTGGTGTTTTTTAGTGTGGAAGACTCCTATGTGAAAAATGGTTTGAAAAGTGCTTATATAGTCATATCATTAAAAATTATTTAAATGGATCTCATTATGGACATAGTATGACCTTCCTATAGTTTTGAATTTGGAAAATTAACCATTATTTGGTGGGAAGATAGGAGGTGGAAAGAAAATAGAGTGATGTGATTTAGTCCCCTAGGGCATTCTTATCTAATGGATTATTTTACCATGATGATGCTTAGGAAGGGTGTAAAAGGTGTCTAAGTTTAATAGGGATGGGTCTCAGTCCATTTTGGGTTCCTCTATTAGCTTAGAAGAGTGTGTAAGGCAGTCAAAAGTGATCAAAAGGGAACCTAGGATAGGTCTAGAGATAAGTGTGTAAAAGAGTGGTCATAAATGCATGGTTTTAACTAAAATTTAATTTTATGCATTTATATTTTCCTCCTTTTATTTTACTAATGCATCAAAGTGAAAGTACTAGAGTAAAAATAAAAAAGATGACATACCTAAACTTACATATGAGGAGTCTTAGATATAGAACATAACACTGAATTATGTTCCACACAAACCTACAATGAAACATATGTAATATCAATCTTTACTTAATGTGAATAATAAAAAAGTGAAATATAAGAAACTAGAAAGTGACACAAAATAAATACACCTAATTAAGTATGTGAACCATTATGCTTTTCTAGTGCAAAAATTGGTGTGATGTGTTATGTGTTTGTATTAACATTGAAAATATTGGATTGGACTTTGCATGCCCTAATACTCATCATTAATTGGGTGTGATCAATATCTCAAGGTTTTATTGACTCCATAATATTAATTCAAACTAGAGAAGTAATTTAGAATCATTTTATGAATCTAAATAGATATTTCTAGTGTAAAACATTGTGTAGATACTAGTGAAAATAGCCAACCAACCATTATATATGGAATAGGTTTCAATTATGGTAAAAAGTTAGTGAAAAATATGTGGAAAACCTAATGCAAATATGAAGTATAATTTGGGTTTGGTGTATACAATGTGTATAATGACATTAATCATCATTCCATGTATGAAACTAATGTGAAAACTAATTAATGAGGAATCAATGTGTTATGCACATGCCCCCAAATAGTATCTATTCTATATAGATTATGAGAGAGTAAAATAATCATGATTCTAAGAATAAAATAATGTGCCAAACTAGATTTAAATTATGTAAATGAGTATTTCTAAACTGAGCAAATCTGAGATGAACTATGTAATTATGAGTAATTCTGGAAGCTAAGAATGTGAAACTACTAAGTATTGATATGAGTAAATTGAGGTTCTAATAAATTATATAAATGTCTATTTTTTAGGCATTTGGATAACAAAACTAAGGACACTATATTAGTGCTCTCTTATCTAATGTGGCATTCATGTCTAAAATGGCTTTATGTGTATTTTCTAAGCCTAAAATTTTGCCAACTATGTGATCACTATTAAATCCTATCTGAGTATTGATATGGGAAGGTCAAGTCTCTAAGATAAACCTCTATGAATTCCTCCTCTTTTTAGGTGACTTGTTGAGACTACATAAGAATTGACTAAGCATAATTGAAAAATGTAACATGTTATTATGATGTTAAGATATGGGAAGGTTATGTAACATGTTGTTACGATGTAGAAATGTAAATATGAGTAATAATTACATCATGGAAAATCATGTCATCATTGTGTATGTAAACTAAGCATAGTAATGATGTAATATTCATGTGAAAATAAGAATTCATAATATGTGTGTCTAGATAGATCTAAAAATGAAGCACATAGATAATTTGATCATCTAAGTATATAATTTTCAATAAAACTATTTAGGGAGGAATGCATGATGCCCATCATGTCATTGGAAGGGGTTGGATGCATGATGTCCATCATAACATCTAAATATTAGAAAATAAACAATTAAAATTTCATGTCCATGATGTACACAATCAAAAATTACATGCACAACACACAAAACACATAATATAAGGCCAAATGGCCATAGATAAGGGACATGTTCAAATGTCCACACATGGAAAGAATACACACACAAGGACATGTTCAAATGTCTTCAAATGAATAAAATTAGAGATTTAAATCCTTAGAGACATTCATTAACAACATATAAATTTCCTCAAAGTAAACATGGAGATGTATACAATATATGAATCTATGAAAGTAATATAAAAACATGCATGATTATGTATTCTAATCAACAAGAGTTATGTTTTAAACTGAGAAATATCTAGTAATTTAGATAGGCGATAATATATCACAATGTCAGAGAGTGATTAATATCATAATATTTAATATAATATAATGTAATGAGCATGTGAGTAATATAATGTATGCAAATAAGGATAAAATGTGTGTTTACCATGCCCACAGTGAGCTAGATGATGAATGTACATGCTTTAAAAATATCATGTGAAGTTTGGGATAGAGTAGTGATAGTTTGAGATCACTAGAACAAGAATAGGGTGAAGGACACTAGATCACTATGATCCTATCCTCCACAAGACTCCTCTCTAAATATAATGAGTAAATCAAGCTTTCTAGGTTCTATGTGCCTTCATTTGTAGATCGTGTGTCTAGTGTGGGAGTTTATGATCACTTATGAATGCCACTATGTCATTGATTTTACTTCATAATCCTATCTCCTTGACATATGAAGACCAATATTAATCAATGTGTAAAAAGGCATAAATAATTAAATTTGGATGAAACCTCAACACCTAATGTGTTATGTGTTACCTACATACCAATAATCTAAAGAGAGATCAAACCTCATTTAGTTCTCCCATGCTAGAGTGGTGTGTGAATACTTGGTGAAATATAATATATGTTGGTGTAATACTGATATGATCATATTCCTTGGCCATGACTTATTATGTATGACATGTATTCAGACTTGAGATGTGGGATATTATGTCTATATGTAATTAGATTTGGAAGAAATAGGTATTCTTCTCTAAATGTGCAAATGTGATTTTGGTATTTTTTGGTGTGGAAGCCTCTTGTGTGATAAATTATTTGAAAAGTGTTTATATAGTAATATGATTTAAGATCCTTTGAATGGATCTCACTAGGGACATAGGTTGGCCTTCCTATAGCTTTGAATTTGGCAAAATAGTTATTATCTGGCAGGAATACAAGAGAGGTGGGAAGGGCATTAAAAAATGCACTATAGTCCCATAGGGCACTCCTATCTAATGGGTCATTTTACCATGCTAAAGGTTAGGTAGAGCCTAAAAGGTGTCTAAGGTTGATAGGGATAGGTATCAATCCATTTAGGGTTCATCTATTAGCTTAGAAGAGTTTGCAAGGTGGTCAAAAGTGAACAAATGGTCCCTTACGATATGTCTAGAGCTAAGTGTGTAAAAGAGTGGTCACAAGTGCATGATTTTAGCTAATTTTTTATTTTACATGTCTACAAGCCAAAATAGACTATTTTTATAGCTCAAATACATCATCCATCCTGGTTCAATCTATACCCTTATTTTTCATCTATTTAACCCTTTTTAGAAATAAAAAATAATATAAAGGAGGGTAATCTAATAAAAAAATAAGTTAATCTAAAAATAATGCAATCAGATTCTATTGATATTATGATAAGAAAACCTGAATCTAAATATATGATAAATATAAAATGTAAAACACTTAATATTTTGATAATATAAATATGAAGGATAAATTTTACTTAGCTTATGTAGGGATGTATAGGCAAATATGAGTAATGTATATGTAGATGTAAAAATAGATCATATGATGACTCTAATCTAGTCATCAAATTTTTAAAATTAGTTTTTGTTCGAACAGGCACTTACATCACCCTATGGACACTTGTGTCAATTCTATTGTCTATAATTCAACACATCTATCATGTACAAAATATTTACTATTGACTAAAACATTTACTTGGTTATTTATGTATTTTTGGTCACCTTTCAAATTATGTGTTCACATCGTGTGCATAGGCATTCAATATTATAATATCTATTAAACCCTAGATACTCCTCTAAAGTCTTGCAACCTTTCCAAAAATGGGTTATTGGGATCACAAATTTTAATTGACCTCTATAAGTGTTATCTATATAGAGAATACTTTGAAGATGGCCTCATACATATGTAGTTTTCCCCTATGTGTTATCTTGTGTGTGAATAATGGTTTAGAATGATATATGCAAGTGCATGTAGTGATAAAACTTGTAAGTTGACAAATACTACTCATGGGTTTTTATTTGAATGCTTCATACCTATTATATGACTACTCCTATGACTACTATAAAATTTTGGAATAATAGGGTAGTATAACTTAATTGTTTAATTCATTGAATGAGCTTGAATATATGTGCTTTCTTGGTATTTTCTAGATGTATAATGAGTTGAATTTAAATTTTATTTACAACACCTATTTTTAAATTTTCCTCATAGAAAGGTTAATTAAATATAATAGGCCAACCCATACATTTCAAAAAAATTGAAAATTTAAGTGTTTAAAAGGCATACAAACTTACATTGGAGAATTGTAATAGTGTTGACACTATTATCCAAGTTTGAACACAACTATCCAAGAACAAAAAGGTTACAGAGATCTATAACTGAAAATGAAGGATATATATCCAAATTTAAGTGTACTATGAGTTATAGATGATATGGATAATCATAATAACATCTTAGACTATAACCTAAGCATTTTGGCCTAGTAGCATGGTGAATGCAAAACTATCAACTGCTAAGAAGGTTAATAATTTAAGGGTAGAGCCTTGAGTGATATTTTTCAAGCACATAATGCTAATTTAACATATAAATATAGATATACGCATCTATATTTCCCCCCATTTAATCTAATAATGCATAAGGATGAAATCACTAGTTTAAAGGAGATAAATGCATACCGTGGTGTGTACAATACACCTTGATTTACTTGAGCCCTATTTGAATTTTATTTGTGTATTACCTACAACCAAGAGAATTTTAAAGGTGTAATTAGTGCATATAATTTTTAAATGAATATTAAAATTTTGCTTGAAATAAAAGAGAGAAAGCAAGTAATACACCTAGGTGTTGATATAACCATGTTTCCCCTTTATAGTTTTGATTTAGTAATAATGCTTCCTATATGAAGCATTGGAAAGAGGCATAAATGAACCTTAGATTTGTGAATAAGGGAATTTGAGAGTGATCCTTCCCCCAATATAGTATAAGTTTGAGTTATGCCAAATTTATCATTAGCTCATAATCTCAATAAAACTACTCTAGTGTATCATAATCTCACTAATATTGCCCAAGTCAAATGGTATAAACATATCAAATCACAATAATAGAAAATAGTTCCAATTCTATCAATGGTGATGAATCTTGATTGAACTAATAAAATAAGCCAATGTTGTAAGAGATAAAATATCAAATGGCTCATCTTGGTAGAGTTGGTGGATGAATATTGGTATAGTGTTAATAGTGTATTTATAATTGGGTGTATTTACATGGATTATGAATCTCAAATGTGTCTAAAGTTTATGTTTATATCAAAATTTAACCTTTGATTTGTAAAATGTATATAATATGTATAAAAAATCTAAAAAACTTTGTCCCAAATCTATGCCAAATGTATATAATTTTATCCCATGTTATATCTAAATTATTTAAACTAAATCAAATATTACCAATTCTTTCAATTATATGTATGTGCAATCATGTTTCTATGACATTCCCCCATATATATTCCACCCCCTCCCACATTTTGAGGTGAGGATAATGAAGAAGTGATAGTAAGCTTATTTCAAAAGTCTAAGATAACTATGTTGTATTCATGTGAATCATATAATAAATAATCATATAGTAGTATTATGTCAAAGTAGATATACAATAAATGTCATAGTATTCATACATAAAACTCCCTAATATGCATGATATATATCATAAAAAAATCTAAAGAATAAAAATATCAGAAAGAAATAAATCACACACACAAGATTACTCAAATTTCATGCAAAGATGGGTCTAAGGAGACCACAAACAAGGGGCATCTTCAAATGTTACACACTCAAGGGGAGAACATATGTAAATGTCCACACACCAAATTTTTTTTTAGGACACTATGGCCAAAAATAAGGGAATATGTTAAAATTTTCCATAAGAAAGACAAATAAGGAAACAATAAGTACCCTCAAGTAAGCCATATGAAGATATAAAGTAAATAAAATAGAAATAACTAGCAAAAGTATGTCATACTAGTCCCTGCATACATAGGTTAAAAAAATGCCATGTAGCAAAAAATATCATGTACACTATGTAAGATAATAACATGAGTATATTCATGTGTAAACATTAGTATATAATCTTAATGTGATAATGTAAATGATCATAAAATATTAGAACCTATCTCAATCACGTACATATAGAAGGAATATACCCCAAACCTAGTGTGTCATGTGGGAAAAGGAAATGTCCAATGTCTACATCTTCATGTATCATGGATCTCATGTTTTAGATGATATTTATGAACCATATGGAACCTTTTTATTTTACACTTAGAAAACTTAGATCTTGGTTGTTCCTTTCAATTCTAGATCTTTCCTACTTCCATAAGACTCACATCTACTCTCTCTTGTGACTTTTGGTCTATCTCTTATTCTAACCATATTATGTTGATGAAATACGTCTTTTATCTTTCCCAAAATTCTTAAGAGCTACTTTTCTTATGCATCTCCAAGTTATAATCTTGTACCTATTTTCCTACTCCTTTGACACTTGCATTCTAGGTAGACACCTACATCGATGTAGGTGTTTTATTCCAATGCAATTGTCTAATGCCCTAAATTCATCTAATTTGAAAATTATATGTATCATAATAGTCAACATTACTTATACAATGTGATATATTATTTAAATGGATTGACATAAATATAATATCAACCCGCATTCGTTCTTCACCAACATTCATACAAAATAACATTTAAAAAAACATTCAATTGAGTAAAAGGATTCCCTATTTTCTCCTATTTATATATCAATCATATAAAAAACACATATATAGGCCTAAATTAATTAAGTATCTGACCAAGAGTTATATTTAATAAGTGACAAGCTAGGTCACTATTGTAGTTTCTTATCACACATTGCATGATTCATACATAAGCTAACACATATGGGAGAACTACATAAATTCAAGGCCCTCTTCAAAGTATTATATATGTAGGCATCTATCATTGATAGAGGGGTATTTGGGTAAACACAATACCATGTGACCAATAAACTATTTTAATAAAAGCCACTATGAAGATTAAAAACTAGGGTTTGATCATTTTACAAAGAATGATAGTACACAACCCAAATATAAATGCACTAGAGTGAAGGTGATGATGAATCCAAAAGCATCTAGGTGTTCACATGTTATTGCAACATTTATTCCATACTATACATTTGTATCCAATCCAAATAGTAGTGTTTATTTAATAATACCCCATTTATTCAAGTGTACATAGCTACATATGAACTTAATCCAGAAGTAGCAACTATTATAAAATATTCATCCCATTTCATTCTTACCTATTTTAGATCCAGATCTATATTAGCATTGAAACTAGCTAAGTATTTTTTTTCATTATCATTAAAATATTTAAGATGATTGTACTTTCCATTTTTAGCATATCTAAACATAATAAACTTAATATATGTTTTATATGAGTTTTGTAATTAATTAATATAGATCTATTTATCACCCTTGTGCTTATTAATTTCTATATTCTTTACCCTATCTACCCATAGTATGATCTATATCCAATTTAGGGTTATATATTTGGTGAAATCAACCTTTGATCATCATTTTTGTATAATAATTCTCTTTTAGATACTTATTTATTTCCTTATCTTGATCTTTATGTTCTTTATCTCTCTCATCATGGATTATATTGACTACTTTGATGACTATGACTATGCAACTTTCCAACTCTCTCTCAAGGAAGGAATCAAAATTGATTACTCTTTCATTCCTCTAAGTGTTATAGCATATAATATCAAATATTTAAATGGTGGTAGTTATTATCCTTATAATCAAGCCCATGTTCCCACCATTTCAATAAATGAGTTGCTCCATCTTATGGAATATCAAGACTTTGACTTTACCTTCTACACCAAAATTGGTTTCACCTAAATCTCTTTCTTTCCCTTCATCATCAACTTTTTTCTTTATGACAATACTAAGTTGCAGTCAATAGACATGATGAATTTTACCAACCCTCATAGGGTATCCCATAAATAGATTAGGGCTCCTCTCTTAGATGTTAGTAATGTTCATATTTCCACTCACATAATAAACTATGGGACCCCTCCTAAAAGCCAAGTAATTATACCTTGTTTCAAATTTAGAATTAACCTTATATGCTAATAGAATTAACCTTATATATAAGTAATTAATTAATTCTGCTAATAGAATTAACCTTGTTTCACTATTTTTTATTTTATGCACACTTTATACCTTGTTTCAAATTTATAATTAACCTTATATGCTAATATAAATAACCTTATATGTAAGTAATTAATTAATTCTGACATTAGAATTAACCTTATATGCTAGTAATTAATTACTTGGATTTCTACCAATAGAATTAACATTACTAGCATTTAAGAGAGGAGCCCTAATCTTTTTATGGGATACCCTATGAGGGTTGGTAAAATTCATCATGTCTATTGACTTCAACTTAGTATTGTCATAAAGAAAAAAGTTGATGATGAAGGGGAAGAAAGAGAGATAAGAAATCAAGGAAACAAGAAATGAGATAAATAGTATATGATTGATTGGGTTGACCTAGCACAAAAATAAGGTTTGAAAATAGTATTAAGTTAACTTGGTCAATCTATCATATTAAACAGAGGTTAGACAAAGAGTAAAAAGGTCTATAAATAGTACATGGTTGACTTAGTTGATCTAGTACAGTGAATAATGGCTAGAAAAAGGTGTAGGGTCGATTGGGTTGATCCTATACAATAGATAGGTAAAATTAAGAAGCCTATAATATATTTTGAATTAAAGCAAGATAAATTTTTCAAGTAATTTGAAAAGAAATAACATAAGGGAAAAAAACAATCAATTGGATTAACATTGGCCAATAGAATTGAAGCACATAACACAAAACCTTTTACTAATGTTGGCTAATGCAAGTTTTTGAATAAAAATTACAATTGACCAAAGATCAAATAATCAACTTAGAAATTAAATAGCTAAATAATTGGTCAACCTGAATGTTTATTAAATTATTAATATATGTTTTTAAACATGATGGAAAGTTATCTATAAGCAAGGATTTAGAAAGCAATCTAAGGATAGTTTTAGGTAGTTTGGGCTAAAAGGGATCTATATTGGTAATGATACAACATTGGTATTGGGGCATACCCCCTCACTTCACACACTATGATGATAAGGGTGTTAGGTTCTTAGCTAGAATATACCATTAACCATGCTTTATACTTAACCTAAACATCAAGTTAGCTTCCCCCTTGGTGATGAAATCCAAGTAATTTGGCCTCGGGTAGACAAATGTTAAAATGCTTGTTTAGATTTAGTGATTTTTTCATGTATGCATAAAATAAAAAATAGTGAAACAAGGTTAATTCTATTGGCAGAATTGATTAATTACTAACATATAAGGTTAATTCTATTAGCATATAAGGTTAATTCTAAATTTGAAATAAGGTATAATTTTGATATATTCAATAGTGTATGCATAAAATATATAACAGGGTAAATAGGGTCATACCTATAGTACAAAAGCAAGGTCTAAAAATGAATAGGGTTGGTAGAGTTGACCTAGTATCTAGACAACACATAGAATATAGAACTCAGTCGACATGGTCAATCTAATTGATTGTGAAGGGGAAATTTAAAATATTTCAAACTATAAAATGAAAGACTATAAATAAAGAGACAGAGAGATAAAAAGGAACTCTGGTGGATTAGAGATGTAGAGAATGGATATTGTTATTCAAGAACCTTGATATATGCTTGCAAATTTTGCTAACTGGGTCGACTGGGTTGATTAATATTTTTATAAACATATTTTTGAGTTCCTAAAAATGTACAAGGTTGATTGGGTTGACCTATTAGTCTATACTAGATGTCTAAAAAGATAAAAACCTATATTGGGTTGATAGCTTCAATCTAATAGCTTGTGCCTAAAATCTTGTGCAAATAAATTAGAGTTGGGTCAATAGAGTCGATCTAGTATGAAAAATATATGATAAAAATAATGATGAAAGAATGAAATAAGGTGAAAAAATATTTTAAGGATTAGTTAACTTTGGGTTCACAAAAATATATGTAATAAAAAATGCATCAAGTCTATAAATCAATCCTAGCTCAGAGAAGATAGAGCATACCTATATGTCCAATTTAGAATACATTTTTTAAGTGGGAGCATGAATAATATGGGGATTAAATAGACCTAATTATGGGATCACTTGTCATGATACACCATGATAGGAAGGGCTCTAAATCCTACAATTTAACATAATCATGCAACAACCCTAAAAGAGTCCTAGGTTTAATGTTCACTCTATTTTATTGAGAAATAAAGTAAATCTAATCTAGTTCAAACAAAATCTTGTGGCACAAAGTGGGGGTTAGAAAAAAAATAAATTAGACTAAACATACATAGAAGATACATAATTGCATCAATGTATATAAAATCCTAATGTAAGGGATAGAATCATAACTACATTATCTATCTATTCTTACAAAGGAGAAATAAAGTTAGGAATAGTTACCTTGAAGATGAACCCACCAAGCCTCAATATCTCCCTTAGACAAGGTGCTTCACAAGATATTATTATGGTATGTAAGGATAAGAAAGACAAATTAGATCTAGGTTACACAACCTATCTATACATCCAAAATACTTCTCACAAGATAAGATTCATATCTCTATAGAAATTATGGAACCCTAATCTTTATTCCTCAAGTAGAATGGTCAATAAGTAGATGTTTCTTATCACTTATTCTTCTTTGCTTCTCTATTCTCAATTACTAGAAATGAACTTGTATATATAGGTGGATCTTACCCTAAATCCATTTGAATATATTAGTTTACAAGGTCGACCCAGTTGACCCTATATGTTTTTGGTAAATCAATAGGTCCTGAGCTAGGTCAACTAAAGGGCTAACAAAAATCTAAGAAAAAAAATCCTTAAATAGTATAGGGTCAACCTTGCCAACCATGTATAGTAATCAGAGGTTAAAATTGTATAGGGTCAACCTAATTAATCTAGTACAGTCAACTAGTGAAAGGGGGTAAAGGCAAGAAAAAGGAAGATAAATTATTGGAATATGTACAAAATAGAAGAATAATCTTAGGTTAAATAGTTTTAGGAGATAAGTGTCTAGATGGAAAGTGGTAAAAGGGACAAAAATGTTATGAATCATCAATGGTCTACCCACCCCTTTCCCAATGCACCCCTTAAGGTGTGCACTAAAAGAGATTGGGACTAGATGGGTTCTTTTAAGATACAAAGTGTTAGTAATTGATAAAAGTTTGAAAATATTATGTGTATACATACACATTTTGTTTTCTTGAACTTGAGGATTTTGCATAGGCTTGGACCTAAAATTTACCCCATGTTAAGTAAATTTTACAAACTAGTCATATAGTTATTAAGAACACCACATTTTTATTCATAGTTTTCCTTAAGTAATGTATCTCCCTCTTTCTGTGAGGGATAAAACTTGTTTATTTTGAGGGAGATATATTAATCTCCTTTAGATGAATAAGTATCAATGGATCATATTTATGTACATCAATATATAAATGGGTAAATGAATCATATTATTTATGCAATTCTCTTTCCTTTAATGGGGAAAGATTGCCTCTACTAAAAATAAATTGAATATCAAATATGAGGGTCTAAGTGCTAGCTCATATGATGTAATTTTGAATCAAATAGTATAATCTTAAAGGGATTGATTGTCACATTGCTTTAAATTATGAAAATGTGTAACTATAAGATTTTGCTCCTTGTGGATATTGAAAGACATGAAGAATGCATCTTATAATTATAAAAAAGTGGTTAAAGAACCTTTTGGTAGGCTATAAAACCAATTTTGAGCCTCATTGTAAATGATTATATGGAATAATTTTAGTAATAGTTTGTCATATTTTTCCCATTGACCAAAATAATGTACATAGTTAATCATATGGTCAAATGGGTCCTTATGACTCAAAAACATAGGTAAATCTGGTATATCAAAACTTTTTGGATAAGGATATTAATGTATACATTGTGAAATAGTTTTATTATTGAATGAGGTAACATGTTTATTATCATTATGGAAATCCATTTTCATTTGAAGTACATAAACCTATTTTTGAAGATATCTAATAGTGTTAATCATAAAAATAATATATTCCATGATAATGGTGTGTTAAACCTATTTTTGAAGATATCTCTTTCTTTCCCTTCATCGTCAACTTTTTTCTTTATGACAATACTAAGTTGCAGTCAATAGACATGATGAATTTTACCAACCCTCATAGGGTATCCCATAAATAGATTAGGGATCCTCTCTTAGATGTTAGTAACTTTCATATTTCCACTCGCACAATAAACTATCGGACCCCTCTTAAAATCCAAGTAATTATACCTTGTTTCAAATTTAGAATTAACCTTATATGTAAGTAATTAATTAATTATGCCAATAGAATTAACCTTGTTTCACTATTTTTTATTTTAAGCACACATTATACCTTGTTTCAAATTTAGAATTAACCTTAAATGCTAATAGAATTAACCTTATATGTAAGTAATTAATTAATTCTGCCAATGGAATTAACCTTGTTTCACTATTTTTTATTTTATGCACACATGACAAAATAACTAAATCTAAACAAGCATTTTAACATTTGTCTACCTAAGGCCAACTTACTTGGATTTCATCACCAAGGGGGAAGCTAACTTGATGTTTTGGTCAAGTATAAAGCATGGTTAATGGTATATTCTAGCTAAGAACCTAATACCCTTATCATCGCACTATGTGAAGTGAGGGGGTAGGCCCCAATACCAATGTTGTATCATTACCACTATAGATCCCTTTTAGCCCAAACTACCTAAAACTATCCTTAGATTGCTTTCTAAATCCTTGCTTATAGATAACTTTCCATCATGTTTGAAAACTTACATTATAATTTAATAAACATTCAGGTTGACCAATTATTTAGATATTTACTTTCTAAGTTGATTATTTGCTCTTTGCTCAATTGTATTTTTTATTCAAAAACTTGCATTAGCCAACATTAGTAAAAGGTTTTGTGTTGTGTGCTTTAATTCGATTGGCCAATGTTAATCCAATTGATTGATTTTTCCCTTATGTTATTTCTTTTCAAATTACTTGGAAAATTTATCTTGCTTCAATTCATAATATATTATAGGCTTCTTAATTTTACCTATCTATTGTATAGGATCAACCCAATCGACCCTACACCTTTTTCTAGCCTTTATTCACTATACTAGATCAACTCAGTCAACCATGTACTATTTATAGACCTTTTTACTCTTTTTCTAACCTCTGTTTAATATGATAGATCAACCAAGTTGACCTTATACTATTTTCAAACCTTATTTTTGTGCTAGGTCAACCCAATCAATCATATACTATTTATGTCATTTCTTGTTTCCTTGATTTCTTATCTCTCTTTCTTTCCCTTCATCATCAACTTTTTTCTTTATGACACTACTAAGTTGCAGTCAATAGACATGATGAATTTTACCAACCCTCATAAGGTATCCCATAAATATATTATGGATCCTCTCTTAGATGCTATTAATGTTCATATTTCCACTCGCACAATAAACTATGGGACCCCTCCTAAAACTACTTCATAGTGTAATCATATTTTCTCATTAGAAGACCAACCTAAATTAGATTATACCCCTGAAATGTTCTTCTTTATCTATAAATTTCCTCAACATCAAGGAAAATATCCTTATACCATTTACAATCTTATGATTAGTGGCCAATCCAAAGAGTCTAATTCACTTACTCCTACATTCTCAACTGTATTTGGGGGTACAACTTCCTTTGATTATGACCCCTTCTCATACCATGACATCTTCTTCTTTAGATTCTTCCACCTTCATGACTAGTATATCAACTAACATTTTAGGTTCTAAATCTAGTGGGCCTCTCACAAGATTCACTATCATTGATCCTTCCACTAGTAAACCATTTGTTGTCAACCATTCACTAGTCCATCTTTTGCTACACAAGTGAATTTTACCACTAGTGCCTCACATTCTCATAATTCCTCTCAAGTTCTTATCAAAACCAATATTGGTACCCAAACCACTAATACCACCTCTAATTCTTCTAATAATGTTAATAAAACACATCAAATATTGTTACAAACACTCAATCAAATGAATACATTTCAAGATCATAACACAAATCAAATGATGACAATACAAAACCACCTTCTTCATCTTCAATCTCATCCTTAACCAATGGCTTGGGACACACAGCCAAAATTTTCCCCCTCCTCCTCTTCAAGATTATCAAGGCAATCTCATTCCTCAACCTCCTTTAGTCAACAAAACCATTAAGCATCTCCAAAATTAACCTCTCACTACTCAAATTGCTAACATTGATATAGGAGGTATCACAGCTATAATTTATTGTAATGTATCAACTAATCATACACTTCATCTTAAAAGATTTGGAAATCTTTATAAGGATTGGGTCAAATTGAACACCTTTTCTACTACCAAACTCTTAGCCAAAACTCTCACAAGTGATACCTTA
The DNA here is from genome assembly GCA_037957365.1 of Torreya grandis. Lineage (NCBI taxonomy): Eukaryota > Viridiplantae > Streptophyta > Pinopsida > Cupressales > Taxaceae > Torreya > Torreya grandis. The sequence continues at coordinate 265,741 of JARHVA010009363.1, forward strand.
GATTAGTAAAACCAACTTAGAACTCATTCCATTACTAGTATGGAGGATTTATTGAATTCTTTAGTTCAATAATTCTAAACTATTTATCTTATTGAAAACACTTTGGCCCACTTCATAAATCAAAAATAACTTGAAAATGAAACTGCTTAAGCCTTTGTTAAAATGTGGGAAATTTTTTAAAATAAATGTGAACATAACATGGCTGATGATAATATTTTTCATATCTTTACCAATGCCCTTTTTCCTAAACTTCAATATCAGGTCCGTACTCTCTCTCCATGTACATTAGAGGAGGTTATTGAGCAAGATAAATGACAAGATTTCCTTATGCATCAATTTTAGCCACCCCAACCTTCTATTGGTCTTCATCTCTTAGAAAAAATCACAATGTTACCAATGATGGTGTTAAAGATTCTTATGACACCATTCACAATGCTCAATCTATCATTCCTACCCCTTTCTCCAAACTAGCTCCACCTTCTCAATAATATAGCAATCCTCACTTATATTCACCAAACAACATTAAAGTTCACAAACCTCTATCCTCAGTTAAATTACTTAATCATCTACCTAGCCATCTTCCATGAGAATTTGACCCTACCCATCTTATTAAATCTTGGTATGATCCTAATAAGTTTTGTTGGTTTCATGCTAGTTGGAGTCATTCTCATGAGACCTATAGATAACTTCATAATTTACCTATGGAAATTATTTTGGGTCCTAATTTTGATCATGATTATATCATTTGAAAGCATCAACAAGATTATGAAATTGCTTTCAAGGATTAAAAATTACATGATAAATCTCAAGCCTTGAACCAAGCCAATACTCATTTGGCTATCTACATATACCCTCTTCCTAATCATCAACCTATTGAAGACAATCAAGACAAATCCACCCCTTATAGAAATAATGTATAAAGTCTTGTTGAACCTACTTTTGAAGAAAATGAGGTTAACATGACTAATATGTGAAAGGTGGTTACTTTTATCAATTCCTAACCTAGTTACACTCCTTCATCTAGAACATATCATGTTATACAGGATTCTTCTCCAACTCATTTAAATGAGTTGGGGAAAGATGACCTTATTACATTTGGTGATCTAATTTCTGATTTTCCCTTGGATAGAACTTCTTATTCTAGTTTTACCACTCTTCCATCATATTCTAACACTAATGATACTCAAATTTCTACTAACACTTCTTTTAGAAATTCTGAAAATCACCTTGAACCAATTATTTCATCATCACAACATAATTTACAACATTTTTTTAAACCTTCCTCTTCTTATCAAAATAAATTCCAATGCACTTTGGCTTCTCCTTCCAAGGACCTTCTTAATCATTATGCACCTATATCTAACAACCTTCTTATGGGTTATGATGAGTGGGATCCCACCATGGAACTCACTAATCTCTTATCCTAGATTCCATTCCTTGAGCTTATGAGGACTTCTCCACATCATATAAATTATCTTATGTAACTATTATTTGAGATGAATATGCCTCGTCCTCCCCTAGTAGGATGGGAAGAATCCTTATTTGGATCTAAGGATATTATATTATAATAATGTGAAGAGATGTCTATCAAAATTGATGAAACTATAGACACTTCTCTTTCCTTAAAATTTCCTATATCTTTTATGATTATTGATGATATTTTCCTTTGTGTGGATGATCCTACCTTATTCATTAGTTTTCAAATAGGTGATATCTAAGTTAATTGTGCATTGATTGAAGAGGGTTCTAGTACTTTAATTACCTCTCTTGAGATCATTAAGACCCTTAGATATTTAGAATATAATCTCAAGTCTACATATAGCACCTACCAAGGATATGATAGAAGGCAAATACCTCCTCTACATTATATGTGGCTTCCCATTATCATCCCACCTATCACCATTTACATGAAGGTGATGATTTTTAACTTTCCCCTTTCTTATAATATCTTGCTTTGTAGGCCATGGAATCACTCTATGATATCCATTTATTCTTCTACCTACCAATGTGTTAAACTCCCTCATAATGGAGTCATTTATAGGATTCAGGGTGACACTAACCCTTTGAATATCGAACAATTCCAAGACCATGGTGTCTTCAAGATTCCTACTCTTGAACCTTTGCCCAACATTCCATTTCTTGAGTCTCAATGTCTTAACTTTCTTTTTAATTCAACCTAAGGTTATAATAGACATTATAAACTCATTGGGAACACTCCTCCTAACCTTTTATATTTTTATGATGATGATCCTAATGAAATTAACCTAAATATTAAAACTTTTAATCTCTTACCTCACCTCATCTCATTGATTCTTACTTCCTTACAACCTCATTTTTGCAAGCCTCCTTGCGATGATGTTCTTGTACTCTTGACCTAGACTCTACTCTATTCACCATACTTCTTTGGATGACAAGGTCATCCCTAATTGTGTCATTAATATTCACACCTTAGATTATGATGATGGTTATTCCATAGATGATCCATTCTTAAATAGTCTTTTATATGCCCATGATGTTTATATTGTCCATTATCATTCTTTTTTACTCACATATTTTCACTCATCTTCTTATCTTCCTTCATTTATATTTCCCAATTTTATTATTTTTACTCTTAATGGCATGGTAGAAATGGCACCAACACCTCTAGTGTCTAAGAATACTTGTAGGAGTACACTCATAGACTATGTTATGACTAGGCCTTACTATTTTACTAGATGCCCTGATCACCATAGTTGGTTTACTCCTAAAATTAGTATGACCCTTCTTAGACATTCTATAGATTTCACTCCTCCCTTATTATATCCCACTCTTTCTATAGTTAATCCCATTTATTCTCTTTATATATTTGAACCTATTTCTGCTCCTCCTCTCACTAAGACTACCCTTGTTTCTCATCCCATTTCTCCTTCCATGGAACCTAGTTCCATTCCTCCTCCATCACCACCTTCCTTTGGTGATGGTTTTATTGCCTTGCCTAAGATGGCTATATTTCCCATTACATGGGTTTATGAGTCTTTTCTAGCTTTTTCCACTCCTATTATAACTCTTTTTGTGAGTACTTCTCCTAAGACCACTCACAAACATATATGTTTCTTCAATGGGATAAATAGTCATTCTTATACCCATTGTCACAAGTTATGATAGTATATTGATACTTTACATCCTTCCTATCTTTCTTCAGACAAATTTATGCCTCCCCTAAAGGTTTTACCTGAATATATACCTAAGTATGGTGAGGTATATTTTCTATAGCACCAATGTGGCACCAATCACACCAATCATTGTTGCATCCTTCAACAACACCTTAAGGACCACCTTATATATATTCCTAAAACTTCTTCCATTCTTCCCATAGGTCATTACCATAAGAAGGATTCTCCTTTTTATCCCATGCCTCCACCTCTAGTGGTTTCATCCCCTCTTATGGTCCCTTTGTCACCTTTTATGCTTCCAACCATGATTCCTTCACCTGTGGACCTTTCCTCACCTATGGATTCTTCTCCACCTGTGAGTCCCTCACACATGGATCCTTCTCCACTAGTTATTATTGAATCTCTCATAGATCTTGATACCATACATTATCAAAAACATCCCTTACCTAATTTCCCTCCTCAACATGATTCATTGAATATTCTTACATTTTTAGTTGAGGAGATTAGAAGTATTTTCCTAGTTTTTATTGAAGATTGATGAGACATTAGCAACAATTTGTATCCAACTTCATAGAGATTTGTATGATGTCTTGGATAATGTGTGTAGGTATATTTATTATTAATTATGAGAATATGCATGGTACATTTACATTTACATTTTTATTAGATGTGTGCTCCAATTTTATTTTGTATCTATCTATCTAATATATCATTTGATGTTGTGTCAAATTCATATTTTTCTTATATAGTTATATTAACTTTTGTACTATATCTTGCTTATATTGTCATTTATCTTTGCATATGATTTTATTTATTTATCATTGTCTTATATTTATTTATTTTTATTAAAACTCCCTTTTTTCATTCATAATTGTTTGCTTTCTTATCTCTATTTTTCATAGATAATTGTCATTGTGACGTAGTTATACCAACCCTATTCCCTGTGGTCCTTATCTTCTTTTACGATGTGATTAGTTAGAAAACTATCATGATACTTTATATACCAGTCAAATTTGGATCTCCTTTTTCCTTTATTCCCTTTTCACAGACTAAGAATATACATGGTTGAGACTTGAGATCACATGCTAGTTCATTGTTAAGCCTAAGTGTCCTAGTCAATATTTGTCTTTGGTTACATAGCTTCCCTTAGCCTTATCCTAAAACTCATTCATGTGTATAACTAAATCTCTCATGATTGGTCATTACAAATTTTTATAGAGTATGAATCTTAAAAATACATAAAAATTTACAAGCCAAATCATATTACAAAAGGAAAAAATATTTTTAAAATTCAAATAACACTAAAAGACATGATTCAGAGCAAATATATTTCTTCTAGTCAAATTTCAAACTCCAAATTTGGAATAATAGTAGATCTAGGGTCCTTTGGGGTGTGGTATCTAGTATATTATAAAATTATAATAAAAAATATTTTAGTTCCACCTACTTTCTCACGCAAGTACCCAATCTTCGCAGTAGACCGATTGTTCTATAATGGATCCTAAAGAATGAGGAACATGTCATAGGAAAGTAGGTCCATTTTACCTTTTATTGTACCAATATGCCTTTATGATTTGATATTAGTATCATTCTTATATTCATACAAATCTTTGTGTCTATAACAAATATGATTCCTTTGTACATTGATGGTCACTAGTTACTTAATGTCTTCTCATGTCCTTAGTATGCCTCTTGCCTCCTAAGGTCTTCTCATAAGATGCTTAAGTATTGATTTTTTACACTTCATTTTTAATTCCATATATCCCTCATATTTCCTCTTAAACAATATTGTTTTATCTACTAATCACTCCCCTTGGTATCTCATTTATGAGTTTCATTGTAAGAATGTGGATAGGACCTGACATTCCTCACAAATTACCACTTTTTTCCTTCCTATTACCCACATCCTTTATTACCTAATTTTTACTATTTATTTCACCCCAGTGGTGTTATATTTGTGATTTATAGTGTAATACCATGAATAGAACCTGACATTCCTCATAAAGTTTTCCAATAATACAAGTCACAAACAAAAATTACATATGTCAAATATGAGATAAGATGTGATCGATTATGAAGTTACACATCATTGACATGATTCCCAAATTGATTTAGTGTGTTTTATTATTAATTTATTTCTATTTTACTTATATCTTCTTATTTTTCCATTTCATGTAATAATACAACCATTTCTTGAATTAGTGTGATAAATTTAAGACAAATATTTTTACAATTTTGTTTTTCTCTTATACTTTCCAACGTGATTTAATATAATTGGTTAAATTAATTAAATATATTTTTATACCATTTTTTCCCTTTTACATACCTTCAATTTTAATACATTATTTTCATACATCCAAATGCTATTTAGTATGATTTTACATGTTTTAATTTGATGCAAAAATCTCACTTTGGTTTAAAAACAAATTCCTTTTTTTACCATCTTATTTTACCATCCCTTAGTTATTTATACTTAGTCAATTTATTGTTATTACACATTTCCCAACTTGAAATAGTGTGGTACAATTTTTTGATTGATTATATTTTACCACATCCTTTTTTCCTATTTATTTTTACGCATGCATGTGTTATACATAATGCTAGAAAAGAAATCACATCTCATATATTTCTTATAGCATATATAATAACAACTAAATACATGTTCTAGAAATAAATATATCCAAAGCATCTATAACCACAACCATAATGATGAAAACATACACAATCAACATCAATATGTCAAAATGATATGTCATATATATATATATATACATATATATACATATATATATGTGTATATATATATATGTATATATATATATATATGTATGTATATATATATATATATGTATATATATATATATACATATATATATACATATATATATATACATATATATATACATATATATATATACATATATATATACATATATATATATGTATATATATATATATATACATACATATATATATATATATATACATATATATATATATATATATACACATATATATATGTATATATATACATATATATATATATATATATGTATATATATATATATGTATGTATATATATGTATATATATATATGTATATATATATATATGTATATATATATATATATATATTGTTACAATAAATACAGCTATATATAATGCTCTAGATCTATGGTTATGATCCATCCTATCTATCTCATGGCCTAGCCACGCTACTTGCCAAAGCCTCAATCTAACTCCTCTAAATAGTACAATATAAAGAGGTCATTTGAGACATTAGTCCCTCTACCTATCCATGTATGTGTGCTACTTACACATGTGCCTACCCCAACTAGGTTTGGGTCATTGTAGATACCTACATCATCTACGTCACTATAGCTAGATGTGTAGCTCTATCCTTTGTCAAGGCCTAACATACCCATATCTCACCTACAACCATTTATGATTATATCTACCTCACTACATGTTTAGCTAATATTAACTAGCTTGCCTAAGTTAGGGTAGATGGTACACTAGGGTCCTCTAATTTAGTAGGGTTATATAGCTATAGAGTCTCATCTAAGACATCATAGAGTGATCCCCTCACAAGAGACCACAATATATCCTTTTCATCCTTAGCTATTCCTATAAAATCATACCTAGATAGATAGTAAATCACTATTATATCTCATGATACCTATCTACCTATAGTCTCTATTTTCAAAATAATAAAAACTTAAGTAATAATTCACCCATGGCTATTTTTTTTACTAACGTATATAGGTTCACATATTGTTCTTCACATGGGATGCCTTCACTTTATGTTTTAGTATACTTCTTTATCTATAACACTAAGGTAAGTAAAGGTATGTGTTTTTCAATTTTTTCCTTTCATTTATCTTATTTGTTAATTACTACACTTTACTTAGCATTAGCATTATGTGTCATCATGTTCTATTTCCTAAAGCACCATCACATGTTGCCCTTACATGACATGTGATGATATTTGAGTGGGACATATGTATACACATAATATTTTAAAATGCTTATCTATTATTGACACTTTATATCTTATAGGAACTCATCGAGTCTCAATCTCTTTGAGTGCATGCCTTAAGGGGTGTACTGGGAAAGGGGTGGGAAAACCATTGGTGCTTCATAATATTTTTGTCCCTTTTTCCACTTACCATATACACACTTGTCTCCTAAACCATTTAACTTAAGATTATTCTTCTCTTTTGTACCCATTCTAATAATTTTTCATGCTTTATCCTCCTTTTTGATTCTTTGACCCCATCACCAGTTGACTGTACTAGGTAAATTGGGTCAACCCTATATAGTTTTTAGCCTCTAATTATTGTATGGATATTTTTCACTTAGAGTTATATTATCCCTTTAGCTAACCTAGCTTAGGACCTAGTGATTTACCTCCCAAAAACATGTAGGGTCCATTGGGTCGACCCTATACAACTAACATATTTAGAAGGATTTAGGGTAAGATCTACCTATATATAAAAATTCATTTCCGAACATTTAAGAATAGCTAAGTGAATAATAATAAGTGGGAATGAAAATCAGTTTATTGAACATTCTAATTGAGGAATAAATATTAGGGTTCTATACTTTCTTTGGAGATACAGATCTTATCTTGTGGAGAAGTCTTTTAGATTCATAGATAGATTATGTAACCTAGAGCTGATTTATCTTTGTTATCTTTACATACCACAATAATATCTTACAAATCACTTTGTCCAAGGGAGATAATAAGGCTCTGTGGGTTCATCTTTAAGGTAACTATTATTAACTTTATTTCTCTTTTGTAAGAGTAGATAGATAATACAATTGTGCTTCTCTCCCATGCATTAGGATTATGTATACATTGATGTGAGTATATGTTTTTTATGCATGTTTAGTTTATTTTTTTTTCTTTATAACCCCCACTTTATGCCACAAGATTTAGTGTGCACTAGATTATATTTATTTATTTTCTTATTATAATAGATTAAACATTACACCTAGGACTCTTTTAGGGTTATTTCATGATTGTGTTAGACTATAGTCTTTGGAACCCTTCCTATCATGGTGTATTGTGATAAGTGATCCCCTAATAAAGTCTAGAAGATCCCCATATTGGTCATATTCCTACCTAATAAATGTATTCCCAATCAGAAGTGTAGGTATGTTCTATCTTCTCTGAGCTAGGATTGATTTATATAAATGATGCATTTATGATTTCATATAGTGTCCACATCACCAAGATTTAATAATTACTTTATTCATGGGTGGTTATTACTTTTTTAATAACCATATTGATACTATGGAGCTATAAATCTATTGTAGTGAAAGATTTTTTTCACAAATTGGGTACCGTGCAAAAGATCTATGTGATAAGGAGCAACAAAAAGATTCATTGGGTTTATTTGTCATCACTATTTCTTGTGGGCCTAATGTTGTCCATAAAAAGGTATGGGTATTACACCATACTTTATTACACTCATTTACATTGGGTAGATTTTGGTTATATTAAATGGAAGCCAAAATAGATCCAAAGTAGAAAGGTATTTATTTTTATCATGAAGACAAATTGATTCATATCCTAAATAATAACATTGGTTCTTCTAATACACATATAAAAAATGAGGTATAAAATGACATGTAACATTTCAAATTATCCAACCATTATATAAACAATGTAAAATATCCAACTTAAGATTGTATATCTCCACATATTGCAAAAAATACTAAAAAAATGGCATTTACACATGTTATTGGCTCCTCATATTCTATGAGTTAGTTCCATGTTGATGGATAGAATATCAATTATTTATACATAAACATGTGTTTCATGGTTCTATTTTATTGTGATATAGGGATACACATAAACATGATATATGCACTTTTGGATATTGGGATTTCCCTCCACTCATGTCAATAGAATATTTGAGGCATCCACCTATATGATCCAAATAAATCTAGTATATATCATTCTATTGTTGCTTTACATTTTAATGTTTGAGATACTATTTACTTACACATGACTTTATCCATGCTTATATCCTATATAGAGTAATTGATATGCTATGAGATTGATATTTTTTGCTAACACATTTGATCCATGGGTTACTATGATATGTTTATGTCAATTACTTAAGATTTCATTTATTTACTTCTTTAAGTGTCTTGCCTTGTTATTGTCTTATTTTTTGAGCATTTGAATATGCTCCATTATTTATGAGCACCATGCCTTTTTTACCTATTTGAAATTTGAATATGTCATTACTTGTTGTATGGACTTTTGAGTATGTCATTATTGTTTTTTTTGACATTTGAATAAGTCATGTCCATTTGATTGTTCAACATTTAAGCATGCACTTTACTTGTATCTTTAGACCATTGTCTTTTTACTTGATTTTGAGTGCTCTTATGTGTGTGCATGTTACTTACTAAAATTGTAGTATTAATATCTATATGTTTTCATGATCTTTATCATGCATCTTAGGCCTTAATGTGATCACATTATATTCACTTTAATGATACATTTACTTAGACATGTCCTTATATACGATACATGGTTCATTTAAAGTTATATGGTTATATTATCCTTATGAGGTGAGGTAACTTCTAATTTCTATCTTCCCTCACCTCAAATATGGGGCATATTATTAGGGTCATGTTATAGAGGCATCAATTATACACATTCATAGTTTCATATTTAGTGGGGGCATGTTATATAAGCATGGCTTCCACACATTTATAGTTTCATATTCAATTAGGGCATGTCATATAGGCATGGCTTCCACATGTTCATAGTCTCATATTTAGTGAGGGAATGTTTTAGAATCATGTTATCTAGACTCACTCAATATTAATCATCTTCATATTATAGTGGGGTAATTTTATTGAAATATTTCCTCCACATTGGCACCTATATCAATTTATAAATTCAAACTGGCCAAATTGCATAGTTATATGATTTAGATACACATTTGTGGTAGAATTCTACACATTGGTTCCATTGTTATACATATTTTCATCATGAGACATATATAAGGTGTATATTCTATGTGATGTGTGCCTAATATTTAAAAATAAAATTATTTTTAGATTCCAAACACTTTTATGGACTATCACCACCCACCAGGTTGGAATTTTATAGATTATATTGAGCCAATATACTACAGTAGTTGGTTTGATTTTTGGTATGTCTAAGGTGATTAAATCACTCAATATTTCCAAGTGTGTAGGTTGGACTTGATTATATCATCCAACCTCACTAGTTTGATACTGTGAGATAAGTTAATTCACTCATACATAACAAGTTATAAGTATGATTGAGTTACATGGTCGAGTTACTCTTAATTGATAGGTGTCAATCCATATTTTCTCCAAGGTTAGGGGCATGATCCTTCTTATCTCTCTCTATATCCCTATATATATTCACTTTCTAAATTTATATTTATCTTAATCTTAATTTTAGCGATTCATAATGATGTATATTTTAGATAAAATTTCTGAAAGGCAAGATATTTGCATCGATACATAGGTGTAATCATAAACCTTTCTCTCTTTCAATTTGATTAATTTCAATGATTTCAATTTCAGATTGTATACATCAATTATATATTATACCATGATATTGGTTGTAGGTTAGTCACTAGCAAAGTAATCAGGTTGTACTTAAGCAAAGGTAGTATGTGTTATACACATCTAGGTATGCATTCCTTTCCTTTAAAATATAAATTTAATTATCAATTTAAAGGGGGAAAATATAAATGATATTTATGAACTATATATCACCTCAGTCTTATACATTTGTAAAAATTAGACCTTGATTATTCCTCTTAGTTATAGACCTTTACTAGTTTTGAAATTTTTGTATCTTCTCTCTCTTGTGTACCTTGGCCTATCTCTTAGTATGACTAGTCTTATGTTGATGACCCAGACCTCTTATCTTACCTATAATGTTTAAAAATTACTTATTTTATGCCTCTACAATTTATGATACTATACTAATTTTCTTGTCTCATGAACACTTGTGTCTCAGTCATATACCTACATCGATACAAGTGTGCTATTTTGACACAATTTTCCATTGCCCTAAAATCATCTAATTTTTAAATGAATCATATCCTAATGGTCAACCTATGTTTTATTATGTGAGATATTATCTAAAGGGATTGGTGTAAATATAATATCAAACCTCATTCATTCCTCACCTAACACATACCTAACATTCATACAAAATAGTATTCAATCGAGTAAAAGTCTTCCCTATTTTATCTTATTTCCATATCAATCGTATGAACATCACATCTAAAGGTCTAACGTATTAAAGGAGTAGCCCAAGTGATATATTTACCAAAGTTACAAGCTAGGTCATTATTTTACTTATCACACATTTCATGATTCACACATAAGACAACACCTATGAGAGAAATACATAAGTTTAAGGCACTATTTAGAGAATTGTATATGTAGGTAGTACTCATTAAAAGAGGGGTCTTTGGGGAATCATGACACTATGTACCCACTAACCCATTTTTCCCATAGCCACTATGAAGACAAAGAACTAGGGTTTGATATTTGATAAGGAATGATAGGCCATGACTAGGATATGAAATCACTAGAGTGATGGTGATGTTTAACCTTGAAGAATCTAGGTTGTTTCATCCTATTTCAATATTTATTACATAATAGACACCTACATCTAATCTAAACACTAGCATCAATGCAACCATCCCAAACCGACACAAGTGTCTGTGACTATAGAGGCACTTATTCCAAAAATTGGTGACTTTTACATAATATTATTCTATTATACTTCATGTTTATTTTATATCCATATCTATGTTATCATCATAACCATTTAAGTGTCTCATTGTCATTATCATTACAATATCTGGCATAGTTGTACTTTTGATTTATAACATATCTCAACATAATAAATTTAATGTGTTGTATCTAAGTTTTAAAATTAATTAACCTAATATAGGTATGTTTATCACCCTTATTCTTACTCATTTCTATATTCTTAACCCTATCTGCCCATAGTATGATCCATACCCAAATTTAGGGTTAAACACATGTATGCCTGTATCACACTCATGTACCCTTGAAACATATGTGTGTATATAAATAATATGCTATGTAATAACATAAATTAAAAAACATATGAAATTTTTATTGACCATGTGAAGTGCTAAATATTTTTTTATTTTTTCTTTATTTGAATTTTTTTATATATTTTTTAATATATAATTTTTTGATTTTTTGAATGTTTTGATTTCTTTAATTTTTAGGAATGTTTGAAAAGAGAGTGTTATCTGATGATATAATATAATGGATGTTCTTAGGGTGATCTATAATCTAAATATGGTACAATAAACTAGTCATGCTATTGAACACCATGTAAATGTTCCATTTCTAGAACTAGGGAATCTATAATACTTTGCTTATGCCTCATAGGACTTTGTGGTATTTTTCAATGTATCTATAACTAAAAAAAAATTATTTTATTTTATATTGTTTGAAAATGTAAAACCTATCCAAGGATCTCAATTGGAGGACAACTAGATACAAGGAGTGGTAAATGAATAACATTTATTGAATGAAATGTGACATATGTATACATAACATAATAAAAAAGTGTATCATGTTATTTTGATAAAATTGTACTTGATACATTTCCTTAAGAGATATTGATATTTGTTTCTAGTAACCATAGTTTTATAATTGTGTCATTATATTGAATCAAAAATGGGCTAAGATGTAGTGTAATAGAGCATAATTCCAATCCATGTGTAACATTCCATTGAATAGATATAACAAAAAAATTATGAAGTATTTTTATTCATGTGTTCCATGACATACCCCATATATATAAAGAAATTCCAGTTCTATATATTAAATTCACAAGTTGGGTCAACTATGATATTTTGACCTTGATTTCCATTTATGTAAAGTTCCATGATTTGGTGATTTATGGAATGATTTATAATTACTTCATATTAAGGCACACATGTAACATTATCCTTTTGATGTATTTATTGATTTTGAATTTTATTTATTAAAAACCCCTTCTTGAGAATGGTTTCAAACTTAACATGTGCTTCCTTTTGTAACTTATATTTCTCTTTTTGTAGTTTTGCCTGTTTAAGTCTTTGTTTATCCATTTTATCTTTTTCCAATCTTGTATTTTCTAATTTTGTTTTATATACCTTCTCTTTATCCATTTATTTATGTTTTTGAATCTTTTCTTACTCTAATTTATTTTTTTATTATTCCTTTTTCTCTTGTACTTTTGAAAATTGCTCTTTTTATAACCTCATTTGTTCTAATTTTTTAATTTCCTCTTGACTTTTTATCCTATTTTTATATATTGTTTCTATTGATCTTGTTCCACTTATTTTTTGTAATGTTGCATTTTATATTTGTTCTTTATTATTGGATTTGTTTCCATATTTATACTCTTGTTATTTTTAAATAATAAAATGGGTATACATCTTTGAATTATTTTCAAGAACATTACCAATATATTCCAAGCCTTATTGATCATTATCATCAGATGTAGAGATATGGTGAATGATGAATTGTGCATGTTTTCCCAATCCTTGACCATGGTAACAAAAGTGTTGTAAATATCGGTGTCCAAAACCATATTGTTCTGAAAGATAAGTGTTATTATTGAGAGGTATATGTGTATCTTGTTCTTGGTCTAATTGTGCCTTTAGTGTCCATTTTTGTTCTTCTTGAACTTGTGTTTTTGGAGATGTACTCATAATATGGGTGAGTGGATTAATTTAACTATCTATTATAGGATCACCACTATCACCACTTTTTATTTTACTCTTAAATATAGAATAACAATCTATATGATGCCCATGCATTCTATGATATGCACAATATTATTTTAATCTTATAAGAGGATTTATAGGGGTAATTTGATCATTTTATTTTGAAAGATTTATTTTAGGGTTTCACTTGGATTATTATTTTCCTTGTGTTTAGTTTTTGAATCACTAGCTATAGATGAATTCTATTTTAGTTTCTTATTTTGATATGAAACCTTGTTAACTATCATTTCATTACATTTGAACACATTCTAGTCTATATTGAAAATCAAAACTATTAATATTGGATTTTTATATTATCAATTATTTCATATATTGGATTCTATTTTTTCTATTATTGGATTCCAATTTTGAGTTTATTGAAATTACATATATATTTTATAGATTCTAGTTTCAATGTTTATAGAATTCAAATTTATTATCAACTAGTAATAGATACTATTCTATTTTGTTGAAATAATTTAATATTTTATTCAAATAATTTTTAATTAATTAATATTTTATTTTGATGAAATCAAATAAAAATTAAATAAATGATCATCCCCCAATTGGAAGCTAATATTAGAGAATATTGAAACCAATAATTTTCTCTATAAAATCAAGTTGATCATGTTACTGATATTATAATAATTTTTTTAGGGAGGTTAATCAAGTTGATGATATCATATGCAATCTAAGGGATCATTCACTTATAAAACATGAATGCGTGATATTAAAAATAATGATAAACAATAGTATAATTTTTTAGCCTCATTGATATTAATAATCATTTGATGAAAGAGAATATTTAGTCTTAGTCACACTCAAGGAGGTCTGATAGCAATGAAAAAAGAGTATTTAATCTCTCCCATGCTCAAAGAGGTCAGATGGAAATGTGACAAAATATACTATTAACTCTCCCACACTTGTAGATGATGTAAATGATGAAAATAAGTATTTACTCTCCCACATTTAGAGGATGGAAATCATATCATGTAGTTATGATGTTATCCCTCCACTCTCCATTAAATTCTTCATGTTCATCAATTATATAATTGTTAATCTCCTTAAACTCTAAATTATGTCATTATTCATGATTGAAAACATGGCATCTCTCCCTCATTATAATCCTTTTGCTCTACCCTCTTCCAAATATATTTAATACTATTTTGATGGTGATATCATCCTCAAAATATTGATTTATCAATCATTAAAAGTCACTAGGGTAACAATTGACCCACCCTTCACAAAAATAGATTTGAGACATGATCTAATCACTATTATTTCCCAAATTATATTATCATTTAACACTCTCCAATTCATTATGATCTAGGTGATGGGGGAAGAATAAAATTTTCATGGATCCAAATTAATTAAAGGTTATTTAGGAGATATACCATCTTAGTAAAAAGGTAAATGAAGTACCACTTAACTATGTAATGTGGATAAAAAATAAATTAGAGAGAGCCTTAAACATATATCTAGGATTTAAGACAATCAAAATAAAATGTGATTATGACACATCCTCCTCAATTCTCTCTCACCTTCAATACATTGAGGCTAAGCTATAAAAATAATTGGGATAACATTCCAAGCTCAAACATTATACTATCAAGTCTAAAGTTCCTTTGAATCCCAACATCTCAACCTCAACTAAAGATAGAACCCCATTAGGTCTCCCTTTAATGGTTTTAATATCTTCAAGGAAAGGAGGTAAGAAAAATAAACCTATTAGCCTTCTTTACATATATTTTTGGATGATTGAGCATGTTGGTCACCCTCTAGATCTACCTTAAATCCAAACCATTCTCTCTGGATAGTGATTAATAATTGATCATCTTATCTCTAAGTATAATGTGCATGGTGTATTTTCTCAAGAGGTTGCATGAATTCTCATAGGTAATGACAAACCATTGGAATTATACCCTAGCATGAAGACATTCCTAGACCGATATAATGTAACTATCTTTGAGAAAGAAAAGAAAAGTCAAACTATCTAATCAATTTAATTCTTTTGTTAACTCTTATATTTCATAATTCCTTCTATCTTCCTCCTCGACATTAAATTCCTATAGTAAAATCTTTATATTTTTATCATAATTTAAAGATGCAAATGTATTAGGTTATTAATGTATTTATACATGTGAGTGCCCCAATATAACCCTTTTACCATATTAAAAATATACTTATCTTGACATGTAGAATGGCCATGCTCCCATTATACACAAGTATATAAGAATATATTGGTTTATTAGCTTTATAAGACTTTATAATATTATTAAAATTGTGTATTGTTAATTGGAAATAAGACTATGGAAAAATAATTTACATTCTCCACATTTACTCTATTATCTTCATAATTGGTACTTATATTTTTTACATTTATTAAATTATTTTTCATATTTATTTATAGTATGAGAAATCAACATCATCATGATAAATTTATGAGATGATGCCACTTGTTACATCAATTTCACATTGTTATTAGTTTTTAAATTATCTTTCTTATCCATCCTCTCAATTTTAATGACTCCCCATGTTAGAAGTACAATCACTGAGAGGGGGGTGAATTATTGAGCCCAAATATTTACACTCAGTTCCAATAATTTCAAACTCTTAATACATATATACATACATTTATGAGGTATACACATCATTCATAATAATGAATAAGAAAGACAATGCAAGATCAATCATATAACACATTACATACATGGGAAACCCTCATGGGAGAGAAAACCCAATATAACTTGTAACTGGACTACTATTTTATAATAACAAGATCCAATTTAGACTAGATAAAAATAATCAAGGAACTATGATCCCTTATTTTAGTGAGACTAAAATCCCATAAGGAGCTAGCACACCGATCTAGTTGAGATGTCACAATAACTAGACCTTTAGTAAGTTTCACCTTGCAAGGAGGCTACAACCCCTTATATGTTGAGCTACCCCAACAACACATATGAACACATCCACTTTTGTACTAATGTCTTCAACACTTGATGATGGACATATGATTATCACTCTTCACCTTCACTCATACTCAAATAATAAGAGCATTATTCTGCCAATAGAATTATGACCAATAGGTCATACAAATAATCTTTAATCTATAATAATATTCAACTCATACATATGTAAATCTACCCCTCATCATCTCCATAAATCCACACAATCCTCTCTCAAATCTCTCCTAAGTCTCTTACTCAAAATATACAAACCAACACATTTAGTTTCACTATTTATAGAGAAAACATGATCATCACCATCTTGGTCAGCCATTAGGCATGCCTTAACCTTTAAGGAAACTATATGATTAAGACATAGATCAATAAAATATTTGTAAGTAGGCCATAGAATATATGGTTAAATCCTAATTAAATACATCTTTTAATAAGGCCCTTGTGGCTCTTATAGGTCTCATGGAGACCTATTCACCCATTAGCACATCATTGAGAACAAAAAATCATAAGACCACTTCCAAATACATGGGTCCACTCCTTATGTCCCATTCAACATTATGAAATGAGCACAGTCATTTTTTCTCACCTTTGTGTATGCTTAAACAACTCGAGCACTTAGTGTATAGTAATATTATGAACAAATACATTGTTAACTTATAGATCTTTCTTCATACCTAATATCTATTAGTCAAACCTGAAAAGACTACACAAAACATCCTCATTGAGTATAAAACACTCCATAATATCTAATTCATCAATAGGTATTGAAAAAATATCAAAATAATCTCAAATAATCTTCTCAAGTCACTTACAATCCATGCATGAACACATAGTCAACTTTGAACCTTAATATATTTGACTATACATACTTCCAAATCATAAAATTAGATTAATTAGATGTGATTAAGAGTCCTCTACCACTTTTATTTACACCATGATAAAATTATACTTAGATAAAAATATATATCCAAAATATAAAGCACTATTTTTTTCTTTTCAAATTCAAATATTTAAATATAAATTGTCATAGTTAATTTTTGAACACTAAGCTCACATCTCATGTCCTCTCAACCTTAGATCAATATCACGCCATCGATATTATCCAAAATTTATAACACATAGGAACTAATTTTTAAATGTTAAACCTCAGTCACTTTGATCTCATCTCATGCACCCTTATAATGTTGACTCAATATGCACCATCAATCTCTATAGATCAACCATGTATTTAACTTGAAATGCTCACTGTTAGATCAATCTATAAAAATAACCACTCACCATTAGATCCTTATCCTTTACCTTTATTCAATGTTAAACCACTATCACTTTGACCTCTTTGACTTGACATTCATCATTAGATCAATCTGTATGATTTTTGACATATCATTCGATCTCCATTTGGTCCTAAAATTTAACTCTTGTAAAATCAACTATGGGGACCATTGTTATCTACCTGGAAGACTAACTTTGAACCATAATAAATTTTACATTACTCACTCACATGATCTCAAATTTGACCATATGATCTCCTCACAAAGGATAATCTAACCTATTAACCAAATTTTGGCCCTTCAGGCCAAAATTAGACACCCCTTTTTTGCAAAAAAATGTCTGAGCCTATACCTTTGCCCAAGTCTAGTATGCAGGTTTGATTCAGAAGAAGTGTTATTATACAAATCTGAAGTCTTTTAAATTAAAAAACCCAAGTGTTTTCCTTTTGAAAGCTTTGTTTTCTAGTCTTTTGGCTAAGTCCTTTATAATGAATTATTTTGGGTTTTTGTTCTAAGCCTTTGCCAAATTCTTTCATACTTTTTGTCCGAGGATTTTTTTCCTTAAGTGTATTTATTTTGGACTTTTCATTTGGTAGAATTCTTTTGATAAAATTGTCAAGAATTTTTTTTTGAAGGGTATGTTGCAAATTTTTTGAAGGACTTTTTCAAGCAAAGGGACTCTTTTAATTCTCTAAAGGGTTCAGTTTTTCAAATAATAATTTGCAATCTTTTCAAAGGGTACATTACAACTATCTTGAAGGGAATTTTCTTTAGAAAGTAAACACTTGCATTTATTCTGAAGGACAATTACCTTTTTGAAGGGATCTTTTCAAAAAATATGAAGGAAAGAATTATTTTGGACATTTTGTCTAAAACAACTTTTTTGAAGGTCCATAATAGTTTTTATAAAGGGTAACTCAGAAGAAAAGGGCATCTTTTGAATGGTCACTTAAAACTTTTCTGAATGGCACTTGCACTTTTCTAAAGGGTAGGTAACAACTTTTCTGAAGGACTTTTGTAGGAAGGTGGACTATTTCAAAAATCTGAAGGGTATTTTTTCCTTTCAAAATATCATTTCCAAAAGTTGAAGGACACTTTCAAATCTTCTGAAGGGTCACTTGTAAGAATCTAAAGGGTATGTTTCCTTTCAAAAAGGGTATTTTTCACTTTCTTGAAGGTCCATTCCAAATAACCAAAAAGGGCCAAATAGAAATTTTGAAGGAATTATTTTAGAGAAATTGATTGAAGAATTCTTTTAGAAAACTTAAAAAGGTGCCATAGTCCATTTTATTCAGACATTTTGTCTACCAATATAGTTTGAGTCATAAATAACCACACAAAAATCCAAAATAAAAGAATAAAAGATCCAAATAAATTATTTTCAGAAAGTTCTAAGATAATAATTCTAAGGAAATAAAAGTCCAAAGAAATACCTAAAAAGCGATGTCCCACAAAACATCAATTTTAGACTACAAAAACTAACCATTAGAGTTTAAAAGGAAATACTCAGTGGGAACCTATAGGTAAAGATAAGAGGTAACAAGTGGCAAATGTAATTGAGTCTTTGTTTTAGTTGTAACAAAATGTAACTGAGGCTTTGGTTCAATTGTGATAAATGTAACTAATGTTGTGATGAATTGTAACTAGTGCATCTGTTCAATTGTGACATGGCATAGCTCACCCACCTCTCTCCCACATGAAAATATAACTATTTATCTTGAGATGATAGATGTCTAAAGTGACCCTTGAAATCCCTTTGATTTCTCCACCTCTCAATGCTATAAATATGCATCCTCTTTGCTCATTTGATAGCCTCCACTAGTTATGGTGAAACTCTAGCTAGATTTGTACTTGTAAAGCTCTTGAAGAAATAATACAAGTTTCTACCACTCACATGTTGTACTATTGTGTACCAATTGAAATCATGTTGTTCTTATTTAGTGAGAGTTTATCTTTCCTAACTTGTTGTCCTTGATTACCTACCAAGTGTATAGAAAGAGTATTGTTGTAGGTCCTTTTTAGCATTCTTTCTTAAGTGTATAGACATTTTAGAAATGGTTTAAGACTATATTCCTTCTTGGAATTGTCTAGTTCCCTCCTAGATGTTGAGTGCCTTCTTGAATCTAACATGTGAAACACTGATGTGACAATACACAAAGAGTTGTGAGTTTTGTGTGAAATAATGTTTATTGGTCTTTAAGTAGTGTATTTTTAGTCAAATTGGGAGGACATTATTAATTTGTGCGTCATCATTTTGTTTTCTAAGTTGTTTTCCTTACACTTTTCATATATAATTGATAGATTAGAGAGAGCTTTAAAGATGCATCAAGGGGAGCTAGCCCTTAATCTAGATATTCATCCCAAAAAAATTATCACCCAAAACAAGAGAGATGATTACATTTTCTCACTGGGATGAGTAAAACTGAGCATCTCTTTAAGGGTGAAAATCCAAGTGTCAACATTTTTTGGCATGCTCGGTGGGACCTCTAGGTTCTAGAAGATTATTCAAGATTGGTGTTGGTCTTGACATGGTTGCAAATAAAAAATCATCTACACTCAGTACGTAATGACTCCATTGAATAATTAAAGTCTTTGGTTGATGATCATCCCTATTTTCCATGCCAAAGGTGACCTCTAGGTCTACTACTAAAGGTCTACCCTTCAAGTTTGTGGAATTACATTCATATTCCACCAAAAAGTTTAGGTTTGTCAACACTCATCCTTATAAAAGAATTTTTTTATTTAAAGCTTCCAAGTTTGTGTTAAATTCCATTCCCAACATCAGTAGTTGTCATTCCCAAATGGATAAAAGATAACCTTTTGTGCCTTTCATCAAGGCATCTCCCTTTCATCTTTCCCAATGTGATCAACTTCTAGGATCTACCCTCAAAAGTGTCCCATATTTTAATGGAGATGGTCCAATTAATACCATTGAGCACATTAGTAATATGTAAAATATTTGTAATATCCATAATATTACCCAATAAAATGTAACTATTATGTTGTTGGCCTTGTCTTTCAAAGGAAAAGTTTTGGACCAGTATGGGACCCTACTTGTAAATTATATTGGCTCATGGGATGAGTTGGGGACTTTATTGACTAATAGGTTTGGGGAAAAGAGTGATCATATATCTATAGCTAAGTAATTAACCAAAATCAAAAGGGAACCACATGAATTCATGTAGTATTTTAATACTAGGTTTCAAAAGATGTGGGATAGAATCCCAACCCTTATGAGACCTACCCCAAACTATGCATGTTTACACTACTTGAAAGCATTAAATAGTGGCATTGCCATGATGATTCAATCTATGGGTGGAAATACATTACTTGATACATATGAAATATCCATAAATTCTAATAATTTTCAGTTCTAAGTTGGAAATATAGCTCTTAGACCTCCAATGCCACTATTCTCTAATTTACATTCTCTTAGTCAAAGTGTGTTGCCCACTTTAGCTCCTTTGCCTGGTAAAGAAAAATATATCATTGCCCCTAAAAATGAAATGAATGAAGTAAAAATATTTATTCAAAGTGTTACTAATGAATTGGCTTCTCTCAAAAGGCAACAAACCCAAATTTATAGGCCTTATCAATCCTACAACCAGTTTGGAGAAACAAACATACCTCCTTTTCAAGGCAATAATGAGGGACAAGGCCAAATTACCCATGTCAAGCTTTATCAAAGATATAATCCTAGTTCTCATTAATCCTCCAAGGTCTTTGTCCCCACTCAAAATATTTTTTTTCAATAACAACCCAACTACTCTTCTTTTGGGTAAGGTAAAGAATAGGTTGCTTATGCCAATGAGCTACAAAATCAAGGCATGACTATAAAAGGTGATCAAACATCTAAATTTTAAAATTTTGAGATACCAACACAATTTAGGATGGAGAAAATATAGGTTAAATTTTATTTCAATCTCATTAATCATTTGGAGGGTGAGTTTTTGCCATTAATTATGTGGGGAATATAAGCAATTAGAATGTTAGTGTCACTACCAACATTAGACCAAAGAAAAGGGCTATTAAATAAGTTTAAGGAACCAATAAAGGATGTATTTTGAATCCTATATCATCTAAAATGGGAGGAGGGCATAATTTATCTCCTAAATCACAATAAAATTGGAGGATTCCAAACCTTAGACTAGCTGCTATAACTCTACCTCCACAAGCTACATCACAAGGTCTAAATGTTCAAAAAGAGAACCCTAAGGTAAATAATCCCTCCATCAATGTTGTGGGCTAAATGAAGAATATTAATATTAAAATCTCATTATGGTATTATCTATCATTACTAGGGTAGAAAGATATACTCCAAAAGGAATTTCATGGGTTGGGTAAATAAGTTGGCCCATCTAGAAGTGATAATGTGATTTTGATCAATGGAACTCAATCTATAGATGGTTCAGTGAAGAAAGATGCGAATAATCCTCCTTTATACCTCTCTATAATCATTTGTGATTTATTTGTTCATAATTTAATAATATATAGTGGATCAAGTACATCAATTATGCCCAAATGTATAGCTAATAAACTAGGCTCAAAGTATGAGCCAATGATTAAGAGAGTCTTACAATTGGATGGATCATCGGCCAATACATTGGGGATAATAAAAAATGTGAATTTGATACTTCATTCTTGTACTAATTTTTAAATTCCCTATGATGTGGTAGTATCATATTTACTTCCCTATTTTTTTCTTTGCTTGTCAAGGGGCTTTACATCAAAGATAGGTGGATATTTGGCATATAATTGGTCGTACATGGTGTTTAGAACAAAATATGGCACTAAAGTAAAGATTGAGTTATAACCTATCCATATATATCAATTGGAACCATACTCACCTAAGGTATAAAATGTTAACTATGCTATCATTGATAAAGAGGAGTTTCACATTGACCAAACCCCATCATCTTCCCTTGAAGGAGTTTCTGATTTATTCCTAGATGAGTGGGGAGATAATGAATATGAACATAATATGTACAAATTTATTGTATAATATAGTCTTGGGGTCTATTATATGTATGAGAAGGATTATTTAATGCCTAATTTGATGAAATTAGGTGAGGATGTGAATGGCTTTTGATCTCTTCTTTGATGGGGCTAGAGGAAAGATTGGGATAGGTGGTGGACCTATGTTGGTTTCACCTTCAAAGGAGAGGTATTTTTTAACTTTTAGATTTTATTTATATTTTAATTTTAATTTATTTGAATATGAATCCATTATCCATGGAATTTAATGGGCAAGGAGAAGAGGTGTCAAGGAATTGCGAGTGCTTGGTAACAACTAGCTTGTTGTGAATCAAGTTAGAGGGTAGAATTTGACCAAGAACTCTTTGCTCAAATCCTATAAGCATATAGTTTGGGACCTTGTAGAATATTTAATGGATTTTAACATCAAATATGTTCTAAGGAAAGACAATAATCATGCTGATAGGTTGACATCTATTAGTGCTCAATTTGATGTTCTAAATTGCATAAAGAAAGATAAGAATTAGCCCCATTTAAAGGTGATTGTGAGACCTTTTGTACCAGATAATTTCACTAATTGGTAGGTGTTTGATAGTGATAATCAAATAGTGATTTTTCTACAAGAAGATGCTAAGTTTTCTTCCAAGAATCAGTCTAAGCTACAAAAACAATATGGAGCACAAATTATCTATTTAAAGTCTAACAATCTCCCAAAAGGCCTAATGAATCTCAAAATCATATTCAATGAGGATGATCAGATCAAGAAGGAAAAGGTAATCATGTAAAATGAGAAAGAGAAATATGAAAGGTAGAGATATTCAAAGATAAATTAATTTTATTTGGAAAGGTATGCACTAGTCAAGAGAAGCATGATTTCATTAAACTATGAAAAGAGTTTAGTGATTTTTTCACATGGGAATATAGTGACTTGAAGGGTTTTGATCCAAGTTTGGATCAAAACACCATAGAGATAGATTAAAATTCCAAACCCATAAAGAAAATACAAAGTATAATTAATCCCAAGATTGAGCCTCTCATGAGGAAAGAACTCACCAAATTGATTGAGTCTAAAATCATCTTTCCCTTCAAACATTCCTCTTGGTTGGCCAATTTAGTCCTTGTTAGGAAGAATAATGAGGAGATTATGTTGTGTGTGTAATTCAAGGACTTTAATAGAGTTTATTTGAGAGATCATTATCCCATCCCTTCCATGGAGCAAATTCTTCAAGTGGTGGTAGGTAGTGAGAGGTTTTCCCTCCTAGATGGTTATTCTGAATACAATTAGATTTTGGTGAAATAAAGTGACCAATACAATAGCCTTCACTACCAAATGGGGGACATATGCCTATAGAAATATTCCATTTGGATTTCCAAATGCTGGAGCTAGTTTTCAATGTGCAATGGATATGGCTTTCAAAGGATTTATCAATGATATTGTATTGGTATATCTCGATGATGTGATAGTTTTCTCCAAGGAAGAAAAATATCATTTTAAGCACCTGAGTCAGATTTTTGAGAGGTGTAGAGAGTTTATAATCTCTCTAAACCCAAATAAGTGTGTGTTTGCTATCCTTAAAGGCAAAATACTAGGACATAATGATTCCAAGAAAGTTCTATCTATTGATCTAGAAAGGGTAAGTGCCATCTTATCTTTATCATTACCTAAACATAAGAATGGTCTACAAAGATTCTATGGTAAGATAAATTTCATTAGGAGGTTTATTCTTGATTTTGCTAACTTGGTCAGGACTTTGAACTCCATGATAAGGAAGAATGAGATATTCACTTGGATAGGAAGGATGAAAGAAAGTTTTGATGAGATCAAGCAAGCCATTCCCCAAGCTCCTACTCTTGCAAGTCCAAAATTATCTAAGGACATCAATTTGTACACTTTTGGGAATGAAGAGGTAATATCTTCCATGTTTACTCAATATAATGATGAAATTTTTGAATAAACTATTGCCTGATTTAGTCAAGGTTTGGAAGGCTATGAGGTAAGATACACATATGTTTAGAAACAAGTACTTTTAGTCATAAGGAGTTTAAATAAGTTAAAGCATATGTTGTTTAACGACAAGATTCACATTTTTTTGCCTCATCCTAGTGTGAAAGAATTTCTATTGAGTAGATATTTGAATGAGAAAAGGGTATGTTGGATCACCAAAGTGATGGGATATGATGTGGAAATTAAAATAACGAAGCTAGTGAAGGGAAAAGGATTATGTGAGCATCTTAATTCAGACTTGAAAGAGCAAAGGGAGGTTTTTTCGGAAATCCATGATGACCCTACAATAGTTGTATCTTCAAACATGAGGATTTAGACATAAGACATTATTCATTTCCTTTAAATTGTTGAGTGTCCATGAGGTCTTGATGGGGATAAGAGAAGGTATTTTAGGCTACAATACATTCTATATGTACTTGTTAATTGAGTACTATTTAGGAAGGAATTTTCAAGTGTGTTGTTGAGATGTATTGATTTAGATCATATTGACCAAGTATTACATGAGTTCTGTGATGGACTAGCTATTTGTCACTTTACTCCTAGAACCACAACTACCAAGATAATGAGGGTAGGATATTTTTGGCCTAGCTTATTCAAAGACACCCATGATTGGGTAAGTAAATGGTAGAAATGTGCTCTCTTTGATGGAAAACAAAATTTAGTTGCCTTGTCTCTTCATCCAATCTAGGTTGAGCAACCCTTTATACAATGGGTTTTTGATTTCATAGGTCTAATCAATCCTCCTTTTAGTGCTAGTCACAAGTGGGTGTTGACAACCATTGATTATTTTACAATATGGGTGGAGGTTGTAGCTCTTAAGGAGGAAAATGAAAACTTAGTCCTAGACTTCTATGAAGGTATAATAACTAGGTTTGGAGCTCTTTCAAAAATTATCTTAGATAATGCCTTGGCTTTCCTAGGAACAAAAATACGTGAATTGGATTTGAAGCATGGCATCTATCTCAACACCTCCTCTAGTTACTATCCCCAAGGGAATGGACTAGATAATCCCATAAAAAAGAACTTGATTAGGATCATTAAGAGAACAATGGAGGAGAATCAAAGGACTTGGCATACCAAGCTAAAGATATCCATTTAGGCTGATCGGATCACCCCAACGAGAGCAATTGGGAACTCACCATACACACTTGTGTATGGAAAGGAGGATATGATTCCTATCTCACTTGAGTTACTAGCTTTAGAACTCACCTATTAGGTATAATTAATGGAGAATGAGATCATGGGAGTTAGATTATGTGATTTAATGGAGCTTTAGGAGACAAAAGATTAGGCTATGTAGACCATGAAAACTCACCAAGAGAAAATAAAGAAGTATTTTGACAATAAATCCATGCCAAAGAGTTTCAAAGAAGGAGACATTGTCCTAAAATAAGATGAAGATAGGGCCAAACCTGGGAGACACACAAAGTTTGATGCTTTATGGAGTGGCCCATATGTGATAACACAGTGCAAACAACACAATGATTTCTAACTCTGAAGGTTGGATGGTGAGGATTTGCATATCCCAATCAATGGGATGTATCTAAAAAATTGTTACACAATTTCTCATTTATTTTGTACATAGTTCCTATTTTTTTCATGTGTTTGCTAAGTGCTTATGGACATGTGTGAGTTTGTCCTGGTCTTGTTTTATGTTGTCTTTGCTTTGTCTTGATGTTGTTGTGTGGTGTTTTTCTTTATGTTTTTTTGGGCATAATCCTTGTTAGTCATCTTTAAGAATCTATTGACTCTATTGGCCCTAGGTTGGGTAAGGCTACTAGTCTGATCAGTATAGCAGGCATACTACCCCTACAAGTCACCAATTTGTTGACCAAATTTTGGCCCTTCAGGCCAAAATTGGACATCCCTTTTTTGTAAAAAAATGTATGAATTTATACCTTTGCCCAAGTCTAGTATGTAGGTTTCATTTAGAAGAAGTGTTCTTATACAAAGTTGAAGTCTTTTACATATAAAAAACCCAAGTGTTTTCCTTTTGAGAGATTTGTTCTTTAGTATTTTGGCTAAGTCCTTTGTAATGAATTATTTTGGTTTTTTCTTCTAATCCTATATCGAATTCTTTTATACTTTTTGTCTGAGGCTTTTTTTTCATGTGTATTTATTTCAAACATTTCATTTGGTGGAATTGTTTCAAGAAAATTGTCGAGACAACTTTTCTAGAGGGTATGTTACAAATTTTTTAAAGGACTTTTTCAAGCAAAGGGACACTTTCAATTCTGTAAAGGGTTTATTCTTCCAAAGAATACTTTGTAATATTTTGAAATGGTACATTTAAAATTTTCACAATGGGTATTTTCTTTGGAAAGTGAACACCTACATTTCTTACAAAGGACACTTACCTTTTCGAAGGGATATTTTTAAAAAATATAAAGGAAATAATTGTTTCAGTGATTTTGTTTGAAACAAATTTTTCAAAGGTCTATAACAATTTTTCTAAAGGGTAACTCAATAAAAAAGGGTATCTTCTAAATGGTCACTTAAAACTTTTTCTAAGGGTAGGTAACAACTTCCATGAAGGAATTTTACAAGAAGGTGGACAATTTCAAAAATTTGAAGGGTATTTTTTTCCTTTCAAAAGATAATTTCCAAAAGCCGAAGGACACTTTAAACTCTTCCAAAGGTCACTTGCAAGAATCTAAAGGGTATGTTTCCTTTCAAAAATGGTCTTTTTCACTTTCCTGAAGGGTCATTACAAAGAACCAAAAAGGGCCAAATAGAAAGTATGAAGGAATTATTTTAGAGAAATTGTTTGAAGATTTCTTTTGGAAATCATGAAAAGGTGACAAAGTACATTTACTTTAGACATGTTTTCCATGTAAATTATTTGAGGCATAAAGGACTAAGTGAAAAGTTGAAAGAAAAGAATAAAAGACTTGAAAAAATTCTTTCAGGAATGTGCTAAGACAAGAAGTCTAAGGAAATGAAAGTTTGAAGAAATACCCAAAAGGTGATGACTTATAGAACATCAATCTTAGACTACAAAAACTAGTCTTTAGACTTTAAAAGGAAATACCCGATGGGAACTTGAAGAAAAATATAAGAGGAAACATGTGTTAAATGTAATTGAGGCTTTGTTTTAATTGTAACACAATATAACTAAGGCTTTGGTTCAATTGTGATAAATGTAACTAATGTTGTGATGAATTATAACTGGTACATCTATTCAATCATGACATTACATATCTCACCCACCTCTATCCCACATGAAAATTTAATTATTTCTCTTGAGATGATAGATGTCTCAAGTGACCCTTAAACTCCCTTTGATTTCTCCACCTTTCAAAGCTATAAATATGCATCTTCTTGGCTCATTAGACATCCTCCACTAGTTATGGTCAAACTTTGGCCAGATTTGTACTTGTATAAATCTTTATGAAATAATACAAGTTTTTACCACTCACATGTTTTACTATTATGTATCAATTCAAATCATGTTTTTATTTTTTGGTGAGAGTTTATCTTTCCTAACTTTTTATCCTCGATTACCTACCAAGTGTACAAAAAGAGTAATATTGCAGGTCCTTGTTAGCATTCCTTCTTAAGTGTATAGACATTTTAGAAGTGGTTTAAGACTATATTCCTTCTTAGAATTATTTTTTTCTCTCCTAGATATCGAGTTCCTTCTCGAATATAAAATGTGAAATACTTATGTGACAATGCATAAAGAGTTATGGGTTTTGTGTGAAAGAAGCTTTGTTGGTCTTTAAGTAGTGTATTTTTAGTCAAATTAAGAGGACATTATTCATTGGTGTATCACCATTTTGTTTTCTTAGTTGTTTTTATTACCATTTTAATATAAAATTGATAGATTATAGAGATATTTAAAGGTGCATCAAGAGGAACTAACCCTTAATGTCGACATTCATCTCAACAAAATTATCACCCACAACAAGATAGATGATTCTATTTTACCACTTGGATGAGGAGAAATAAGCATCTTTTTAAGGGTGAAAATACAAGAATCAACACAACCATGTGATAAATTACTCTTGAAACCCTCATATTAGTGAGATATATCACCATTAAAATTCTTCAAAATATTTTTTCATAGAGCCAACTATGCTTAGAACTTGCTTGTGAGGCCAAATTTACTCTTGCATAAATTTCATTATGCTTAGTCATATAATATGAAATTTAGCACATAAGATCATATCACATAGGGGATTCCATCCATATATCAATATATTCCTTAAAAATTCACATGTTTGAGATATGATGTCAACAAACTACTTACTTGGCTTTATTTGAACATAGAAAACATTATCAAAAATGCTTGGGAGCCCAACTTTGCACATGCATATCTTATATCACACTACATAGCATGAACTTAGATTTAAAAAATAATAAATAGGAAAAAAACTAAACAAACCCATATGATCAAATTATCTTGAAACATCCACATGTGTGAGATTTTCCACCATAAAACTACTTACTCAGCTCTTTCTTCCCTCATGCAAAATTGGCTAAGTATGGGAAAATATTGTCAAACTACTTGAGAACCTAAATTTAACCTTTAATATATTTTGACACACTTAGGTAAATGACCTGATATTTAGTGCATAATAACTATTTTGACACACTTAGGTAAATGACCTAATATTTAGTGCATAATAACTATTTGATATACTAAATAAACCCTTGTGACTATTTCCTCTTGACTCATCCACACATGGCAATGGTGATGTCATCAAATTTCCTACTCAGATTTTCTGCCACTGGACCCAAAATGTCTAGATGAAAACTATGGACAACCAGATGAATTCCACTTATGCACATAAGAATTCCAATATTATAAAACATCTCAGTGACCTATTAAACATCCTCAACTCACCATACTCCTCTTTGAACATCTCAAATCATGTAAACTCTAAAGAATAACCAAGTCTTCTTTAAACAAACTATGACAAACATATTGCACACTTTGTCATTGTCACTTAGACTATCAAGGATATTCATCCACTCACTTGGACATCTTCATGAAATAATTCATAATGCTCCAACAATCTCCCACTTTGTCATTGATGTAGATAAATTGTCATTCACCTCACCTTCTCTCTCTTCAAGCACTCCCACAATAAGAACTTTCTCCCCCTTTGAAACATTGGCAAAGTGGGAAAAAACTAATCTTGAGGACATAGAAACATTTGAGAGGTACTATCCCTAATATTTTTAATAAATTTCATCACTAGAGCATCTTTAGATCTCCAAAAATTATGAAGAACCAACATATAGGCTCATTAGCCTTCTCTCTCAAACCACCTCAAGGACCACCAATAGAACTTCATGCCACTCACCAAATAGGAAACATGATCTAAAATAACTTGAGAAATCACCTTGAAATACTCATTCCTTACTCTTTTGGATAGTTTGACCAAAAGGCACTCTTCTACACACTAGGCTTGCTTAGTCTCCTTATAGCCCTACCTATAACTTATAGAGCCAAAAAAAATTAGTAGCCACATATTCAAGACCTAAAACTTCATATATGGATCACTCTCATATGTCCACTCAAGCACAAAAATTTTCATCACCTAGATCATCTTCTAAAACATACTTCCTTCAAAAACCTATTAGATAAGTAGGCCTCCATCTTGACAAAAACATGAATAACGTGAAATTCACAATCCTTCAAATCTCTATGAACCTTATTTTTACAACCCATTTGGCCTATTAAATGTATCTAGTAAAGAATTCAATGATGTTTCAAATTCTTTCAAGACTTTTCCTTTTAGTGGATCTGACATCATCATCCTCAAGAAGTTTTTGTCTTTTAGTGTGTTTCTAAGCTAATGATAGGTCTTGAAGACTATTGGAGCTAATGGAGGTTAATTTTTTGAGGAAGGATTAGTCATAATTAACCTAAATGTGGTTGGGACTCCATGAAAGTGGTTGTGTCTCATTTATTGAATTTTGTTTGCTTGCCTCTTCTCTCTCTCTCTTCCCCTTTTCTCCTATATCTCCCATTTCTTTCCCATTTTTGTAATATATAATAAATTAATAGGGAGAAACCCTATAAAATTTTGAAAAAAAGACATTTTGAATTAATAAAGATCATTTTTCACATATTTCTTGCCTCTAAATTATGTTTATCAAGCTTGTTCATGATGACCGTATGAATAAGTGTTCTTCTATGTCAATTGTCCTTCTTTCTTACCTATTTTAGGTGTTTTCAAGTTAGTTGTAGGTCTAAACTTGAGATCTTTCTACCATTAATAGATGATTGGTGTGAATTTTATAATTCTTCTTTGCTTCATGTATTGTTTGGTGAGCCTAGTTTAAGAAATACTTATGCAAATTAGCTAGTTTGTGAGGTTGTGTGAGTAAAATTGTTTTATACTAAATTAGTTTTTTTTCAAAATTAATTTAGTATAATTAATTTATTGTATCACCATTTTAGTGTTTATATTCATCCTATACCATCTCTCTATCCATTTTATAAGAAAAAGTATTAGTTTAGGTGATCTACCAAGAGGAAGTCTACCTTCTCCAAAGGTTCAATCTCACTACAGGATACCCATATCCTGAGGTTACTCCAATATTGTAGCTGGTAGTGAGAGAGCCTCAAAAAATCTCCCACAAGGGTTCAAGTATATGATATAATAGTTTGTGGAATGCCTAGTGGGATTATGTTATTCATTGAGTGAAGATTTTTGGTGTTCTCTTCATCGAATCAACCTTTGGAGGCATGTGTAAAAACACCAATGGTGACTCCAAGTATTTATTAGCTTGTATAAGTAGCACAACTACCTAATTATTTTTATTTGGTATGTATAATAAACCATCTTTTTATTAATATGATCATTCTCTACTTCAACATCACACTTATCAAGCTAATAATGTTTATGTGTTCCCCCCAAGTGTCTCTCAAGCAACCTACCAGCCCTACCATGTCTCTTACCTCTATCCCACCACTAAAAATGACCAAAATCAACCCCTTAATCAACCTTTTCAAAGATCATATTTTTAAAGAGTCAAGCAAATCATTCTATATCATGATAGATCAATAATGAAGGTGAATGTAGAGGTATCCCTTGGAAAAGAGTTTCCCATCCATGCCATGAATAGGAAAAGTGACTTCTTGAAATAGTTTTGGAGTGTGTGGGTAGCCATTGAAGAGGGGTATTATCTAGAATTTGAGAAGAATCAGGTAAAGGAATGGATACTCTTGATATAGGATATGTTTACTCATTGGGAGGATGAATATGTCAAACCCAAACCAATTAGTTTAACTTCCTATCCCCATGCCCATTCTCATTCAATATTTTGAAACCATCTCAACTTATACACCCTCTTACACCTTGGACCCTAACTATGTCATTCCTTTTCCCATAAAACTACCCTCTCCTATAATCATTCAAGAAAAAGAAAAGGTGGTTATTCCTTACACATTTCCATCATGAAGATTAGTTACAAAATGCATAGAGAATAAAAAAGAGGTGTCAATTGTGGTGGTCCAAGAACTAGTTCAAGAGAAGGAGTTAGTGGTTGAAGAGAATAATAAAGAGGTGTTAGCTCAACTTAATGAGATTTCCCTATAAGATTTCCAAAACTCTCTCTCCCTCCCTTAAGAGCCACCAAAGAGACCACTCAAGGCACCTAGTTGGAAGGACACTCTCTTAAGCTATAATTAAGGTGAACTTATTCACCCTCCTACCATCTCTATCATGAAGAAAGAACCTATTTTGCAAAGGATAGAGGAATATATTGTAGTCTCAAGTGAGTCTCAATAATATGAGGTAATTGTGTACGTGGAATATATTGTAGTCTCATGCAGCCCAATTCATCAAAGCAAGCAAAAAATCAAGTTTGGAGCTAATTTTCACTTGGTTTAGTAAACTCCCATTATCTATGGTAGGTAAATTTGATCTGTTTGTAAGAAATGTCCATGAATAAGATTTAAAATATCTTATATCCTTAATTGAAGAGAAATATTACCTCCTAAGTGAGACAGGTGAAGATTACAAGTCAAGTTGCCATCTTTTAGAGGTTGAAATCAAATCTGATGATAGTGTTGATTAGGAGGATCAAGAGGATCAAAATGAGGTATGGTAATATATGTACCATGACTTTATAAACTAAGTGGAGGCTCTAAACTAGCCTATAACTCCTCTAGAGCATGAAAATGAACTTGTAAATCAATTTATAGAGGCTAACTAATCTTAATATGAATAAAGGTAGTACTAATGTCTTCAATAATGGGGGAGAGTGGTTAAATGAAGAACCATAATAATATGACATTTTAAACCTTAGAGGGGCTAGTGAGCTTCCATGTAGCTTCTTTCAAGGTGATAAGATTAAGACTGGTGTTAAGGTTGGCATTATCCCAAGTTACCAAGAGAAATTTGATTTTTGGGATGATCTAGAATCCTTTTTTGAAAACATAGACACCCAACCTTCACTCCCAAGGCAATAAACTGATCAAATGGTTGTGAAGATAAATTATGATCCTAATGAGCTCTTGAGGGCTAAAGTTGTAGTCATAAATAAATTATAATGATCTCTTAGTTTTAAAGAGACACTAAATGGAGAGATAGCAGTCACTCTCCAAAATAAAAAGAAGACATTATCCCAATAGATTATTCCCATTGAAGATCATCATGAGATCAATTTTAAGTCATCTCAAGAATACTTATACATTGGGGACATGTTTATTCTAGTTGACCCTCATAAGAGTCATGATTCAACAAGCATAGTGTTTCATAAGTAGAGTGTCTCTCATCATGTTCCTCTTCATGAAGAGGGTGATCCAAGAACCTTTCCTTTTGATCTAAGAGGAGGGTAAATTATAAGATTAGTTGTATATAGCAACTTATGTGTTTCCCTTCTGTAAGTGCCTTGTGCACATTATTTTCAGTTGTGTTTTCTATTTCCTAAGTGCCTTAGGCATATTTTTTATTTTATTATTGTTGTCCTTTTTGATTCAAGATAATTTTTTCAAAGAGAGGAAGCCTTGTATTCCCAATGGATAAGGCAACTAATCTATTACATAATAGGCATGCAATCCTAGAAGGTCACCAAAAATATTGGCCAAAATTGGCCTATGTATGAAAATTTTTCCCATATGAATTAGGCCACTCTCTTGGACATTTTAGTATCCTTATACCCCCATTACTAGTCTTTTCTAGTCTTAACTTGATGATGTAGTGTAATATTCTGGGAAGTCTTAGTTTGGTGTGAAAGGCTAAGTAGAGTTCTAGTTGAGTGAGTGATCCAATGGTAGAATAAGAAGACAAAACTCTTGACCCTACCACATGTCACTTTCAATCTTTTTAAACACTTTAAACAATTTTTAAGTTGAATTTGGTGATTTTGAGGAAAAGGTCTAGAAATAGGTCTAAAACTGCAAGGGAAGGATATAATAGGTTTCCATGGTATTTATGTATTAAAGGCCATGAAGGAGGTTTGCAAAAAGTTTTAGATATTATAATTGTTTGAAATATTGTCCTTGATGTCAAAGGTCTAGAATTATTGGTGATAAAGGCCCCATTGCATTTAAAGATGTTTGTAATAGTTATATCCTGGCTAATGTGTGTTAATATTTATTTAATATTAATAAATATATTTTTGGTTGCATATAAGAAAAAAGAAGGGCCCATGGAGAAGTCAAAGAGTCATGGGGTAAAGACAAAAGAAGAATGTGATGAATTTTCCCATGAAGAGTCATCTTGGGGAATTCCAAGAGTCACCAAGTGAAGACAAAAGATGAAGGGCACAATTTCTCATGGACACTTTGAGGAATACAAAAAGTCACCAAGATAAGGACAAAAGAGGAAAGGATGATTTTGATTATGAAGGGTCACCATATGAATTTTCAAATGCAACGATACAAAGGGTCATGCAAGTTTCGTGCCATTTTCCATGATTATTGAAGGGTCACAAAGGGTAAAGACCAAAGGTCATTTGGAAAGCTATAAATAAAGGCTTAAGAAGCCATTTGTAATGTGTGAGAGATGAGTATGATTTTTAATTATTATATCTATCTTAGAAGAGTAGAGGAGAGAGAGGAAAGAGATATTTTAATGAACTATCATTTATTGAGATAGCAATATTAAGATATAGTTGTGTGGTATACATAAAAGGGGTTGGTGCTCCTATGGGTTGGTGCTCATAAATAGTTTTTGTGTTGGTGCTCAACAAAGGGTTTGGTGCTCTTGTGGGTTGGTGCTCATGAATTATTGATGTGTTGGTGCTCAGTAAAGGGGTTGGTGATCCTGTGAGTTGGTGCTCATGAATTATTGTTGTGTTGGTTCTCAGCAAAGGGGTTGGTGCTCATGAATAGTTGTTATGTTGATGCTCAGCAAAGGGGTTGGTGCTCCTAAAATTTGGTGCTTGTGAATATTGTAGTTTGAGTTGGTGCTCATTCATATACTTGAGATTGTTCTACATGGTTTTTCACACATTAGGTTTCCACATTAAATTTGGTGTCTCTCTCTATCTTGTGTGGTGTTTATTATTTCAATTTTAATGCATATCTTAGATGTAAGTTAAAGTGGAATTTGATTAAGGGAAAGTTTATAAGATTTATGATATACTGATTCATGCCCCCTCTTAGTATATCCTATGCTTAACAATTGGTATTAGAGTAGGTTCCTTTTGAAAAAGTGTTATAGCTTGAAGGTAGATCAGGAAAGCACAATGGCTAGATCACATGAAGGATTTTCTATAAATAAGGCACCTTTGTTTGATGGGATGAATTATGCTTTTTGGAGAATAAGAATGAAGACTTACTTGATGGCCCTTGGATTTGACATATGGCAAGTAGTGGTGGAGGAATATGAAGAGCCACAGACACTTGTAATTACTCTAGCATAAAAGAAGGAAAGGGAATGTAATGCTAAAGCTTTAAATGCTATTTTATGTGGTTTATGTGAATCTAAATTTGTTAAAGTTATGCAATGTAAATATTCTCATGAAACTTGGGTAAAATATGATAATATTTACAAAGGTGATGGAAAGGTTTAACAAACTAAGTTTTAGACTTTTAGAAGATAGTTTGAAAGTTTGAAGATGGAAGAAGAAGATATAGAAAGTTATCTTTTATGAGTTGATCAAATAGTAAATCAAATTCAAGGACTTGGAAAAAAATTGGAAGAGTCAATGGTGGTACAAAAGGTTTTAAGATCTCTACCAATGAGATATGATGCAAATATTTGAGCAATCGAGGAGATGAAGAATGTAGCCAAGCTAAAGATGGATGAGCTTCATGGTATACTCACGACATATGAGATGTGGACTAAACAAGATAAACCCTTAAAGAGAGAAATAGATTTCAAGACATCAACGAAAGAGAAAGCTAAGATTTAATAATCAAGTGATAGTTCTAGTGATGATGAAAATGACAATGGATATCTTTTCATTCACAAGCTAAAAAGGGGAACAGGTAAATATCAAGGAAAATTACCTTTTAAATGTTTTAATTATGGAAGGATAAGACATTTTTCAACTAAATGCCCAAATAAGGGTAATGATGATGATAAATAAGGAAAGTATACATACAATAAGAATTTCAAAGGTAAATTCAATAATGGATTCAAAAAGAAGAGCCTATATTCTAAATATCCTAGATCAACCAAAGATAGTGGAATCAGTGATTCAAAACAAGAAGAGATTTTATTCATGGCCATACATGAAGATGCCTCTATAATAAAAAATACAAATGATCCAGAAGAAGAAGAGGATAAAGCTAAAGTGAATCTAGAAGGAGAACTCATTTTTGCCTTAGAAGATTTAGAAGCTATTGAGAAGAAGAATTGAAGATTAAAGTGTCAGATCGAGAAAAATGAAAAGGAGCCAAAGGAAATAATTGATAATCTAACAACACACATTGAAGAAGCTAAAAGGAATGAAAAAGATCTAACAACATAGTTTCAAAAAGTAAGAAAAGAATGTGAAAGGTATGTTATTGAAATTTCCTCTTTAAAAGAAGATATTGAGAAAGTAGTCAATGATAAAGTAGTTAGTGATTCAAAATTGGAGGACAGCACTAACATGCTAAATAAGATATTAGAAAGCCAAAAGTCAAATTAAGATAAGATAGGTATTAGATTTGAAAATAAAAAGAGCTATGTCGAAGCTCTTACAAAAGAAGAAACAAAAAGGGAAGATGTGAAGAATACAGAGGACATTTCAAATAAAGAAGGTTGGAGGGAACAAAGCTACAAAAGGTAATCAGGTCAGAGATATACAACTAGGTCTTATTTTTATGGTTACTATTTTTATTGTCATGGATATGATCATAAGAAATTATAATGTCAAAAAAGAGCTAATAGTTTTATAAATAAAGAGAATAAAGTCATGTAGAGTCAAGCATAAGATATAACTCTTTTGCTCCTCTATCAAGCTTTGGTGAAGAGGACATAATATGTTATAAATGTAACAACATTGGACATATATATAGATACTATAAAATCATATTTGAGTCATTCAATAAGGACTAGAGTTTAAAGGCTCCATTCATCAAGAAGAAGGTTCAGACATGTTCATTGTAGAAAAAACAACCTAAAGATTCTATGTTGATACAGATAGCTTTGCATGCAAGAAATGAAGATCAGCCATGGTTCGTTGATAGTGGATGTTTGAGGCATATGATAGGAGACAAGAGTAAGTTAATAAATCTAAAGAATATCAATGGTGGTATAGTGAAATTAGAAGATAAAACCATTGCCAGGATAGTTGAAAAAGGTACTTTGAGTTTGGATAATGGTAAAACCAAGACTATGTATGTACTATATGTTAAAGGTCTTAAGCATAATCTATTAAGTGTAAGTCAAATATGTGATGAGGGATATACATTAAATTTTTATGTATAAGGTTGTGAGATTACAAGAATAGACTCAAATGAGTTCTCAAAGGATAGGCAACAATTTATATGTATTTTCAGATATCTTCTCAAAGGCATGATCAAAGGACACATTCAAAGATCTACAAGAGGAGTTAGGAGTAGTTTCTATTACTTCTTACCATTGAGGTTTAGCATCAGTTAAGGGGGAGATAAGTGTTATCTCCAGGTAGGCACTTTGCCATTAATGTTAAAGGGGGAGAACAAAAGGTATAGGTACAGGTACAGAAATAGGTACAGGGAATAGGTATAGGTTGCTATACTAAGGGGGAGTTACTATATGTTTTTTTAGGTGATAGTATGTGTAGGTTTTAGGATGTTGTAGCTTTAGGATTGAGGTTTCCATCAATGACAAAGGGGGAAATAATTGGAAATATTTTCATTAATGTTAAAGGTCTAGCATTATTGGTGATAAAGGCCCCATTGCATTTAATGATGTTTGTAATAGTTATATCTTGGCTAATGTGTGTTAATATTTATTTAATATTAATGAATATATATTTGGTTACATATAAGACAAAATAAGGGCCCATGGAGAAGTCAAAGTGTCACGGGGTAAAGACAAACAAAGAATGGGATGCATTTTCCCATGAAGAGTCATCTTGGGGAATTCCAAGAGTCACCAAGTGAAGACAAAAGAGGAAGGGCACAATTTCTCATGAAGGGACACTTTGAGGAATATGAAAAGTCACTAAGATAAGGGCAAAAGAGGAAAGGACACTTTTTCTTATGAAGGGTCACCACATGACTTTTCAAATGTAAGGATATGAAGGGTCATGTAAGTTTGGTGCCATTTTCACTGAGGATTGAAGGGTCACAAAGGGTGAAGGCCAAAGGTCATTTAAAAGCTATAAATAGAATATTGAGAAGCCATTTTTAATGTGTGAGAGATGAGTATGATTTGTAATTGTTATATCTAGCTTAGAAGAGAAGAGGAGAGAGAGGAAATAGATATTGTAATGAACTATCATTTTTTGAGATAGCAACATTGAGAGATAGTTGTGTGGTATACACAAAAGGGGTTGGTGCTCATGAATTATTATTGTGTTGGTGCTCAACAAAGGGGTTAGTGCTCTTGTGGGTTGGTGCTCATGAATAGTTATTGTGTTGGTGCTCATCAAAGGGGTTGGTGCTCCTAAAATTTAGTGATTTCAAACATTTTAGTTTGATTTGGTTTTCATTCATATACTTGAGATTGTTTTCCATGGTTTTTCCCACATTGGGTTTCCACGTTAAATCTAGTGTCTCTCTCTATCTTATCTGGTGTTTATTATTTTAGTTTTATTGCATATCTTGAATTTATGTTAAGTGGAATTTGATTAAGGGAATTTTTATAATATTTATGATATAATGATTCACCCCCCTCTCAGTATATCCTATGCTTAACACTAATGAGACAAAAAAGGCCTAGAGAAGCTATTTTACCCAAAAGATCCCTAAAAGTGCATTAGATGACTCAAAGGTCTTCAAAATAGAAATTTTAAGTGAAAAAATAACATTTTAAGGAATTAAAATTGGTTTTTAATTCTTCCCACCTTGTTATGACATTTGTTTTCCATTTTATACATGTTCAAGGTCATTTGAGGTCATTTAGAGTGGAGGGAAGAAGTTTAAGAGAAAAATGATGCATTTTGAATCTTTGGTAGAATACGTATTTGAATATTTTGATTGATGTAGGGGATCCAATATTATATGAAATAGTTCATGGTGTATTTAACATCCTCTTATGGTCATCTAAAATCAAATTCTAGCATAAGAACTAACAAAGGTAAAGAAAACCTATTGGTAGTAAACTAGGCATAAAATAGGTTTTCTACCATTAATGGAGGTCTAGTTATTTTAAAAGGTTTAAAAAATTAAGGAAATATCATTTAAATCATAACATATCTTTACCAAGTGTTTGATTTCATAGGTAGACTTATGGTTCATCATGCTAAGGAAAATCTATTTTGGGTAGTTTGGGATATCTTTACAAGAACCTCAAGTTTTCACATAGTATGGTTAAGAGAGAGAGATTTGGGCCAAAATATTTTGGGTAGTGATAGGGACCCTAATATCCTTCCACTTTTTTTAATTTTTGGTCTATTTCATATTTATGAATAATTGCTAATAGTTCAGAGATGTCTAGATGGTCTACTCATCCAAACAAGGTCCAAGTTTCCTCTATTTCTTCACTTTAGAATTCAATGATAAATAATTATTTTAAATGAGTCATTTTAGGGTCAAATATGACCTATTTTAATTAGTTTCATCAGTTTAATCCTCCCAAGAAGGTACTTATGGCATAAAATCCAGTTTCCTTCTTGTATTTATGAAATGGGCATTTAATCAGTTTTAGAGAAAAAATTAGGTTTAAGGGCTAATTTATCTCATCCTAATTATTTTACATCAGCAATAGTCAAATGATATTGCTTCTCAATCCTCATTGGTTTATCAAAGTCTTGGTATGCCATATAGTCATTTCCTATATTTCCATACATAGTCAGCTGAGTGAGGTATGTGAGGTCCTAAATAATTTCATAACAATGTTATTGAGAGTTCAAATGGTTTCATAAAAACGTTATGAAGAGTTAAAATGGGGTTAAACACATTATTTTTTCATGATCAATCAATCAAAGATCCCTTTTAAATGATAAAATATGGACTATGATAGTCATATGTAACATCTATAACTAGTTAGTCCTTTAATGCATATTTATAGGTGACATAAAGAAGAATGTCACATTAGAAAAAGTACAATTTATATTTTTTTAAGCCTTGGAATTTTGTATATTGAACTTGAAAATTTTGACGGAATATAAATCTTGTTTAAATCCCTTTCACTATGTATATATTTCATGTCTTCTCTCATTATCTTGCCTATAGTTGTATTAATACCTTCAAGAGGTTGAGAAAACTAATTTGGAAACATTAAATTTTTTTTTAAGATATTCATGGTGGGAAAAATCAATTTGAGGTCTTTTTAGATGCCTTGAAGGTCTAGTATAAGGTCACATTATATGCATAATCTATAAGCCTCTTTCATTGCCTTATATATTGTTGTGTGTGGCTCTATGGGCTACCAAAAGGACCTGAGCATGGTCATGAAGAAGTTCAACATATTTTTAGGTTTATATGAATGGTTTATAGGTTATATATACCTTGGTAGTCATGAGAAAAGTATTGGATTAGTTGGCAGCCTTGAGAAACTACTTTAGATGAAGGACTGAGCTTTAGGGACAAAATCCCTAAAAGTCTCAAAAAAATGACCTATGCCCTTTTGTTGATGGTATTTATATGGGGTTTTGATTATTATAAATGAATTAATTTTGTATTCCTATCCTTGGGTAATATCCATGCAAAAATAATGGGTGTGTAATTAGAGTAACATAGTGTTTGAAGACTCCCAAATCATGAAACTATTAATCATAGGTTTTTAGTGATTTCTATAGGATTTGAGCCTTAAAATAACTCCACAACCCAAATTTTTAATTCATGAACATTTATGTGTATGTAAAGTTATTCTATAAAGATAATTAAGACATTTATGTCTCAAATATGCATCAATAAGGGTGGAAGAGATGGTTATGATCCTCTATGCACACCTATAGGTGATTTAGACAAGGGTCTACAAGTGTGATCTAGAAGTGTATGACATGTTTTGAGATCCACATGAGGATTTTATAGGTTTTATAGACCTTTTGGTCATAATAAAATAATTTTTTTAGTTGGCATGCTCAAGAAACATGATCAAAGTTGAGAATTTGAGTTTCAGGGACAAAATCCCTAAAACACAAAATAAAGCACCAAGCACTTTTGTTGATGCCATGGAATAATGTTGAAAAGAGTTTTGGTGAACCCAAGTTCATTAATATTTTATCCCTCATATGGGGTTATAACATTTAATAAATTAATATGGTGTGTATCTAAGAGAAACAAGTGTTTGAGAACCTCCAATATTGACTTTTGTTCGCTAAAGTTTGTCAATGTTGTCTAGAAGTTTTGAACCTGAAAATAATTTCACATACCAAGATATCAATTTAAGGCATATTTACACGTTTTAAATATTCATAACATCATTTTATCTTCCCAAAGGTGAATCAAACATGTCCTAATAGTTTTCATACATGTAAAGGACAAAAAATCCATTTTTTTTGTTTTTCAAGCCTAGAGAACTAAGAGAGGCCTAAAATACCAGAAGAGAAGGAGGTCACATCAGTAATTTAATTAAAAATAAGTAATTAAAATTATTTTTATATTTGGGGGCATAATTTAGCTACATAAGACTCTCTTAGTTTCTCTAGTTCACCCTTATAACTCAAGAACTATCATCAAAGCAAAAACAGGGTAGCAAGCTAACACTTTTTTGTTATTTTTGGTTTGAGATCTTGGTGATATTTTTATAATTTTTTATAACTCTCCCAAGTATTACCCATTTATACCTATCCAATTTATCAAAAAATAGAGCTAGGTTATTCATATAACTCATTTTACACCACCCACCCCCCTAACCAAAAAAAAAAAAGGGTCTCAAAAAGAGCATGAGAGAAGCCTAAACTAGGGTTTTGCCAATTCCAAGAGTTTTAAACATTAAAAATTTATAAAACATATAATAATACATATTTTTATATGATTAATATTATTCAAGATGTTTGGGGTTTATTGGAGGCCATACAATATAGTTTTTAGACCATGGGTGTGCTTAAGGGCTACTTGGGCCTAATTGAGGGGATCCTAATGAAGAAAGTGTGTTTTTGAAGTTTAATATGACAATTAAAATTGAAATACACCTAAAATTAGGTATATTATGGATTAAAATGTGATTACATATCAAAAAGAGTAGCCAATTTGACCAAACCAAGGAGAAATGGCAAAGAAAAGGATATAGGCCTCATAAGGTC
Organism: Torreya grandis; assembly: GCA_037957365.1. Taxonomy (NCBI): domain Eukaryota; kingdom Viridiplantae; phylum Streptophyta; class Pinopsida; order Cupressales; family Taxaceae; genus Torreya; species Torreya grandis. Next base: position 308,655 of record JARHVA010009363.1, read on the forward strand.
ATTAAAATCTCCAAAGGTAGAAATGAATGTTGAAATGTGTTTGAGAATTTTAAATGGTTAAAAAAAGGTTTTATAATATAATATAATACCATAAATACATTTATATTTTATTCTTGAAACCTAAATTAATATTTGGCCTTTGAGACCTAAATGAATTACCTAGTGGAAAACTAGTGAAAGAGTTGTATAGTAAATAGAGTGAGAAAAATGCTTCTTGGAATTTAAAGGGTGAGATATTCATGGAAAAAAATAATATTATTTATGTTACACATAATTGATACCTATATAAATATTAAAAAAATACCTATAGTCAAGAAGGCATGATTAAAATTGAAAAACTCAATTTGGGGACATTTTCCGTAAAAAACCAAAATAGAGGTCCTAACCGTTTTTGATGATGTCAAATAACAATGTTTTAGGAGGTTTATATGAATCCTAAGTGTTCCATTATGAATCCATTATATAGGGGTATATCCTTATAAGAGGAGGATGTGTGAATAGTGTAGGGTGGTATTTGAGGGCCTCAAAATCACACATTTATTCATTGTAAAAAGGTAATGTTTACTTCAATCTTGACGTTGCAATTTACCTTATGGTCTAAAGAAACATGTGGGATTATATCACTATGAATAATGATTCCATTTAGGTAAGAGACACACTAATTTTTGAAGGATTTATATTTAATTTGGAATACTGGGCCTTGACCTTCACCACTACCTATAGTGTGCTTCACACTAAAAATGAACTTATCTCTAGCTGATTGTAAGTGCTTACTTGAAAGATCATAGAGACATATAAAGGTACTAAAGAGTAAAAATTCAAATTAAATTTTATTAACCTTATAACCCAAATAAATTATTTAAAGAGCATGCAATTCCAATGGAGATACCATTAAGTGTAGATAATGAAGACAACCTACAGCCAACAAAAAGGTCACATGCTTAACGAAAGGCTCCAAGATATTTTATTTTCAAAATAGGGATAATTGATTTTTGAGATCATAAAACAATTTTTATAAAGACTCTTATTTTTCTCACCATTCACACTTCTTGTTTGTTGTCAATGCTATCCTATCATCATAACATTCAACTCTATTTTGTACAAGGACAAATCATCATAGAATATAGTCAATTATATGTGTATGGAGGTTTACTTGGAAGAAGGTGATGGTGAACATATTAGAGAGGTAATTTTATGAATATATTAATAATTATTATACTATAATGGATACTATAAATGTCTTTTGGTCATTTCACCTCACAATGTGACCTACATTTAATCTCAAGGAACCCTATAGCCATGAGGGTTCATTATCAACTTCTTGGTAAGAAGACTTCATTCAAAGGGACTAAAAACAAAGTATATGATAAATATAGGTTTAATAAATGGTTGAAAAGGTAATTATCAATCAATAGGGAGATAAATCAAGGAATCACTTCAAATACTAATGAGGCAAATGATAGCCTACAGTCATCTTAAGGCTAAAAGTCTTTTAAATTGATAAGAAAAGGATAAGAGCTTAGACTATAAATTAGGTTACATGAAAAAGGTTATATAAATTAATCAATTTAATAATAAATTATGTCCTAACCCCATAAATTTTATTGAGATAACCCTTAGGGACATGGTCCTATAGTCATACATAAGCTTGCACCTCAAGCAACCAAGCACATTCAATGTATTTCTAGAGAGGAAAACATGAGATCAAGAAAATGTGATAGTATTTATTAGGTTTAAAGGTTTACTTATAAAAAGTAATAATAATATTCCCATAAAATTCCCCCTTTGCTTGAAATGTTGACCTATAACATTGTATACACTACCATATGAGATCATTTATGGAGGTACAAGGTCAAAAGGAGGTGACATGGAAAGTTGAAGGAAATATAATGGAGAGTGTAATCATGAAAGGAAAAGATAAATGTGAATTTAAAATAAATTTCACCTTATTATATCTCAAACCAATTCAAAGGGAATAAAAATTCATTTGTGAAATTTGACCATGCAAGCACACATCACTAGCTTTTGCTAAAATGGGCCTATAAGCCAAACTATGTAGGATCTAATCATGAAATTTGGTGGGAAGGATAATTATGACATAATATAACTATTAAAAATCATTTTGAGTCTTTTTTAAAATGGTAAATATTCACTATTTTAGTACAATCAACCCTATGTCAAATCATGGTTAACATTGAACCATGCCTTAGAGAAATTGGGGATTTTGAGGCATCTACAGGTTACATCAAAGCATAAAATTTGGTAATAATGGTATAAATGACCTAAAAAATAATACCATGTAATACTAAGGGTCCATAATTTTTTGTTATTACACATTCCACATGCTGTCAAGAGGGTAGCCATTAGAGACCAAATGAAGTTTTGTCAGTTTTGGGTGCCAAGAAGTAATTTAGGATGTGGAGAGGCATTTAAAAGGTATAATATATTTTTTAAAACCTATATTGATCTATATAAATTATAAAATTCATGGGTTTCATGCAAAATTTTAAATAAAGACAAGTTTGGCATGATGGAAGCGTGTAGGCAGCTCAAGGTAAATTATGGTAGAAAGGGTCTAGAGGACAAAGTAAAAATAAAAAAAAAATTTAAACTTGGTAATATTAGTACTCATAACCTAATATACATATAAATAATATTTCTAGAATAATATTATTAGTTTAAGTTCCTATGTTTTATACACAGTCCCTGTATGTCTCATAATGGTCACTATTCATGTAGGCACACTTTTTAGAGTTTTAGGGTGTGGTTTAAGTTAAAATATTATTAAAGTGTTTTAAATTTATTTTAATCATGTTAAAAAAATTTAAAGAGTGTTCACAATCCAAACTTCATGTAAACCCTATAGGCAGGCTCAAAACCCCACATGTAGTCTCAAAAGCATAAAAGGAAAATATGAGTTTTCCTAATTTAGATAGGTGTCATGAGATTTTTCAGATGTCATTAATATGTTTTAAATCAAGCAATATCAGTGAAAAGGTCAAATTGGTCTTTTGGAGAAATTTAAGCGTTTTAGGCATAAGATACCCAATTTTAGCCCTTCTTCAAATGCTTGTTTATTTCATACCATGAAGATTTAGGTGAAGTTATTATATTATGTTTTGATTAACTATATGTAATTGAAATTAATTATGGATTGAGGTTGGTTAAGGGCCTGCGTTTTATGAATAATAGTTAAGAGTGTAAGTATGTCTAGATTGCTTATAAACCCTATAGGCAATCATCTTTATGTGTGTATCTTCTCATGCATTTTGCATGGGAGCCCACTATTTTAAAGGATGTTTAAGGGATATATGGAATAATTATCCATGGTAAGAAGTGGTCTAATGGTTGTCTTCATTTTATGAACAATCTTCTTGAAGGTGAGCTTGTTTGAACTTGTTTGAGCTTGCAAAGGAACTTTTTGACCAGTTTTGTGACTTTGGATAGGTCTATAAAATGGACTATAATAACTTGGAAACCACCTATAATGTGTATAAGACTCCCACTATCTCCTGAAAAACCTATTCTATAGAATAATATGGCATATTTGGGTGTTTATGAGGCCCAAAAAAGCTAAAAAATGCTTACTTTTGTAGGTATTCAAAGAAATATAAGGTATAAATCCATGGAAGAATTATAATGGGACCTAAAACATAATTGTATATCACTTAGATCTCTTTCCAAGATCTTTTATGGTGTCTTGCTGAGCTAAAGGGTAAAAAACCCAATTTTTTGACATTTTTTGTGGATTATTGTAGATTTAATGGTGATTTCCACCATTGTTGTAGGTATTGAAGGTTTTAAAAATATTCATTTTCTTCCTATTATGCATGCTATAGAAGTATACAAGTATTATATAGGTCCAAAAGTGGTCTTTAGGGTGTCAATTAGCTTTGGGAGCAGTTTTCAAGGCAACTAGTTAAAGGTGGCTCAAGCTTGTGACCTCCATCAATGGGGCATATGAGAGTTATAGGGTTCATGGAGTTTTTTTTAGGTTAGAGGAGAAAATTTAAGTTTAAATTAGAAGATAGCCTAAAAATTCAAACATGAAAGATAACCTTCATGATTAGTTAAGCATAAAATGCCAATTTAGCCAACCTTTTCCCAATCACCTTCTAGAAGAGCAAGTGAAGGGAGGCTTAGAAGTCTAAGGAGGAGAGTTTGGAGGTTTATAAAGGCAAATTAAGAATTTAGTTAAGTTTAAAAGTATTTTATAAATTTTCCTTTTAGTGGATCATGCATCATTATCCTCAATAAGTTTTTATCTTCTAGTGTGTTTCTAATCCAACGAGAGGGCTTGAAGACTATTGGAGGTAATATAGGTGAGATTTTCTAGGAATGATTAGTCATAATTAACCCAAATGTGGTTGATAATCTATGGAAGTGGTTGTGTCTCATTTATTGAATTTTATTTACTCTCTCTCTCTCTCTCTCTCTCTCTCTCTCTCTCTCTCTCTCTCTCTCTCTCTCTCTCTCTCTCTCTCTCTCTCTCTAAGATATTCTCATTTGACAAGGAGAAACCCTATTAAAAATTTTAGGAAATAAATTTTTAATCAATAAAGATCATTTTTCACCTATCTCTTGCCTCTAAATTTTTCTTAGCAAGTTTGTCCATGATGACCTTGTGAAGAAGTGTTCTTCCATGTCCATTGTCCTTATTTATTACCTATTTTTAGGTGTTTTCAAGTTATTTTGAAGTATGAAATTGAGATATTTTGACCATTAATGGATTCTTGGTGTGAATTTTATAGTTCCTCTTTGTTTCATGTATTGTTTTGTGAGCCTAGTTTAAGAAATACTTATACAAATTATCTAGTTTGTGAGATTGTGTGATTAAAACTATATTATAATAAATTAGTGTTTGTATCAAGATTAATTGAGTATAATTATTATTTTTTATCACCCTTTTAGTGTTTTTAGTCATAATATACCCTCTCTCTATCCTTTTTCCAAGGAAAATTATTTGTTTAGGTGATCTATCAAGAGGAAGTCATCCTTCTCTAGAGGTTCAACCTCACTACAATATATCCATAGACTAAGGTTGATCTAATATTGTAGTTGAGAGTGAGATATCCTAAATAATCTCCCAAAAGTGTGGAATTCTATGCTACAATAGGTCTCAAATTTTCTAGAGTGATAATATTCCAATTGAATCATATCTTTCCACACGTATTCACACACTCAAAGTTGTCAAAGCTATTAAAGCCCCAATCCAATCAAATATCACTAGGTGTATTTTAATTTGGGCACCAAGTCTAATTGGTGATATTTTTAGGTTATGATACTAGAAACACTTTATGACCAAGCCACCATAAATATAAATAGAATTGCATGCTAGTTTAAAATATATTTTGTTTTTTGTGTTAATGGAGGTTTGTAGTTGGAAGATGGTGTATTATTAAAAGTCATTGATGGTCAAGGAGGTTTTTGTAGAGAATGCTCAAGCCAAAGGCTAAAATCTACTAAAATTTAGGTTTATGAGGGTGAATTTAGAGAGAGAGAGAGAGAGAGAGAGAGAGAGAGAGAGAGAGAGAGAGAGAGAGAGAGAGAGAGAGAGAGAGGTACTGAGGAGCCCCATGTGTAAATTTTGAAATTTAAAATACCATGTAACTAACTATTAATAATAAAAATGATTTAAGCATATGTTGTGTATATTTTTTGGCTATGTGGTGAGGTATCCTTTAATTGTTAACACCCTCCATGGCATGCATAATTTATTTAGTATATTTTCCACTAATATAATGTATTAATTGTCAATATTCAATTAGAAAAATTATGTGCTCATCCCTTTTTAGTATTTATTATATTTAACATATTTCACTTGTCAAATAATTACAATAATTTTAAATATTTTACATTCAGATGTATTCTTGAATGTAAAATTTATGAATCTAAATTATTATATTAGTTTCTATCTTATTAAGGATTATAAAACAAAATTAAGGTAAAAATATGATGATAATGATAATACATATATAGAAAAATCCAGCAATAAATTTTTTTAATTAGAATCAATACATAAGAATATCATGTCAGAGTAAAATCATCCATAGAAGGATCCATTTGATATACAAGTATATATTGAGGGTAATTATCTTGAAGATATTCCAATTTAAGAGGAGGGGGAAAATATGTGTAACATTCTATTATTACAACAGTTGGGTCACAAGGTATGTGAATTGCAACATAGAATACATTGTGATAGATTGTCAAACATATTACACTACTAAGTTCTTGTGGGCCAAAGGTTGTCAATACATTTCTATTTTCTATGAATAATAGTGATAGATTTTGGGATATAGTTTGACATTATTAGTTCAAAAAAATGCAAGCTATAGTTGATATTTTGAAGAAATGTATTAAATTCATGTTTGAAGGTAATAAAATCAAGGTTTTCCACAATGGAAACAATGAGCATATAGATATTAATGACTTAAGGACAAGTGAAATGCTATTATTTCATAAGATAAATTGTGATCCTTCATATAAAGTTGAATAAAATTCAATATATATGTATAACATATAGGAAAGAGAAAATTGATAGATGAAGTTGATACAATGAACATATAGATAGTAATGACTCAAGGACAAGTGAAATGCCACTATTTCATAATACAAATTATGATCATTCATATAAATATGAACACAATTCAATATATATGCATAACATACAAGAAAGAGAAAAAATATATATGAAGTTGACTGACATATAGAGATATGATGATGATATATGGGCATCTAATGAGATCATATATCAAAAGTTGATAACTTTATCACTAGAGTCCCCTTATGAATTATCACATCCATTGGATTCCATATTAAGACTTTGAAAATTCACATAAAAAAATTCAAAGGTATAAAAGAAAATTAATTTATCCAAAAAATAAAAATTTAGGACCTATGCATTACATGTTTTGCTTATTTACATGATTCATTGACATTATTTATCATATAAATTATACTTTATTTATCTATTATATATGCACATATTTTGCATAGTATACATGAGTGTGATATAGGACATATGGGTACATATGGTACATTAACATATAAATATAAGATAGTATACACTTAAGGACTACTTTTATAAATTGGGTCATGCTTACATTGGGGGCATCTTCATACAACTTATATAGGTTACACATTTTTATGATCATTCCATTGATCATAATAAGCTACTTAGACTAATTATAAATGAATTACTTTTGTATATACTCTTTAGGGTGTTATATTATACATATATTACATTTTTATATTCTTAGATGATGACATCGATTGATTGTGTGGACTAATATTTATTTGTCTATGCATGTTTTATTATTTTTACATGATGTGATCATCGATTATGTATAAAACTACATGATTATTATTTTGTGTGACATTGATAGTTATATATGTGACCACTATGTGTTACATTACATGCTTCATGAGTGACTATTGATGAAAATTACATTGTGTTACCATTAGTGTATAGTACATTGGGTGCCATATCACATGTTTATATGGGAACAGTGATTATGTGTTATCACATCATGCATCAATTGTGTCGAAAATCCTCTAGTTCATATGATTTCCACGTTTTCCATTTTGATTTAAAGTCAAGTAATGTCTTGAGTGATTATGTGCCCATGATCATGATATTGTGTGCATATGTGTGTGGTTTTAAATTTTTACTAATCTTGTGTTGTCATTATTCCTATAACATATTCCTCTACCTATGTGCAATTCTATGATGGTTATCATGGACCTTATGTGTGGTTCACTACTTGGTGCTTGTATCTACACTGATTATTAATGAAATGATTTTTATTATATGACTAATTATTATATCTATCTCACATGACTATTATTTCTTAAGTGTTATATCTATCTCATATGACACTTATATGTATTATATTGAATGTTTCATATGTTCATGAATAATGAAATATTTATATAATGACAAGATATGACCATGTTAGCACACATACATTAAATGCTTCCATAATTTCTATATAACATGATGTGTATAACTCTTTTATTTTGAGATGAGCTATTCATAGTCTTCATCCCTCACCTAAAAGTAGGGCATACTATAGGGCTTGTCCTATATATTCATGCCTAGACCAAAAGTTGATTCATATTGGTACACATTATGAAACACATTGGGACAAATTTTGATTTAGTTAGGATAAATTATGATTCATACTGGGATATTTTGACGTATTGACACATATGTATGTAATTTTACAAGACTATGTGATATAGGTGACATATTATATGACATGATGATATATATTACATGGATAAGATTGAGTATGTTATCAAATCTATCAGATTCAAGGAGAGTGACTTATGTATTATGGTATTATATATCACATTGAGGTAAATATAGACTAAATTTTTTGTCATGAATGCTGATTCATTCATGTTGGGAATCATTGAACCTCAACATACATTACCCATAAAAACATGAATCAACCATTGCAAGTGGTATTATATATTCAAGGTTGCTGACTACTTAGTGTGGATTGTAAATTGATTTTTTAATAAATAATTAAAATAAAATTTACTAAAAATGTGTAGATGTGCATGAATAAATATCATTCCCATTAAGAATTGTGTTAACTATAAATTATCATAGTATGTATGTGCATAAACCAATATGATGCTCCATAATATGAAAGTGTGTATATGTGCATGAACCAATATCATCCCCCCTAAAATTTTACCAACCGATGTTTAATGTTATACATATATATGTTTAATATGAGATCATGTATCTCAAATGTATGTATATGTGCAAGAATTTAATTCCTATTCCTATAAATAATGTACATATTCCCATGCATATGCACTCAAGTATGTATGAGTCTATATTTGAGTCTATCTAAAGTAAGTGTTTATACATGGAATATATATAACCATAATTTGTATTAATGTTCAAATATATGTCATGTAACAAAAATCATTTGATATACAAATAAATCTATATATTTGAAATCTTAATTTTATTCTATTTATGTAAGAATGAAATTTAATGATTTATTCCATTCACTATGGATTGCATCAGGTATATCCATTTCAACCATAATGTGAGTGTTAACTAGGTGGTACGAGACATCACTCATACACATGTATTAATAACCTTTGGACCAAAATAAATTAGTATGGTAATATGTAAAAGGAATGTATCATGATTAATATTGAATAGGTAATTAATGTTGATCCCCTAGTGTCATAATAATGTAACACTACATGCATTTAGGAGTTGGTATTCATCAATTTGAATCTATTATTGATAAGCACCTTTTATTAATGTTGTAATGGTCAAAATATTTTGTTGGGGACTTTTTTTTCTTGATGTGTTTGTAAATGGTATATTTATGGATTTTTATGTGAGTGGTTCTTATTGAATAAGTATTACCTTAATAATTCCTTCATTCTTGTCTTTATGTATTTTATTTTGTAATGCATTGTAGTGATGTGTCATGTCTTGTGATGATATTGTAATCATAATATGATTTTAATTCTTAATATGAGAGACATCACATGGCTCTATGTATATTAGATTGTAATGTGATGATATTATGATAAAGTAATATTTGTAATATTGATCTTAGATTATATTGAATATAAATTACTTGCAATGGTGTGGAAGTTTTATATTTAACATCTCTACATTATTTATTAAAATGTATGATTAATTATTTTTTCAAGTGATTTCTAAGTTTAATGTCACTTGTGATTGATGTGAGTTAATATTGTAACTATTATTCAAATATTATATATATTCTTGATCTATCATTGTGTTCTTTCCTTTACACTAGAACATTATGCTTGAATATGAATTTATGATTTATCTATTTTCATTGTATATGAATTATATTGATATTATGCAACTCTAGTAAGTGTGAATAGAGTATGAGAAAAATATTTATATGAAGGATTGAAGTTTAAATTTTGTAGTTGATCATATATCATATCTTACATATTGGTATCATCATTATTATGTCATATTAGTTTGTGACCATGCCATCTTGATTTTATAAATTTACTATTGTATCATATAATTTCACCATTATGGGAGAGTTTTCAGTCTCTCTCATTCCTATCTACAATATTGGAGTAATATCAAGTTGTGGGAATCCTATAATGAGGTTGAACCTTTGAAGAAGGCCGGCTTCCTCTTGGTAGATCACCTAAACTACTATTTATTCTTGTAAAATGGATATAAATGGGGTATGTGATGACTAAGAACACTAAAAAGGTGATGCACCAAATTAAATGACACTCTAATAATATTGAAACAAAAACTAATTCAACATAATAAAATCTTTGCTCACACAATCTCACAAACTAGCTAATTTGCATAAGTATGTCTTAAACTAGTCTCACTAAGCAATAGATGAAGTAAAGAGGGGTTATAAAACTTGCACTACTCATCCATTAACAGTGGAAAAAGATAAATTTCAAACCTTAAAATATATTGAAAACACCTAAAAAGAGGCAAGAAAGAAGGACAATGAATATGGAAGAACACTTTTTCATAAATCCATCATACACAAGATTTCTAAACACAAGTTAAAGGCAAAAGATAGGTGAAAAATGATATTATTTTATTAAAAATTTATTTATTAAAAAAATTTATAGGGTTTTTCCTTATTAAATGAAAATATATTTACAAAATGGGGGAGAAATGGGAGATATAGGGGAAAAGGAAAGAGAGAGAGAGAGGAGAAGAAAGCACTAAGAAATAAATAAATTAGACACAACCACCTTCCATGAAGTCTCAACCACATTTTGATAAATTAGCACTAATATTTCCTCAATAAAATAACTATAATTAGTCTAAATAGTCTTCAGGCCCTCTCATTGGTTTAAAAAAAACTAGAAGATGAAAACATTTAAGGATGACGATGTCAAGATCCACTCACAAAGGAAAAGTCTCCAAAGACTTGTAAAATATAATTATTGCTCAAAATTTCTCTCCCAACCTCAAAACTCTCCCTCTTGGACTTATATGCCCCCCTTCACTTTCACTTCTTGTAGATGTTTAACATATGGTTAGTTGACTTGACATTTGATGTTTAAATGACCATGGAGGTTATCTTTTATTTGTTCAATTTTTTATGTTTTCTTTTATTATCAACTCCTCTTTACTCTTCCAACCTAAAATAGACTCCATGAAACCTACAAATTTCTTGGACTCCATTGATGGAGGTCTCCAAGCTTGAGCCATCTTTAACCAGTTGCCCTAAAACTTACTCCCATGACCATTTGGCACCATAAGAACCATCTATGTACTATTATAATACTTCAAAACACACATAAAATTAATGAGGAATAAAATTAATATTTGGGAAACCTTAAAGACCTACAACAATGGTGGAAATCACCATTAAACTTGTAACATTTCACAGATTATAAAAAAAACTTGAGTTTTTAACCTTTTAGCTCAATAAGGCACCATAAAAACCCTTGGGACAGACTCCATGTGTTTTATAATTGTGTTTTAGGTCCCATTATTCCTCTTACATGCATTTAAACCATTTCTTTCTTTGAAGACTTATAGAAATAGGCATTGTTGGGCCATTTTGGGATTCCTAGGCACCCAAACGTGCTAAACTATTCTTAAAAATAGGTTTTACATGATCTTGATGGATTACTATACACGTTATAGGTGGTTTCAAGGTTATTTATGGACATTTGATGGACCTATGAGTCCAAAAAACAAAAAACTAGTCAAAAAGCTCAATTGGTAGCCTAAACAAGCTCACCTTCTTGATGATTTTAAAAAATATGTAAATCACCATTTCATAACTTATTGAAATTTATATTTATTAAATATAACCCTTCAACATCCCTAAAAATTTTGGGCTATCATGTATAAGGGATGAAAATATACATAGATAAATAAATTTGCCTGTAGGGTTTACAAGTAATCTAGACATGCTTATGCTCTTAATGATTGTTGATAAAAATTAGGCCCTAAAACAACCTTAATAAAAATTGTTTTAAATTAAATAAGGTTACACATAGAATACTAAAATAATTTGGCCCAACTCCTCATGGCATGAAAGATATGAGCATCTGAAGAGGGGATCAAATTGGGTGTCTTAGGCCTGAAAAGCTCAAAATTATCAAAAGGACCAAGTTGACCTTCTCATTTATATTATTTTATTTAAATAATATTCATGGAAAATAAAACATCTCATGATACCTCTTCATGAATTCACCTTGAATTGGAAGGTTTGAGAGTATCTTTTGGTGTTATAGGCTTTCAAACAAGCTTTAAGGCCTAATTGGCCAAATCTAAATATTGAAGTTATTAGATACTTACAGGATGATATGCGGTTAAAAACCCATGTTTACATGTTTTTATCTAATTTAAATTGTATTATCCTCTTTAAATGATAAAAAATTCAACTTTGCTCTTTATGCTTTTGAGACTATTTGTGGGGTTTCTAGCTTACCTGTGTGTTTGGATGGAGTTTTGAGTGTAATAACCTCTCAAGAAGATTTTAAAGGTATAGTATCACATTATTATGATTTTTATACCCTTAAATGAGGTTTATACCCTCTTAAAACCTTAAAACCCTTATTAAGGCTCCTTACTTGTTCTTGAACAGTCAATTGATTGGGGGAGGACTGTGTAAGAACATAGAGTGTTTCCATTTTTTTTAGGACTTTGAGGATGACATGGGATGATTTTTAAAGTTATTACTATTATTTTTACCAAATTTTATATCTTTTTTCCACTTGTATATGCCTTGAAACCTCAAAATTCTCTCAAGAATGCTTTTTACAAGTTGATTGGGTACAAGATTATGAGAGTGCCTCAGGTATGTAATAAAACAAAAATCACTTTCATTATTATCTAGGTAAAATTGAAGTTATGGAGGGATCTAATAGGTCACAAGTAACTTCTCTACCACGTTTGGAATTTGGATCACCTCTCAAGCACCTTCAAACCTTCAATTTCTTCAACTTAACCCTCAATTGTAACTATGTGTTTATATAAGGCATATGGTCAACTTTACCTCTACATGACTACCTATTTATGTTATGTGTAGTGTTATATAGTAAAATTTAAATTGAACTCATCACGGTAATCTAGTTATTTAACCATGTAACCTTATTTAAAATACCAATATTTCTAAACATAGCCAACTAAGCCTATTGGTTGTAAGTAGCTATTAGACTGAGTTCTTATACATAGAATCCTTGTGTTTAGGAATCCTTCCTACCTTGAATGAGAAATAATTATATTTGGATAATACCCCATGGTCATAACAAAATAATAATGACTAAGAACCATCTCTCCAACTCCTTTTCTCGGTTCCATTTCTCATGCCTATGGTTTTAAGTTCCATAACTTAATTTGACCTTAGTTCTGAGTTTTAGTCCTTTTCACTTCAAATGAAGGCTTACTCTAAGTTAAATGAAACCATTAGACATGAAACACAACTTTATATATGTTTTAAAAATTCAATTGTCTATAAATATACCTTTTAGCCTTTTAAACCATGTTTTCTTCACTAGCCATATAGGCAGTCCTAGCAGTTATAAGTGGAAATTTTAGGTGTTTAGGTCTAACTATGGATTAAATTTAAGAAATTCCATGATACTATTAGTATTTTGGACACTTTATACCCCTTTAAATGATTAAAAAAATTCTCATATACCTATCAACTATCTCCTACTTCCACCTTATTCACATATCATAAACTTAGGCCAAAACTATGGATGGAGATCATCACTATGAGGTGAAAGGTTGAGTTCAAACTTGTGTTTAAACCTAAAAATATTGTCTTTTATCTTTGATGATGTCCTTATTTATCATAAGACACATATTACCTTCTTTAATAAACCTTTTTTATCCACAAACTTAAAATGTACAATAATCATCTCTTTCTTACCTAACATAACCTCATAATGACAAACTTGAAAGAGTTGGTTATAGGTGTTCATGGGGTACTTGATTGTGTTAAGTGACCATTTGAAAATGAATATCCTTATTTAGATTTACTTTAAAACTTAATTTTTTCATAATAATCCCATAGATCCTCTTCACACTTATGGTGAAACCCACTTATATACCACTATCTGAGCCAAACCATGGTTGTAGGTGGTGATTATTGTTTGGAAACCCCTATCACTTTACAAAGAAAGATTCTCCCAGGATGCCCTCAAACATTTAAAATTTATCATTATGTATTGAGATAATTTAGGATTATTTAAACTATCAAATTTACCTTGAATCCTCGTTGACACTAGCTGTAGTGATTGAAGTGACAAACAAGATAGCTATAGGTGAAGGTTTCACACTATGTATAGAATGATGGCAAAGGGAAAGTTGACTTCAAGAATAAAAATTGTTATAAGATTATCCTTAAGATTATTAACATACAAATTTGATTTTAGTAACACCCAATTTACCACAATGTTTTTTTAATGTAATGAAATAAAATGTCATATTTCCCTTAATTTTCACTTCTAGGCCTAAGTATGCCTAGTTAGGCCTAATAGGCCTAATTAGACCTATTAGGATTTTCTCCATTTTCCTAGTTGTTTCTTTCTGACTTGTCTATTTGGAAACATAAATTCACATAAATTGATGTCTTTTATCTCCTAAAACAACTTCAAGTATTCACATACTTAGTTTTTCACTCCAAGGTGTGAGTAGTTAAGTGAGAATTCTTGACATGCTTCCTTAACAGACCTATAATATGCCCTTTTATCTATCATAAAGTATTTAAGTGTCATTTAAAAAAATTAAAACTTATATTACACCAAAAAATACATCCATGTCAAAATTTAAGACATTTAATTGAATAGAACTCAAAAAATGCATCTTTTGGGGTTGCCTCAACTGGCCTTGTTAGCTTTCTAAGCGTGTGTAGGTCTGAGTTTTTCCATTTTATTTAGTTTTATGAGGTCCCAAGACTAAATAATTATTAATTATTAATTTAATGGACCATAAAAACTAATCCAATAATTTTTTACATAATAAATTAAAAAAACAAATGGAATCAATAATCTAGGTCTGATACACAATTAGAAAATGAGAACTACGAGACATAATGAAAGAGGAATAGGTGTATATTGAGATTTATGACATATAAAGACCTAATTATTTTTAATTATAACATTTATGAGATTAAAAAACTATTAAAATAATTATATTTCATTATAAAATCATTTAAATTCCTAAAAAACACTTTTTTGGACTATCTACAATTGCATGCTAAAATCCTAATTTGGCTAACTTGCACTTTTCTTCATTTTACCTTGATATTTTTAAAATAATAAATGTAAAAAGTTTTTTAAATACCTAAAATAACCCAAAAATTCTCCATATAAACTAAAATGAGGTTTAAACCATTTGTCATATGTTAATCCCTTCAAGAAGTTTGTTTAGCTTCATATCTCCTCAACAGACAAGCATATGATTATGTGTAAATAACAGGTACTTACACTAATTATTTGGCCAAAATTTCTTTTTTATAGTTTTATAAATTCACAAGGACATATAATAAAAAATTCCATACCTTTTGGATGCATGTTTTATCCTGTAGGCTCTTTCTACTAAAATGCTAGTTTGAGTTGCCTCCTTGTTCTAGTCTCACTAGGCCTATGACTATGTTTTGATTTTTTTTACACATTAGATTGAGATAGAAAATGGTGAAAATTAACTTGGATGTGTCATTAATATATTAATTTAATTTATATCTCCCCTCCATTTTTTAACTTTCATACTTATGCAACCTATCACCACACCATTTCTCCTTCTTGCTTGTTAACCTTAAACAACACAAAAATACCTTAACATCTCCAAATAAGGAAAACTATAATGTTGATTCTCCATAAAAAATAACTCTTCATAATTTAAAACTTCCAAGGTTTCAATTTTATATTATATTATTTTATGTGACATCATTTGGTGTTCTTGAACACTTGACTGGGCTCCTAAAACTCCATCAAAACGTCTTGTGACATCTACTCCATGTGACTATTGTAGGTGGAGATTTATCTATAAAATTTACCATTAATTTACCTAATAATAACTTCCATTATATTATTATCCTTTTTTTATTTATATTTCATATGTATTTATTCAATAAACCTTGGGTTGTGTCATTAAATAAACCATTTCACTTTTAGACCTCTGATAATACCCTTCTTTGTTGTAGGTGGTCATTTGACCTTAACACTTACCAAGGATTTCATGAAAGTGTTGACTTGATCTCTCCATCTAGTTATAAATTGATGTTAGGATGAGGTGGAGACATAAATTTATTGATCTCAATGTTCACACATTATTATTACCATCCCTATGATCATAACCTATATGTCTAACATGTTTACCAAGAAATGGAGATGAAGGTACACTACTAGACCTCAAAGTGTTCCTTGGTACCTTGAGAGAGAATGACATATTAAAACTCATTTAAACTACCTTATAATATTGAAACATAATTATTTTGTCACTTTGAGATATAATTATCTTGAGGACATCATTTGAAACCATTTAAACACTAGAAACTCATATATATAACTATACCT